>CM060370.1:24450524-24766899 GCA_030545235.1 Helianthus tuberosus | reverse complement strand
AATCTGAGTTACAGGTCTATCAGTAAAACTACTTAATTTAATAAGTTATAACAGTAGGGTATTATATATATGTAAAATTTATCTTTTAAAACCAAACTATGCACCATATGGGTATTTTGGTAATTTCACATAGGCTTAAAAGGTCAAAACTGGAAATCTGAGTTTAAAACTTTTGCTTACTGTTAATATATAAAAATTTACTGAAAATATCAATAGGCATCAAACCTTATATGTTTGATATAGTTTTAATACATACTATGTGTTAAAAACGCTTAAAAGGACGATTTTTGAGTTATTTCCGGGTTTTTAAAGGAAAGCTGATATTTTTATTATTCCCGAAGGCTCAAAATGTTTTGTTTATCATATTAGATCAGTAGAAAAAGGTTTGGTATCAAAATAATTTGTAAAACTCATTTTATAGCCCAAAAGGGCAAAACCGGCAATTACCGAATCAAGCTTAGAACTCTATGTTATGCTCAGCCTAAAATTAAATAAAAAGTTTTAAAAATCCCAAAATAATATTTTATATCAGTAGGTAAAAAGTTTGGTATTAAAATTTGGGTTTAGATAGGTTATATGCTAATTACGCCGTTTATTTAATAAGAAGATTTCTAATTACGCTAATGAGCATAACTCCTAATCTAGACCTCAAACTGATGTCAAATTTTTGGGAAAACTTTATAAATCAGTAACTAAGGTTTCTATTCTTTTATATTTTCAAAAATCACGTTTTAAAGTTAAAAGGGCATAATAGTCAACATTTAAGCATTTAACGGAAACATGCATATGAATCGGATAACTAATGAACCAAGTTGTATAATCTCAGAGAGTTATACTAACATGAAACCTGGTCCAAATAAGGCTCTAAGGCATTTCTAAAACATGCTACATTGGGTCAGAATCGAAAGTCAAGGCAAAAGTCAAATTATGCGACTTTCGGTTCCGAACCGAGCCTAAACTGAAAATTGTCGGGTTGAACATGTTTAGACATGTTCTTACATTAATTACCAAGTTATATTAATGATAAAACAGGTTGCATGGATCCTACATTGCTAATTATGCATTAATTTGAAAATAAGCTTTCTGTTGACTTTTTAAGATTAACTTTGACCCGACAATTGACCTAGTTAGAGTGGGAATCAGACGGTGCCCTTTTAAGGGTTTATTGCCCACATAATTACCAACTCATAGGTACTTTCAATTTGAAATTTGACTGGACAATTATTGATTAAACACGAAGTCAAACTCTAATTACGACGGTTTGACTTTAAGCTAATTAACTAAGCTAAACTGAATTAAGAAGGGTTAAGGACACTTACAAGAGTCCTAAGCACGACTAGGGATCTTAAGAAAGCTTGTTGCTGATCAGAGGTGCTCCAGAAATGAGTCTTGTGAACTTTGCAAATGAATGAGTTCAATGTTGTAACTAGAGGGATGCTTATATAGCAAAAATGATGCAACAAGATGATGCCAAACAACTCTACATGTGTTTCCAGATCAAGACAAATGCCCCTGTTACATGTTAAACCATTGGCTCTGCCCCTGGAACTCGAAAACAAGCCTTCAAAGGCGGTGCAACAGGCTGGACTTGCACCTGTCAAGGTTTTCTGCATCAGATGACCCCTCGCGTGACGCGTAGGTCTCCTTAAGGAGCCTACGCGTAGCGCGACGCCCCTTGTGACCGAAATTCAACTTTCAAAATTTGCTGTTTTGGTCCCTGGTCCATATAATCTTTATTTAACTTTCATTTATTGCGTTTTGGACCCTCTAACTTGACTTTTAAGGGCTCCAAGACATATACAAACTTTGTTAAGTTCTTGGTTTACTTTGTGATCACCCGAAAAGTCATAAATTTCAACGTTGACGCCTTTAACCCTTCGTATACGAATTTTATCATAACTTTCTCATACGATAACGAAACTTGGTGAAATTTTTATCACATATTCTCGTGAGTATAATTTATCGTTACAAAGCTTCGGGTTTGCTAAAAGGTCACTCAGAGGTATACTTTAAACATGTTGACACATTTAACCCCTGTAGTTTGTAATCTCTCACTTTCTTCCACAATTAGCTTCGTATGATCCATGATTCATTCGTTTAAGAATATAAACATCGTGTAGGGTTATTGAAAGGCATAATTATCTATTGTTGACACTTTGAACCCTTATATTCACATACTTTCTTTATTTGTCAACTTTAGTCCCTCTAATGTAATCTTTTACACGTTTAAAGCTTATGACACGTGTCGATACATTATTGGACATAAATTTTCGAGGTGTTACATGAGCTTTACAATTACGTTAGTTAAATGCTATGTGGTGAGATTTTGAGTGTGTCTCGTCTGAATCCTATGGCGATGATTGTTGCAGACAATGTCGTCATTTGGATCGCATACTTTCCGCGCTGCCCGCCGCAACCACACTGACAAACGTATCGCTTCTCTAGTCGCAAAGCAAATGGCTAATGTCGTTCCGCAAATTGTCAGCGAACTTAATGAAAACGCTAGCAAGTCCTCTGAGGAATCAAGGACTGACTCGCCAAACGCTACTTTTAGCTTCAAGCAGTTTAAGACCTACGGCCATGTTTCAATGGTTCGATTCATTTGAAGTCACTCTGCGCCAAAGCGGTTGTCTTGATAACCTCCGCATTGTCAACGCAACTGGTGTTTTCCAGTCTAGGGCTCTGGATTGGTGGACCGCCGAAAGGAACAGGCGAGGGAATGATGCAGCCTATGGGCTTTCTTGGGAGGAGTTGAAATAGATCATGATGAAGGAATTCTGCCCTCCCCACGAGCTTCAGAAGATGGAGGACGAGTTTTGGAACATAAAGCAAGAGGATGGCGACAACACTGGTCTAACTGCCCGTTTTAAGCAGCTAAGCATTATCTGTCCCGGCCAAGTCTCTACTCGTGATATCACTATCAAGAAATACATCCATGCTTTACCGGATTGTGTTGTTGATTTCGTGCAAGCCGCGAAGACGACAACCATCGAAGAGACTTATCTACTCGCTGCAGAAATCAATGACAACCGAGTTAGGGCTGGTTACTTCAACAATACCGCCAAAAGTCCCCATCAAGTTACCGCTGCTCCCACCGCTGAGACCGCCGCACCACAAACTTCCAAGTATTCACGCCGCAAGCGCAAGAACAATAAAAACAACAAGAACTGTGCAGTGACCGCCGCACCGCTGAACGTCGTACCTGCCCAACCACAACCCCAGAATCGCCAAGTAGCGGCGCCAGTGACCAATGCACCACCGGCTAAGCGTGCATATACTGGCCCACACCCACTGTGCCCTACTTATACTTATCATCATCCCGTTGGGATCGCTTGTCGATTTTGTGTTCACTGCAACCTGTACGCCCACTTCACTGCCAACTGCCGTACTGGTCCCCGTCAAGCTCAAGCTCAAGTTCAAACTCCTGTACTGCATGCTCATCTTCCTGCTTCGCAGGGCCAACAAGCAGCTCATGTCCCCGTTGCTCACGCAAGAGCCTTCTTTACATGTGGTGACCCTAACCACTTTGCAAATGTCTGCCCAAACAGAGTGGTGAAGCAAGAGCCACAGCAGCAACCGGCGCAACAACATCAACAGCCGCAACAGCAGCCAACAGGACACAGACGAACATTCAACATCAATGTCCGTCAGGCGCAAGCAGACAACAATGTGGTTAATGGTACGTTTCTTGTCAACGGTATATATGCTTCGTGTTTATTTGATACTGGAGCTGATAACTGTTTTGTATCGTTAGAATTCGAAAAGCTCCAAAAACGTAAACGCGTTAATCTCCCTACGACGTTCGATGTTAAAGTTGCCACTGGAAGAACTGTCACTGTTCATTCTGTTCTCCGTGATTGTACGCTTTAACTCAACAATCACGTCTTCCTATCGATTTTATCCCGATGCAGCTTGGTAGTTTTGATATCATAGTAGGCATGTGTCATAGCCCCCGACCCGGTTTTACCCGGTTCTGAAGCCGTGGGACAGAAACCCGTGGTATTGGTGTTTATTTTGGCAGCGGAAATTTTAACAGGATCTTTTAAACTGAAAATGCCCAATTATTTTATTTCACATTTTGGGATAACCCCATAATTTACAATAAAGGAATTTCTCGGGGAAATTCCCTGTTTTACAAAAACATGTTTATTTATTTTATTTACTGAGCCACATTCTTCAAGCTGATGCGCTACGCGGCACTTTTTCCTAGTTCACAGTAAATCACCTGAAACATGTTTAAAAAGATTTTATCAGCGGGGAAATACTGGCGAGTCATTCATTTTGTACAAAACGACTCATTGTTATAAATTACAGGACTAAGAGCGATTACAATTGCCACTATCTTACAATTATCTGGTCCAGTGTCACCCCCTGGTGACGATGGTCATACCACTACTGGGTCATTTCACCCAATAGTGATGATTATCACTGTTTATGTTCGTCCACCTAAAAGTGAGAAAACAATAGTAATGTGCACAATACCCCACTTACTGCCAGTAATTTAAGATAACAAAGACTTATCCCCTGTAAAATATAACTTGAAAATAATTTAGGGTTTTGTAAACAGTTTTGATAAAAGAGAATGACTCACATTGCAGGTTTAGTTGGACAGAACTTTGCATACTGATTTAGCCTCGTAACCTAGTTAAATAACAATGCACACGAAACTAGGTCAGTAACTTAATACAACATTTATGATAAACTCACGAAATCAAAACCCTCACGACGAATGACGAAGTATAGCCCGAATTCGGGCAGCACTTAAACATCCATCGGATCGGTTTCAATCGATCGGACATTGTATCGTAGCAGTGATCGAGTTAATACCCTGTACTCGTAGCAGCGTTTCCCTACTTAAATTTATGAATTTGAGCAGTACAGAACGTTTTAGAGTAAATTTTTCGAGCACATATGAATGCCCCAATGCACGACCAATTTATAGCTGAAATTTGAGTTTGTCGCGGCCCGCGTAAACTCTAACAATATCTTACGCGGCCCGCGAGGGCACCCTAGCTACGGCTAGGGCTAGCGTGTCACGCGTAGGCCCGCCACGTGGCTGATACATGGCCTAAAGCTTATCCGGTCGAACCATCAAGCTGTCGCGCCCCGCGTAAGCTTCCCTTAAGTCTTACGCGGCCCGCGAGCGACCTATAAATTTTGAATTTCTTGATTTTCAACAAGGATTAGGGTTTTAGGGGTCCAAGTTTCTACTTACGAGTCATTTTGAGACATTTTTTGCAGGTCCTTACAACATGGATTTTCTTCGCGAAAATCATGCTGAAGTCGTTTGCTTGGATAAAATGATTCGTTTTTCGCTCGCTAATGGTGATCAACTATGTGTCTACGGCGAAGTCGCATCGAAGGACCTCAAACTCATGTCGTGTATCCAAGCAAGCAAGTATCTCCGAAAGGAATACAAAGCTTTCTTGGCACACATCGTAGTAGTGGAGGAAAAGGAAAAGAAGGCAATGGATAAGGTGCCTATGGTTCGTGATTTTCCTGCTGTATTTCCTGACGATTTACCTGGTTTACCCCCGAATCGTGATATTGATTTCCGGATCGACCTCATTCGTGGAGCTAATCCGGTTGCTAAATCTCCCTATCACCTCGCTCCGTCTGAAATGCGCGAACTCTCGAGTCAACTCCAGGAATTGCTTGACAAAGGCTTCATTCGCCCTAGCACCTCTCCTTGGGGCGCACCAGTCCTTTTCGTAAAAAAGAAGGACGGATCGTTTCGAATGTGCAACGATTATAGGGAATTGAATAAGCTGACTATCAAGAATCGCTATCCCCTACCCCAAATCGACGATTTGTTTGACCAATTACAAGGTGCTACGTGTTTCTCGAAGATTGATTTACGCTTAGGTTACCATCAGTTACGGATCCAGGAGGAAGATTGTCACACCCCCAAAATCCACGAGCGAAGTATCACCGCAGGACGCGTGACATGACCAGGATCAAGCCACCAATCATATTGAACAATGTATTAAAGTAAATATAAAACCAACTAACAATATAATTGGTGTCTAAAACAAATTAACTAAGTTCAAGTTATCAGCGGAAGCATAAAGTTTAAAAACCAAAACATAAGTTTAAAAGTTCAAATGTATAACATGGAACTCAACAGTCCATGTCCTACAACGACCTCGACCTCTTGTGCAAGCTCCATCTAAGTACCTAACGACCTGCAAGGCATATAGTAACGAATCAACAACAAAGTTGAGCGAGTTCACAGTTGGGTGTTCGTTTTAAGTTGTTTCAAAACCATAAGTTACTTTTAGCTGGCTTACATGCCGTGGGGGTTACCCCATAGTTTAAAAACGTAGTTATTCCATTCCTTTTACTCTAGCTCCCAGCCGTGGGGGCTACCCCATGAATATCCCACTAGACCCATTACCATATCGACTACTGACTGAGAAAGTTGGGTGCCCTAAGTCAATGTCTATCTTCATTGACGTGCCCAGATCCATTAGTCCACTTCCGTCCTCTGCGGCACGGTGTGAGGCTTGTCAAACCTAATAGCGCTATTTAACTAATGACCCGTTCGCCATTAGCCCGTCGATTAAGTCGGTATAAAAATGAGGGACTTAATGATAGAGTTTTTGGTCTAGTATCAATGTTGTCACCCTTCAGTTAAGAGGGTGGAGGTACGTGTCCCATATAAGGAGATCACGCAGGTTCCAATGTTGTCACCCTTCAATTAAGAGGGTGGAGGTACGTATCCTAACCAAGGAGAATACGCAGG
Source organism: Helianthus tuberosus (assembly GCA_030545235.1). Classification (NCBI taxonomy): domain Eukaryota; kingdom Viridiplantae; phylum Streptophyta; class Magnoliopsida; order Asterales; family Asteraceae; genus Helianthus; species Helianthus tuberosus. Next base: position 24,760,154 of record CM060370.1, on the reverse strand, counting down.
TTTCCTTTCAATCAATTACCCATTCCCAACCACCGGGAATCCCATACCTTGTAGAATGTGTGAACTCACCTTAGATTAGCTCGGCAGATAAACCGGAGGGTCACTTGAGCTAATTGGCTCAACCACGTCCTAACATGGTTACCATATAAGTAAGGTCTAGGTTCAAGTACTACACGTATGTTTTACACACATAACTAACAGTTAACATACACAGATTGATCATGTCATTCATGTAGCATCATGGCAGTTTAACAACAGTACATACGAGTTCAACAGTAACAATCACGTAAACAAACAAGGCCCAAGTGTACGGCCCAAGTTCATGGGCCTGTGGCAGGTGTGTGAGTCCAAAGCAAGTGTACGAATAGATGGTCTCGAGTCGAGACTGTGCGGTCTCGGATCATGCATGTATTAGTCGAGACCAGATGGTCTCGAGTCAGGTCTCGAGTCGCAACAAGACCCGCAACCATGGTCTCGAGTCTTGTTGTTTGTGTGTCGTGCCGATGTGGTCTCGAGTCGAGACTATGGGTTCTCGACTCGCAACCCGTGTCGAGACCAGGTGTAACAACCTTCCTAAATTGCAGCCCATTAATCCCGTAACATCAGCAAACAAGTTTGGTAGTTTCAATTCGGATCAAACAACAATTAAATCAAGAATCGTGTCGTGTTCATCCAATCAACGTATGATCACAATTTAAGTCAATCATTCTGGGCATTCAAATCGAATACTAGCAAGCAACCTAATCATTCATCCATGTTCAAGACAGTTTAGCAAATCACCCTAACAACCACCAAGCCTAAACTATTCCAACATCATCAATAAGAAAAATCATCATCCAAGTAATGTGAAACACCAATACGCATGAACCTTAGATCAATCACCATGTCTCATGTTTTACCATAAAAACCCATTATAACAGTTTACTACCTCTAATTGTTCCTCAAATAATTTACTAGCATGTAACCCTAAACATTCACATCAAGCAAGATCATAACAAAACACACATCATGTATCGATTACCAAATACTCAAATCAAAACTAGGACAAAGCACTAACCAAATGTAAGATGGAATCACAGGGACCACGAGAGAGTTGGGATGGCCGTCGGCTTCGGTGATGGAGGGGTTGTTGCCGTCACACAAGATGGAGGAGAGGAGAGAGTTTTAGGGTTTGTGTGTGTTTATGTTTTGCAAGTTATGAGGATTATACCAATCCCCATATTGTTATGCGCATGGGGGAGTGGGCCGAACCCATTCATGGGCTGCCCCTTGGTCTCGAGTTCAAGTGGAGTGGGCCGAGAAAGATGTGTGCGAGTAGGGACAGAGTGTACGGCCCAAAGGGTTTGTGCGACTAAGTAAGTGTTGTGCAACTAAACATACACATACAAATTACAATCTCGTAGCACATAATATAGTCAAAACATGACATAACAAACTCATAGCATCTTATTGAAATCAAACACATCAAGTAATCACGTAATGTTCATACAGCTTACATTAAAGCACGACGAGAGGTTCTAAAATACGAGTTGTCACATCATCCCCAAGTTGAAAGAAATTTCATCCTGAAATTTAGCACGTAGTCACTGAGGAAGCTAGTTAGGTTGCGTGGTTTCCTGGTTTTCCTGGAGTGTCACATCATCCCCCCGTTGGTTTGGAATTTCGTCACGAAATTCTGTAGTAGCTTCAGCCTCACTAGTGGTCTCACTTTTCTCGAACAACTGGGGATACTTGTGTTTCATTTGGTCTTCTCGTTCCCAGGTAAACTCTGGGCCACGACGGGAGTTCCAACGAACTCGAACAATGGGTATTCTGGTACGTTTGAGAACCTTAACTTCTCGATCCGTAATCTCCACCGGTTCCTCGACGAATAGCAACTAATCATCGATAGTGAGTTCTTTGAAAAGAACTATAAGGGTCTCATCTGACAGACACTTCTTCAGATTTGACACATGGAATACGTTGTGAACTCCACTGAGTTCTTCAGGTAGATTCAATCTATACGCCACTTTGCCAATTCTCTCAGTGATTTCAAAAGGTCCGACCTAACGTGGATTTAGCTTGCCCCGCTTACCAAAGCGAACCACACCTTTCCAAGGTGATACTTTAAGTAGCACTCGATCCCCAACCTGGAACTCGAGCGGTTTCCTGCTTTTATCAGCGTAGCTTTTCTGTCGGTCACGAGCTGCCGCCATTCGTTGTCGTGTTTGGGCAATCTTTTCCGTCGTGTCGACGACGAGTTCTGGGCCAGTAATTTGGCTGTCACCAACTTCTGCCTAGCATAAGGGTGATTGGCATTTCTGTCCATACAACACCTCGAACGAAGCAGCCTGAATGCTAGTGTGGTAACTATTATTGTACGAAAACTCTACCAAAGGTAGGTGTCTTTCCCAGCCGTTACCAAAGTCGATAACACATGCTCAAAGCATGTCTTCAAGAGTTTGGATGGTGCGTTCAGTCTGCCCATCCGTCTGGGTGGTATGTTGTGCTCATGTCTAGACGCGAGCCAAAGGATTTGTGCATAGCTTACCACAAATCAGAGGTAAAATGTGGATCACGATCAGAAATGATGGAAGTTGGCACCCCGTGCCTCGAGACTACTTCCTTCAAGTAGATGTCTGCTAGAGTAGAGAACTTATCCATTTCCTTGATAGCCAGGAAGTGTGTAGACTTGGTTAATCGATCCACTATCACCCAAATGGTATTGTTTCCTCATTGAGATCTAGTTAATCCAGTAACGAAGTCCATGGAAATTTACTCCCATTTCCATGTGGGAATTTCTGGTTGATGAAGTAGGCCTGATGGCTTCTGGTATTCAACCTTGACCCTAGCACAGGTCAGACATTTGCTAACATAGGTCGTTACGTTAGCCTTCATGTGGGGCCACCAGTACGTAGTTTTGAGATCGTGGTATATCTTATCTGAGCTAGGATGTACCGAGTAACGAGACTTGTGTGCTTCATCCATCACAAGCTCACGTAGTTTACCATGGGATGGGACCCAGATGCGCCCCGCTAAGTAGTAAGCACCGTCTTCCTTTAGTTCTAATCGTTTCTCCAATCCTCGCAGGGACTCAGCCTTGATGTTCTCTTCTTTTAATGCTTCGACCTGAGCATCACGAATTTGGGTAGGAAGACTAGAGTGAATGGTAAGTTGTAATGCACGTACACGCTTAGGTTTGGTTTCTTTACGAATGAGGGCGTCAGCCACCACATTGGCTTTGCCTGGATGGTACTTGATTGCGTATTCGTAGTCGTTAAGGAGTTCGACCCATCGACGCTGTCGCATGTTCAACTCCTTCTGATCGAAGATATGCTGAAGGCTCTTGTGATCGGTGTAAAGGGTGCACTTGGTATCGTACAAGTAATGCCCAAAACCACTTTACGAACTCGATACGGCCACTACGAGTTTGTCGTTATGCCCTTTTGTTTAACGAACGCACCTGCGGTTTTCAAGGATCTGATGAATCGTGTATGTAAACCTTTTCTCGACCGTTTCGTCATCGTGTTTATCGATGATATCCCGATCTATTCGAAGTCGAAAGTCGAACATGTGCAGCATCTTCGTTTGGTTCTCGAATTACTCCAAGGGAATTGACTTTTTGCCAAGATCTCCAAGTGTAAATTTTGGCTAGAGGAGGTTCAATTCCTCAGTCACATCGTCAATAGTCAAGGTATACACGTCGACCCCGTGAAGATCGAAGCTATTAAGAGTTAGCTTACACCCAAGTCACCATCCGAAGTTCGTTCGTTCCTTGGATTGGCGGGCTACTACCGTCGATTCATTGCTGATTTCTCAAAAATCGCCTTGCCGCTTACCTCCCTCACGCATAAAGACAAGTCTTTTGTTTGCCGAAAATAACAAAATGATAAAATATGCAAACTACTAGGCTTCAAATGCAAGGAGTTGCAAATTCCTCTTAAGCATTACCGGGCACTTCCAGCCTATTTCGTAACCTTGCAACCTGTCACTTAGTCTTTGAAGATACGTCAGTTTACATTGGTAAGTACAAATAACCAACACATTTTGAAAATATTTCAAAATTGTTTTAAGTGCACAAGGCACATGTATTTTCATAAATAACTTGGGAGAATATATAAAATATCTTGTATACAAATTTACATACTTGTCAATACATACGGGGCCCAGTACAAAACACCAATAACATGATTAACCGACACCCACTTTAATACCCTTATTGGGTAAACCTGTATTGGGTTATAAAAATCATTTTAATATAGCATTAGCAGCTGTCAGGTGTATGCCTACACCCCGTGCTTAAGTCGTGGCCATTTGCAATTAAACGAGCTGAGGATATCCAGGACACGATCGTGTTAACCCCAAATGTTCAAGTTCTTAAGCAAATCAGGTTAAAACGGGTGGGTTATGCAGATTTTCTAGTCACAATCCGACATGTGATCTCCTGCCTGACCAAGCGGTAATAATTTACCGTATCCCAAGCCCGTGTAGAGAAAATAGGTTAAGAGTATTTACCTAGCTTAATAATCTTACAATGCAAGATATATAAAAAACACAACCGATATATCAATTAACTTTGAACGGTTGCAATATACTGAAATGCCTTAGTCTATAATGAGTGGTATAATAACTGGTTAGAATGTTAACGAGTCTTATCAAGTCATAGACTTGGACCGGTTAACTTAAATTAATGAAAACAGTACGGTACGCTAGATTAAGCGGTGACCAGATAGAATGTAGTTTAAACCCTCACAAGTACTAAGACTTGTATAATATGGGTAAACTTATTTACATTTTGGAATTTGAAAGAATTTGAAAAGAATTAACCCGATTCGGTTAACTTACGTAACTAGTTACATAGGCTATCCGTACGCGCATAGGCGGTATCGGGTGATCAGATGAGCCATAAACAAGTTCAATATTCCAAAACATTTTAATTATGTTACCACATCAATAGGTTATGCATTTTACATGTTCATTATGGTTTAAAACCAAGTTATGCACCATAAGGGCATTTTAGCCATAATATGGCATAATTTAAGAACTTGTATAAAAAATCAAGAACAGATCATGACCAAGTAGTATAACCTCATAGGGTTTTCCTACATATAATTATGGTCAAAATGCAACTTAGAATCAGTAGCTAAAGTTGCTAAATCGTGTCAGAATCGAAAGTCAAAGAAGAAGTCAAACTGCTCAAATTTCGGTTGCGAACCGACATGTAAACTGGAAATAACTGGTTGAACATGTTTAGACATGTTCTAATATTAGTTACCAACTGATTTAGTGTGAAAAGCATGAGTTAAAACATTTACAATTTCATTTTATAAGATTTCAAAAAATCTGCCTTTTGACTTTTTATTGAACTTAAATTTGACCCCTCATTTGACCAACTTAATGTGATTTCCAGGAGGTGCCCATTTGAGGGATTAACACCTACCTTATTATAACAATCCTCAATAAAACCGACACCCTCATAATTTTTCTGACACCCTAATATATTTTAAAATATCCCAATATGTCCCAAAATACACCCCGTACGCCCAAATACATTAAATAATATTAAAAATAATTAAAAACTGAATTTTTAAAGTTGAAGCGGGCCGCGTAAAGGACCCTTAACCCTTACGAGGGCCGCGTGAACTTAAAAATCTGGCAAAGCCCGGTGTGGCCACGTGGCCCAACACCCGGCGAACTTACTCGATGACCCAGCCCAGCTACGAGTTGACCTGGTTTGACGCGGGCTGCGTAAGCCTTAGCTTACATTTACGCGGGCCACGACAAAGTGAGAAATCAGCACTAGATAAACAGGCCATCGGGTTTCATTCAGAAATCGTTCAAAATTGAAATCTCTCTCTCTATTCTGAATATTAGACAATATAAGCGGGTATTATACCCCCTAATAGCGAAGTTCTGCTCCGTTGTAAGTATTATAACCCCTGGATACGTATTAGATACGTTGCCCGATTGATCTAGGGTTCTGTAATGGCTGTCGTGGTTCTGCCCGACGTAGTCATTGGAATGCCGTCTCGGGGAGGGTATTGCTAATGTTAAAATGGGTTATTATACTAACACGTGTGCATTTGTGTAATTTTTAGATTGTCACCAGGAAACCCTTACGGAAAATCTAAGACAGCAATGTGAGTTGATCCACTTTTTGTAAGCTTTTTGTTAACTGTTTTTACAAAACCTCATTTAAGTAAATATATATTAAACAGTGATTGAGTATTTGTAAGAATACAATTATCATGAGTATGTTGGGGTTTTGTATACAAAATTTGTTACCACCTGGTCAAGGAGTAACATTTCCACAAGTCAGGTCTGACAGTACCATGGATGTTAATTGTTATAACTTGGAAACAAATGTAATTGCGAGATCGCCCTCAATACTGTACAATGGTTTTTATTTAAACTTGATTAAACTGGGATTCACTCACCAGTATTTCCCACTGACAAATGTTTTTAAAACGCGTTTCAGGTAACAAACTGTGAAAGCCAAATAGAAGCCAGCTGGATAGCACTGAAGGCTTGGAAAAGTGGCAATAAAGTTACCTAAAATAAAATAGATGTTTTTATTAATAAAATAGGATTTATTCCTATGAAAACGTGTGTACTACGAACTTGGGTTTTAACCCATTTGTTTAATATTATGAAAATGTGGTATTTTACTCTGATCAATGTTTCCTAACTACGGTCCTGATGAAAATTTCCGCTGCCAAATTAGACAATACGCGATACCACCGAAACTGGCTCGCGGCCGCCCGTTCCCAGGGATTAGGGATCGGGGGTTGCGACAGAAGGTGGTATCAGAGCTAAGCCACTGATTCAGCCACAGAAGTGTTCTGCTGACATCAAAATTCAATATGTTAGGAAATAAATTACGGAAATACGTGTATAACTGTATTTATTGTTATGTGTTATTTGACTATTTGTTAGTTTACAGTATGAGCGACCAAGGACCATCTGACGCGTACCGTCAATTTTCTGGTTCGCCTAAAAGCGAAGGCACCTCCTCTTCTCAGCCTGCCCTCTCAGGGTACTCTGCTGATACGGAAGAAGGAATCTTTATGTTTAAGGCTCAGTCCGAGGAGCCATTTCCTCAGAAAAAGAGGGGATGGTTCAGTCGAGGGGCACACGAACGTAGGAAACGTATGAAAAAGTTACAAGACCAGAGAGTGCTAGCAGCAGCTAAAAGAGAAACTGATGCCTATGCCCAGGATACGATAAATAGGGGTATAGCCAATATCCACATCCTAGCCACCACTGCAGCTGACCCTAATCTGGAGCAAATAATACCCCAACCACAACCACTAATCCCTGACCAACCCATGGAGATAGAAAACCCTGAAAACCAAGTAGAAATGCATGACTTCAATCCGGAGGAAATACCTATGGTACCAGCACCAAACCCCCTAGACCCAAATTACGATCCCTGGTGGGATGACGTTAGGGACTATGTGCAACGTTACCCGATACATGAAGACACACCCATGCAGAACATAGGAGCCTACCCAGGTATGGATCCTTTAGATCCCTATTACCACGATGAATACATTAGGGAGATTTTAGAAGATCCTTACCGATTCCAGGCACCTACACCCCCATACCAGGAACCCGCACCCCAGATTCTGAACCCAGTCCTAGAACCTGCACCCCCAATAAGTGCAGAAAACGTACAAGAACTTAGGACTTTTGGTGAGGAAATTTTAGAAAGTAGTGAACGAATGAGATAGGTGGGAGAGCGACTCGTATGGAAATACGATGAGCGCAATATGGATTTCTTGATGAATCCATATCCGTGAATGTGATAATGGAGGAAACGGTAGTAGTAATAATAATAATAATAAAATAATAAAATAAAAATATGTGTGTACGGATGCCTACTACTATTAGTATAATTTTATTTCAGTTGGTATTGTAATTTTTATTTCAGTACTGGTGTGTAATAGATGCATAATAGATGAATAGAGTAAAGTCACAATGATCGACGCTTTTGGCAAAAATGCGTGTCATGTGATTGACTATATTAAATATTATTTTGTGATATTAATACGGGGTAAAATGTTTAAAATTCAGATGGCCGACGAAGGAAATCAAGGAAATCTGAATAACGATAACCAGAGTAACATTAACGTGGTTAATGAGAATCCGAGCATCAATAACAATGGAAACCAAATGGATAATAGTGCCGTTCAACACATAGTGGCACAAGGAATTATAGATGCAATGCCATTTATTATACAAACGGTTCAAGAAGCGAATAATAAAAGTAAACATAGCAGTAAGCGACCAATTGAACCAGAAAACAACATAAACAATGGACCCGTACTTCAGGTGCCCATTCCCAAAAGAAGAAGAACCATGCCTTATGGTTATTCTTACAAAGAATTCTGGTCCTGCAAACCAATAGAATTCTCGGGCAATGAAGGACCCATCGCAGCCCTACGCTGGATAGAGAAAACTGAGGCTGTTCTAAAAATAAGCAAGTGTGCTGAAGAAGACAGAATAATGTTTGCTTCAAACCTGTTTAAAAACTTAGCCTTAGAATGGTGGAATACTATCCTCCAGTCAAGAGGAAGTGATAAGATATACAACATGGAATGGGAAGAATTTAAAAATATGGTAGAAAGGAAATTCTGCCCTCCTAATGAAAAGGAACAGATAGCTAATAAGTTTCTGAACCTTAGGATGACCGGGGTAGATAGTAAGGGGTATACTACTACATTCTTTGAATATGTTAGAATAGTACCAACCCTTGCATCACCTGAACCGGTATTAATCTCCCGTTACGTCTGGGGATTAATTGGAGAGATTAGACACGTAGTCAAGGCAGCTAGAACACAAACTATAGAAGAAGCTGTAGAACTAGCAAATACCTTGACAGATGAATTAATCCGTACTAGAGAAGAAGATCAGAGGAGAAACCTAACCCAAAGGCTTACCCAAGAATTCCGTTTTGTGAATTACAATCGTAGGAATATGGGTTCTACCTCTGCACCATTCTGCAAGATCTGCAAGAAAAAGCATTCGGGAAAATGCTCTACTCTTTGCAATTTCTGCATGATGCCAGGACACAAGGAAGAAGATTGCAGGAGGAAATCCAATAATGGACTGTGCTTCAACTGTGGAGAAAAAGGTCACATCAAGCCGAATTGTCCGAAATTGACTCCAGCTGCGAACAATAAGAACACTAAAAATGCTAGAGCGTTTGTTCTGCCTGCAGATGAAGCCAAGATGATTCTAGATGTGATAGCTGGTACGTTTTTAGTTAATGATGTAATTGCTAAAGTATTATTTGACTCTGGTGCAAACCAAAGTTTTATTAATACTTTGTTTTGCAAACTTCTAAATCAGTCATTAACTAAACTACCACAAGAATGTCTAGTTGAGACAGCAAATGGAGAAACTATTAGGATTTCTGAAATCTTGCAAGGAGCAAGAATATAAATTTTAAATCAAAAGTTTATCGCAAACCTTTACCCAATGAATCTGACTGGATTTGATGTCGTTCTAGGAATGGATTGGTTAATAGCCAATAAAGCCAGTATTTTATGTGATCAAAAGTTGATTCAAGTAAATTCACCAAAAGGTAAAAAGATCACAATTAAAGGTGATAAGCCGTCTAGATCCACAAAATTCGTCTCTGTGATGAAAACTGCAAGTTATATAAGAAAAGGATCCATAGTGTATTTGATTTCTATAATCACTAACACTAAAGGAAAAGAACTAAAAGACATTCCAGTAGTGTCTCAGTTTTCAGATATATTTCCAGAAGAATTGCCAGGACTACCACCGGACAGAGAAGTTGAATTCAGAATCCATCTATTGCCAGGCACAGCACCCATTACCCAAAGCACCTTACCGTTTGGCACCCGCAGAAATGCAGGAACTGAAGAAACAATTAGATGAATTGTTGGAAAAAGGATTCATACAACCAAGCTCATCACCATGGGGAGCGCCAATATTATTCGTTAAAAAGAAGGACGGATCAATGCGTATGTGCATTGATTACCGTGAATTGAACAAAGTCACGATTAAGAATCGGTACCCATTACCGAGAATCGATGATCTGTTCGATCAACTGCAAGGAGCTCGATTTTTCTCTAAAATCGATTTAAGATCAGGAAGAGGATATTCCTAAGACCGCTTTCAGAACAAGGTATGGCCATTATGAATTTACTGTCATGCCATTTGGTTTAACCAATGCCCCAGCCGCATTTATGGTCATGATGAACCGAATATGTAAGCCATATTTAGATAAATTCATAATTGTCTTTATAGACGATATTCTAATTTACTCTAAGAATAAAGAAGATCACGCAAAGCATTTGCACACACTTTTAAGTCTATTAAGAAAGGAAAAGCTTTATGCTAAATTTTCAAAGTGCGAATTTTGGTTAGAACATGTACAATTTCTTGGACACTTAGTGAATCATGAAGGAATTCACGTGGATCCAACAAAAATCGAGGCGATTACCAAATGGAAAACCCCTGAGTCACCAATCGAGGTTAGAAGTTTCCTAGGATTGGCCGGATATTATAGAAGATTTATTCAAGATTTTTCTAGAATAGCCATTCCTTTAACTAAGTTAACCTGTAAATCCATTAAGTTTGAATGGGGACCAAAACAAGAAGCATCATTTAGAATTCTTAAGCAAAGATTAACCCATGCACCCATACTAGCGTTACCAGAAGGAACTAAAGATTTTGTAATCTATTGTGACGCTTCCAAACTAGGTTATGGATGTGTATTAATGCAATGTCAAAAGGTTATAGCTTATGCATCTAGACAACTTAAGAATCATGAAGAGAATTATTCAACCCATGATCGAGAGTTAGGAGCAATAATTTTTTCCCTTAAGATTTGGAGACATTACCTTTATGGTAGTAAGTTTACCATATTCACTGGTCATAAGAGTTTAAGGTATGTTTTCGGGCAAAAGGAGTTAAATATGAGACAAAGACGCTGGATGGAGATGCTTAGTGATTATGATTGTGATATCCAGTATCATGAAGGAAAAGCTAATGTAGTGGCAGATGCTTTAAGCCGAAAGTATCATGAAAAGCCAAAAAGGGTAAGTTCTCTTAAATTAAATCTACAAGTAGATTTAAATGATCAAATAAGAGAAGCACAATAATCAGTAATCAAGGATGATACTGAAAAACTAAAAGGTATGATTAAAGAATTAGAACAAGGAACAGATGGAATTTGGAGATTCCATAAAAAGAGAATGTGGATACCTAAATTAGGAAACCTGCACCATCGTATATTAGAAGAAGCCCATAAATCTAAGTATACGATGCATCCAGGAAATGATAAAATGTATCAGGATTTAAGAAAGAATTTCTGGTGGATAGGAATGAAAAAGGACATAGCAACCTATGTTTCTAAATGTTTAACTTGTTCACAAGTTAAAGCTGAACACCAGAAACCCTCAGGTTTGTTACAACAGTTAGAAATGCCAGTGTGGAAATGGGAACTAATAACAATGGATTTTGTTACTAAATTACCTAAAACAAAGAAAGGTAATGATACAATCTGGGTGATTGTAGATAGGCTAACTAAGTCAGCTCATTTCTTACCAATGGAAGAAACTTTCAGTATGGAACAGCTAGCCAAATTGTATGTAAATGAAATTGTTTCATTACATGGAATTCCTTTATCAATCGTTTCTGATAGGGATAGCCGATTTACCTCTCATTTTTAGTCAAGTTTCCAAAAAGTAATAGGAACCAAATTAAATCTGAGCACAGCTTATCATCCTCAAACAGACGGACAAAGCGAAAGAACAATTCAGACAATGGAAGACATGCTTAGAGCTTGTGTAATTGATTTCGGAGGTAATTGGGACGATCACTTACCTTTAATAGAATTTTCTTATAATAATAGTTATCACACAAGTATCAAAGCTGCACCATTCGAAGCACTTTATGGACGAAAGTGCCGAACCCCAGTCTGTTGGGTAGAAATTGGGGAAAAGCAACTATCTGGACCTGAGATAGTACAAGAAACAACCGATAAGATTATCCAAGTCAAGGAACGACTGAAAGCAGCACGCGATCGACAGAAGAGCTATGCCGATAACCGACGAAAACCCTTGGAATTTCAAGTAGGAGACAAAGTATTGTTGAAAGTCTCTCCTTGGAAAGGAGTAGTAAGATTCATCAAAAGAGGAAAGCTGAGCCCCAGGTATGTTGGACCTTTTGAGATTATTAGAATAATAGGACCTGTAGCCTATCAGCTACAACTGCCAGAGGAAATGGCAGAAATACATGATGTATTTCATATATCTAATCTCAAGAAATGCTTAGCCGATGAGTCGCTGATGGTATCTATTAAAGACATAGAGGTAAATGAACAACTTAAGTTTGTAGAAAGACCTCTACAGATCGAAGACAGGAAAGTCAAGAACCTTAAGCACAAAAGATTAGTTCTGGTCAAAGTAAAGTGGGACACCAAAAGAGGACCTGAGTATACATGGGAGCTTGAATCTGAAATGCAAAGAAAATACCCACACTTGTTCCAGTAGATCTCGAGGACGAGCTCTAAAACAAGGTGGGGAGGATATAACAATCCTCAATAAAACCGACACCCCCATAATTTTTCTGACACCCTAATATATTTTAAAATATCCCAATATGTCTCAAAATACACCCCATACGCGAAAACAGGCCCCAAATACATTAAATAGTATTAAAAATAATTAAAAACTGAATTTTTAAAGTTGAGGCGGGCCGCGTAAAGGACCCTTAACCCTTACGCGGGCCGCGTGAACTTAAAAACCTGGCAAAGCCCGGCGTGGCCACGTGGCCCAACACCCGGCGAACCTACTCGATGACCCAGCCCAGCTACGAGTTGACCTGGTTTGACGCTAGCCGCATAAGCCTTAGCTTACAGTTACGTGGGCCGCGACAAAGTGAGAAATCAGCACTATATAAACAGTCCATCGGGTTTCATTCAGAAATCGTTCAAAATCGAAATCTCTCTCTCTATTCTGAATATTAGACAATATAAGCGGGTATTATACCCCCTAATAGCGAAGTTCTGCTCCGTTGTAAGTATTATAACCCCTGGATACGTATTAGATACGCTGCCCGATTGATCTAGGGTTCCGTAATGGCTGTCGTGGTTCTGCCCGACGTAGTCATTAGAATGCCGTATCGGTGAGTGTATTGCTAATGTTAAAATGGGTTATTATACTAACATGTGTGCATTTGTGTAATTTTTAGATTGTCACCAGGAAACCCTTACGGAAAATCTAAGACAACAATGTGAGTTAATCCACTTTTTGTAAGCTTTTTGTTAACTGTTTTTACAAAACCTCATTTAAGTAAATATATATTAAACAGTGATTGAGTATTTGTAAGAATACAATTATCATGAGTATGTTGGGATTTTGTATACAAAATTTGTTACCACCTGGTCAAGGAGTAACATTTCCACAAGTCAGGTCTGACAGTACCATGGATGTTAATTGTTATAACTTGGAAACAAATGTAATTGCGAGATTGCCCTCAATACTGTACAATGGTTTTTATTTAAACTTGATTAAACTGGGATTCACTCACCAGTATTTCCCACTGACAAATGTTTTTAAAACGCGTTTCAGGTAACAAACTGTGAAAGCCAAATAGAAGCCAGCTGGACAGCACTGAAGGCTTTGAAAAGTGGCAATAAAGTTACCTAAAATAAAATAGGATTTGTTCCTATGAAAACGTGTGTACTACGAACTTGGGTTTTAACCCATTTGTTTAATATTATGAAAATGTGGTATTTTACTCTGATCAATGTTTCCTAACTACGGTCCTGATGAAAATTTCCGCTGCCAAATTAGACAATACGCGATACCACTGAAACTGGCTCGCGGCCGCCCGTTCCCAAGGATTAGGGATCGGGGGTTGCGACACTTATTAAGATCACGTAGCCACATTCGATTCGAACAATGGCTGGACCATAATGGTCTAAACTGAAAGTCAAAGAAAAAGTCAATTTGCTTGACTTTCGGCTAAATAAAAGCCTATAAAATGAAATGAGCAGAGTAGGAACACTTACTTGTGATACTAGAGGAATATTGAACTCAGTTAGGAGGTCTTTTTTATCAGGAGCTCTAGATAGAAGTGATAGAAAAAGAATATGAAAAATGAGCAAGGAAATGGGTTGATCAAGGGGCCTATTCATACTAGTAGAAGTTGCACAAGATCATTACAAATGTTAGGGCTGTTGTACGATGTTCCCAGGTGTCCATGGACGTGTTAAGAGCCGAAGATGGGTGGCACTTTGCGTTAAAGGTGGCAAGAGGGCAGAAAGACTTGGGTAGCAAACAAAATCTGCCCAGATACGCTGCTTACGGACCGTAAGGGCCTTAGGCTTATGGTCCGTAAGCCCACAACGCGCCCACTGGTTTTGAATCTCATAGACTCATACGCACCGTAAGCTATAAGCCTTGCGGTCCGTAACCAAGTGCCAGCCACAATTTAAATTACACTGCTTACGGTTCGTAAGCAATATAAGCTTACGGTCCGTAAGCGGTAACTCAGAGGCCAAAAATTGGCATGTTGACATATATGGTCCCTCCACATCATTCTTCCATTATTTTGCACAAAAATAACCCATCGTGCCAAACTACGTGGCATAATATGAGAGTTTAATGGACACGTATTATTATATTATTCAACACCAATTTCCGATGTGTTACATCCTCACCCCCTCAAAAGAAATCTCGACCTCGAGATTTTATTAAAAAAGATGGGGGTACTTTTTCCGCATAGTGGACTCAACCTCCCATGTATACTCGGGGCCACAACGGGCATCCCATTTAACTTTCACAATAGGTATCAGTTTCCTTCGGAGCTTTTTGACCTGTCGATCCTCGATCGAAATCGGTTTCTCAACAAAACTCAGGTTTTCATCAATTTGCACATTGTGATGTGACACTGCTAGCGACTCATCGGTGAGACATTTCTTTAAGTTACAAATGTGGAACACATTGTGAATTCTACTAAGCTCCTCAGGTAGTTTAAACTTATAGGCCACTGAACCGACACGTTCGATTATCTCGAATGGTCCAATATATCCTAGGCTCGACTTGCCCTTCTTTCCAAATCGCATCACACCCTTTCAGGATGATACTTTCAATAAGACCTTGTCCCCTATTTGGAACTTAAGAGGTTTCGCCTCTTGTCTGCATAACTTTTCTGCCTATCACACGTAGCTTTGAGACGATCACAGATTTGCACAATCTTTTCCATGGTCTATAGGACAATCACTGGTCCAGATAGTTGGGCTTCCCCAACCTCAGCCCAACAAACAAGCATTCTACGTTTTCTCCCATACAAGGCTTCAAAAGGAGCGGCCTTGACGCTAGTATGATAACTGTTGTTATAGGAGAATTCTATTAAGGGTAGGTGGTCATCCCAACTACCACCCAAATCAATCACGCATGCCCTGAGCATGTCTTCCAAAGTCTGGATAGTACGATTACTCTGTGAATCAGTCTGGGGATGGTAAGCCATATTGAAGTTCAATCTCGTGCCTAATGATAGTTGGAAACTCTTCCAAAAGTGAGATGTGTATCTAGTATCTCTATCGGATACCATAGATACTGGCACGCCATGCAGGGACACAATCTCGTCCACATACAACTTAGCCAATTTATCGGAACTATAAGTTTCCTTAATTGGCAAGAAATGAGCTGACTTCGTCAGCCTATCAATAATGACCCAAATCGTGCCATTACCACGTTTGGTATTGGGTAACTTGGTAATTAAATCCATAGTTACCATTTCCCATTTCCACGTGGGAATCTTAAGTTGTTGTAGAAGTTCTGACGGTTTTTGGTGTTCAGCTTTAATTTGTTAACACGTCAGACACTTAGCTACATAGGTGGCTATGGATTTCTTCATACCCATCCACCATTAATTCTTTCTTAGATCCTGGTATATTTTATCACCTCCAGGATGAACAAAATATTTAGAATTATGCGATTCCCGGAGGATCAGATCTCTGAGTCCTCCGAAGATAGGAACCCAAATTCTATCATTAAATCTCAGGATTCCATCTTTTCCAGGTGACAACTGATTGACAGTTCCACTCAATCCTTCACTAGAAATATTAGCCTCTAACAAAGCTTGTTTTTGAGCATCCAGTAGCTTCTCATTCAAGTAAATCTTGAGTTCAATACTCTCGGCGTTAATCCTTATCAGCTTAACCCTTTCCTCAAAACTTAATATTTCAAATACAAGAGCCTCCTAACTAGAACACATCTATAAAAGAAAAGACAATAAATGTATTCTTTAATGGGTTTTATGTTTCGAGCTTTCTGGGTCGAGTTGCTTGGGTTTTTTACTGGGAAAAAATGACCCAAAACTAATCCATATAAAGTTCAGCCAATTCAGGTATTCTTTAATTCGGGTACGGGTAACCTCGTATTCGGCTCAGGTTCCAGAGACAACCCAAAATATAGTTATAGATGGTTAACTAAACCATGAAGTCATGAACATAGACAACCCACAATATAGTTAAAGATGGTTAATTAAACCACGAAGTCATGAACACTCGTGAATCGGGCTAGCTGGCCCATGAAAATTAAAAGTGTTACGGCCCAACATCTAAATAACTGAGACCCTAATTAAAAGCCGTTGTTCCTGAATGCTGCTGCAAACACATAAAAAGAAGAAGTGCAACGGAGCTTCAAAAGCCACCCGCCAACTGAGTCAACTCGCCGTCGCCTGTGAAAACCACCATAGCCGACAGCAAAAACAGCAAGCAGAATGAGGAAGAAGGTTGATGAACGCATTAGAACCCTAATTGAAAACGGAGTCAAAACCAGACACCGTTCTATCTTCGTCATCATCGGCGATAAGTCACGTGACCAGGTCACTTCACCATCCACTTCTAACACACACACACACACACACACACTTGTTTTTATACATATTTGTGTATGTATTGATATTTGTGTTTTTTGTTGTGTGCAGATTGTGAACCTTCACTATATGCTTAGCAAATCTGTTGTTAAAAGTAGACCTAATGTTTTATGGTGTTACAGAGATAAACTTGAACTCAGCAGGTTCATTTTTCTAACTTTGTATTTCCTTTCTTTTTTTTCATTCATTTTGTTTTGTTTAAATTAATAAATATTTGATAAATTTAGTTAGGGATGATACCTATACCGAAAACAAGTAAAATTATAAACCGAATACCGTACCGTAAAGTACGAATACCGAAAGCGAGTAAAAATATAAACCGAATGCCCTACTGAGAAGTACTGATACCGAAAAAGAGTAAAAATACAAACCGGATATCGTATTGGTTATAGCGGTACTGTAAAAATAAATATAAAAACCAAAACCGACTAGTACTGAAATCGAAAACTCGGAAAATGAATACTGGTAACGGTATTCGGTAAAAAATGCTTATCCCTAAATTCAGTGCATTATTTGCTTGTGAAACTGTTAAAAGGTCAGGATTTGGAGAATCTTGTTATCATTATTTAATGGACTTCTGCAGTACAGTAGTTAGAATTTAGAAATGTAGTTGCTATCAGTCTTTGGTCTATCTAGTGCACGATAATGCGGGTATGGATAGTAGTTATGATATTGTTGTAATCTGAATGAGGTTATTTTGTCTACAAGTTAGGTGAAGATCTTTGTAAATTGTAATTTTATATTATATGGTAGAAACACATGACATGACTGAATTTCTCTCTGATATCTTTATGTTTTCATCTCTGAGCCAATTGCATTACATGGATGGATAACAACACCGTCTTAACTCTTAACTATAAAAATAGAGCGGTCTTTTGTATAATGGAATGTGTCTGTTGTTGCTAGTCATTTACTTAATTTTTTTGGCTAATTTTATGTTCATCGTCTATCATAGTTGTCAATAACGGTTGTTATGGTCGCTATAGCGAATAGCGTAGCGTGTAGGTTGAAGGTCGCTACCTATAGCAGGATTTCAGTTGTTTTTTAATTACAAATAGCAATTAAATATAGCTATAAAATAGTTGGATTTCAGGTTTTTGTTAAATATACATGTAAATTAGTGTATATCCCAGAGTATTTTGATATAATATACATATAAAAACTTTTTCTAGTGTATTGCTGTTTATAAAATAGTGCCCGCTATTAACAACTATGTTGTCTATGTGTCAGTCATAAGAAAAAACGCGCTAAGCAGGTCAAGAAACTCATGCACAGGGGACTTCTAGATCCTGAGAAGGTGGATCCTTTTTCACTTTTTCTCGAAACCGCAGGAATTACGTATTGTCAGTACAAGGATTCCGAGAGGATTCTTGGAAATACATTTGGCATGTGTATATTACAGGTAGATTGCAATTCTTAATGTCTTTAAGTCAAGTTCTATTGTAGTCTGTACATGCAAAGTTTTCAATATGCTTTTTTTTTTCTTTCATACAGGATTTCGAGGCTCTGACGCCAAATCTTCTGGCTAGAACTGTAGAAACAGTGGAAGGTGGTGGATTGATTATTCTGTTGCTTCGTTCTTTGACTTCGCTCACTAGTCTATACACCATGGTTATGGTATGACTTGATATTTAACTTTTTCTTTAGATTAATTATCTATAATAACTAGATGGGTGCTATTTGCAGGATGTTCATGAAAGATTCCGTACAGAATCTCATTCTCTAGCCACTGGACGCTTCAACGAACGTTTCTTACTTTCTCTTGCATCATGTGGATCATGTATAGTTATGGATGACGAGTTAAATATACTACCAATTTCATCTCACATGAAATCAATAACACCAGTTCCAGTAGAAGAGGTAAATTTCAGGTCTCTTGAACATTTTAGTTTTTTTCTAATATAAGACAGTAGCACTTTTCCTTTTTACATGGGAAATTTGACTGATAACATAAATATGTTTTTTGGTCAATGTTGACTTTTGCTGGTTCCCTTGGAGCTTTAGGTATAATATATTAATATTTATTTTTGCTTCTTATTGGCAAAAAAGGACTCCGAGGGGCTTTCAGAAGCACAGCGTGATCTAAAAGATCTGAAAGAGCAATTAAAAGATGACTTTCCTGTTGGTCCACTGATTAAAAAGTGTTGCACATTGGATCAGGTACTGATGTATTTTTATTAGGGGTGTGAATTTCTGACATGAACCTAACACGGAATTTGTGGGTTTGTCACGTGAACCTATAATACGCGAACCCTTTTAGCTAAACGAGTCAAGTTCGTGTCAACCCGGTCGGGTTGGCGGGTTGACCCATTTATATTATATTATATTTTTTTACAATATTTTTTATGTTATAAATTAAATTGGGTGTGTATTTTTTTGCTATAATTATAATTAAAAGTGAGAAATTGGCATTCGATTTTATAATAATATAATTGTATTATATACATTTGTGTTATTGTAGTAAAATTTTAATTTTAATATATTAATTTGCTAAAAAAATTAAAAATAATAAAATTCGGGTTGAACCGGTTGTGTTTGGGTCAACCCGCGTATATTCAGGTTGTGTTCGGGTTCATATGTATGACAAGATTTTCGGGTCCGGGTCGTGTTCGGATTCGTCTAAAAATTTCGGGTTCGGGTTGAACCCGCCAACCTGCAAACACGGCCCATTTAGCACCCCTAATTTTTAAAGTAGAGATAAAAGATCTGCCGCCTCGAATTTGTTTCAATTTAATGTCATACTATCTGCAATATTGTGTTTTTAAAAGTTTTTCAGTTAATGACATCCCTAGATTATGACATATTACTGTTTTATGTCCACATGGAGATTAAACTTTAACGTATTGTGAATATTTTTATTTAGGGCAAAGCTGTAATTACGTTTCTTGATGCAATTTTGGATAAGACACTGCGTAGCACGGTGGCTTTGCTTTCCGGTCGTGGTCGCGGGAAGTCGGCTGCATTGGGTCTTGCAGTTGCCGGAGCCGTTGCTGCAGGGTGATGATCTGACATATTATTCCCTGACATTTGACTTTAATTCTGTTGAATGCATTGATAACGGACGTATGATTAATGATTATGCAGGTATTCAAACATTTTTGTGACTGCCCCTAGCCCAGAAAATCTTAAAACGTTGTTCGAATTTGTATCAAAGGGATTTGACATGCTTGAGTACAAGGTGAAAGTTGTTTATATTTCTTATTGTGTTTCCTTTTTCGTATAATTATGATTGTATCTCTTGTTGATACATGTTACCGACATTTTTTTACAGGAGCACTTGGATTATGATATCGTCAAAAGCTCAAATCCAGAGCTCAAAAAGGCAACTATCAGAATAAATATATACAAACAGCATAGGCAGACAATTCAGGTTTTTACGTAGTTCATGTTTCATATTCTATGCTTTTTCGACCTCATTTTCTCTGTTACTATAGATTGTAGTACAGTTTAAAAAACATAAGTTTTATAGAAAACATTAGAGTAAAATACACAAATTGTCCTTTATTTATATACCAAATTGCACTCTTTTTCATTTGTCTTCAAAAAGCACACAAAATGTCTTTTATATATAAACTTTGCACGCTCTTTGTCCTTTAAGTTAACTGATGTTAACTTTTCAGTTAACTAAGGCAAAATGACCATTTTACCCAAAGGGCATAATCTGAAATTTATTTATAAAGGACATAATCTGTAATTACTTAAGTGTTTTTCTTTTGTTTTCTTTTCTTTCTTCTATTTTATTAAATTTATCACTTTTCGTTTTATCGATTACTTTAAAATTTTCTTAATAAATTCATTAACATATTTTTTTTATAAAAATATATGTTTTTTTTATAATTTATTTAATTTCATTTGTTTGATTAAGTTATTTACTTTTCTTATTTTACAAACAATTTAATTTTTATACTATGTTTTTACTTATTTTACAAACAATTTAATTTTTATACTATGTTTTTACATAAGCTGTTGGTGTGATGAGTTATTTCTTTTTATCACTTTTACAATTATTATATTTTTTATCACTTATATGCATATGCGTGGTTGCAGTATATACTACCTCATGAACATGGAAAACTGTCGCAAGTTGAACTTTTGGTTATTGATGAAGCTGCAGCTATTCCGCTGCCAGTTGTTAAGTCCTTACTTGGGCCTTATCTAGTTTTCCTTTCTTCTACCGTTAACGGGTATGGAATTATATATACATATAAATGTGTATATATATGTGTGTGTGTGCGTGTTTTATTTTTATTTCAACTTTCTACTTCCCAGATTTGCATCATTGCATGATCTTTAACTCTTGTATATCTTTCTTAAAGCTATGAAGGTACGGGACGATCTTTATCGTTGAAGCTTTTGCAGCAATTAGAAGAGCAAAGTACAGCTTCTACAAAAAGCACAGATGCTGTTCCTTCTGGTATGATAACCCTCTAGTTAAAAGTTTCAATTAAATTTCACGATGGTTCATCATTAAAACTTAATATGATATAATCTGTTTCAAATTTTCAATGCAGGGCGGTTGTTTAGAAAGATAGAGTTGAGTGAAGCTATTAGATACGCGTCTGGTGATCCAGTTGAATCCTGGCTTAACAATTTACTTTGTCTCGATATAGCCAAATCTATCCCGAGCATTAACAGGTTAAAATAATTCTGTTAAAAAACTGTATGCGTTGTCGTTGTTTTGTCTATTAACTTATACATTATTTTTGCAAGTAGGTTACCTCCTCCCAGTGAGTGTGATCTCTATTATGTTAACCGTGACACACTTTTCTCATATCACAAAGACAGCGAGTTATTTCTGCAGGTAGTTATGTGTTCATTTGATTCTTAGTTTTTTGTTGTTTGTTTTTAATTCGTTTCTGATGATGGCTCACGTATATTCACACTATTCAGAGAATGATGGCGTTATACGTTGCTTCTCACTACAAAAACTCTCCAAATGATCTTCAATTATTGGCTGATGCACCAGCTCATCACTTGTTTGTGTTACTCGGTACACTTTTTATTTGTTAATTTTGCTGTTTTATACATTTTAATATGTATTTTGTTGATATTATGTTATTTGTTACACTATATTTATATTTTTAAGCTTTACTAGTGGGTTACCACCCGTGCTCCACATCGGGTTCGAAACGTAGATAAAAATAAGTAAATCACGAGAGTTAAAGTTGTTTGATGTTTAGTTAAGGGGCTAAACATGTAATTATTAAAGTTGAGGGGCTAAAGTTGTTTTAGTTAAGGGGCTAAACATGTAATTACCAAAGTTGAGGGGCTAAACATGTCATAATTAAAATTGAAGGGGCTAAAGTTGGTTATAGCCAAAGTTGAGGGGCCAAAGTTGGTTGATGTGACAAAATAGCATATTTATAAAATATATAATATAATATAATGTGTGCAGGTCCTGTCAATGAATCAAGGAATCAGCTCCCTGATATTCTTTGCGTCATACAGGTTTGCCTATTTCTCATTTCTTCTAATTGCTTATGAGTAAAGAATAGTAGTTCTGTTCTAGCTTCATATTTAATTATCTGTACGGTGGTTCGTCATTCGTTGTACAGGTTTGTCTTGAAGGAAAAATTTCGAAGGCTTCTGCAATGAAAAGTTTAAGTGCGGGACATCAGCCTTCCGGAGACCAAATTCCATGGAAATTTTGTGAACAGTTCCAAGATAAAGACTTCCCGAGTCTTTCAGGTGCCAGAATCGTACGCATTGCTACACACCCTAATGCGATGAAGGTATCTAAAATTCTTAACCAGTTCACTTCCTTTTTATCTTTTATGTTTTTTATTTTTTTAGTTGCAACATTAATGATTGTGATCTCTTTGTATTGCAGCTTGGATATGGTTCAGCAGCCATAGAATTGCTAGCAAGGTATCACAGTATATCATGATTTTTCTTGCGTTATTTATTATCTTGTGTTTATATAATGTACATCTCAAATAAACTTGTAAGTCTGTAACAACAGATAATCTTAATATATTTCAATTACGATATTTTGATATAGGTACTTTGAGGGTCAGTTCACTCCCATCTCTGAAGTAGATGTTGAGAATGATCCGGAACCTTCTTCACCTGTCAAAATTACTGAAGCAGCTGAGAAAGTATGATCTTATTTAGTGATATCGTTTTTTATTTTTTTATTTTTGTTGTTTCCTTCATATCCAACAACATTTTCTGTATTACAACAGGTGTCATTGCTTGAAGAGAATATAAAGCCCAAAACAGATCTTCCACCGCTTCTCGTACATCTTTCTGAAAGACGGCCCGAGAAGCTACATTATCTCGGTGTCTCATTCGGGCTTACTTTGGACCTATTTCGCTTTTGGAGAAAACATAAGTTCGCTCCGTTTTACTTGTGTGAAATTCCGGTTAAGTCTCGATTACTATTCTAATTATTTTCTTTATAAAGGGTTAATCCTGACCATGTTAGCGTTATAATAATATGTTATCAGAATTCCGTGACTGGTGAGCATACTTGTATGATGCTAAAACCTCTGGATACCGATGATATAGAAGTTAGAGGATCAGATGAATTAGGGTTTTTCGGTCCTTTCTATCAAGGTTTGTTTTTCTTCTCGGTCCATGTCTGTTGGATTACGTACAAGCTTTCGTCCCTGAAGTTTGGCTAGTTTTGCGACTTTCGTCCAAAGGTTTGTTATTTCGCATCTCGATCCAAATGTTTGAAATCTTGCCATTTTCATCCGGCTCGTTAACTCCATCCATTTTTCTCCGTTAAGTTAGGGGTATTTTTCGTCTTTTATTGTTAACTTAAAGGGCAATTCAGTCTTTTTCAGGGGTATCCGGTATTTTTACATAAAGTGAAAAAGACCGAATTGCCCTTTTAATTTAGCAAAAAAAGATGGAAATACCTCTGACCTAACGAAGAAAAATGGATGGAGTTAACGAGCCGGATGAAAATGACAAGATTTCAAACCTTTTGGATCCAAATACGGAAAAACAAACCTTTGGACGAAAGTCGCCAAACCTCAGGGATGAAATGACATCTTACTCGACCAAAATATTTGAATTTTAAATTTTCTTGTATGTCTAGCTTTTAGGTCATCATTTGCTAGGCTTTTGTGTTCTCCCAGATTTAATACAATGGAATACAAGCTTGCAATGAGGTACTTCTCACATGGATTTTTATTAGCTTTTCCTACAACTAGTAAAATTTCCCCGTGCGTTGCGGCGGATATTCGGTCAGTGTTGGTTCGATTCATTACGATGTCGGCACTCGGTATATCAACATAAAGACAAAACCCTAAAAATAAAGTCATGGTGTGACCAAACTGATATCGACACATGTTTTACATCGGTTGAGAACCATAAAATTAATATATGTAACGGTTATGATAGTAGTTCCAATATGGTACCAATGTTGTTCAGTCAAATCAACATGGCATCGATGTTGCTAGGACGATATCAATTTCGTTTGTTACCGGACATAACTTACAATATACAAAATATACTTTATACTGCTACCAAATTTGTTTGGATGGTATCCATTCGTCACAATAAAGAACAACAAAATCAATTATATAAACAACGTATCTTAAAAATTGTAATAGAAAAACAAAATATGATTAAAATTAACTAATGTAATAAAATAATTAAAAAATATAAAATCTAGAAAAGTTATAATAAGAAATAATTTTTTTACTATTCACCGTCTCTTAGTTTTAATATATAAAATAAAATAATAATAATAATTTTAATTCCTGTCATAAATTTGTCTACTTTTGCTTTTTATAGCATTTTGGATCCGAAACTCAGCTTCACAGATGTAGAGCCTTCATCAACAATTTCACACAGTATATACGATGACATCATTAAATCTCCAATCAGTATGAAAAGACTTGAAGCTTACGTGAACCACCTCGTTGATTATCATCTGGTAAGAATTCTTAAAAATATAAAATTAAATTTTCAAACAAAACATCGTTTGATAATTTCATAATTAACGTTCTCTAGAGACTTGTTGTATTTAATATATTTTTATTCGACAGATTTCGGATCTGAAACTGCCACTCGCATACCTATACTTCCAGGAGAAGTTACCAGTTGCGTTATCGTATGCACAGGCGTCTGTGTTACTATGCATGGGCTTGCAGAATCAAGATGCTTCTTATGCTGAGGTTTGTTTGTTCTAAGTGAACACTAAATATTTACTTCAGTTTATTTATTTAATAACTAGGTTACAATCCCGTGTATTACACGGGTTGATATATATAATGTTATATAATTAGTAATAAAAATTATGTTTAAAAAAAACATATGCACTGCACGGTTGAATAAACAAGTATATTATACTAATATATACAGTTGTCAAGATATGTATTTAAAAAATGAACATTGACATGCCAATTATAAATTTTGTTAAGTTAATTTTTAAATCATTATATTTTCTTTCAACGATGTATTTAACTTTGATTTTTTTAATACTGTGTTTTTATTATCTAACATATTGTATTTTTACCATCCAACCACGTTAAATATTTGAAAATTTTTAGAAATCACTGATCAAAACAATTAGCATAATTATTCCATTTCTTAATATTTTAACCAACATAATTTTGAACTTGTTGAAGCTTTTAAGTGAAAAATATAAGTTTAGTTAAAAACTAATAATTAATTTCATATTAAATTCATTTGGTTAATGATATAATAATTATCTTTAATTAGAAAAACAAGGATCCACAATTAAGTAGAAGAGGCGGGAAAATTAAAAAGTAGATGACTCCAATGGATGACACGTGTCCCCCATTGTTTTTTTTATTATTTAGTATAGATATAGATTATTATTTTTTGTTTTATTTACAGGGTATGATGAAGTTGGAAAGACAACAAATAATGTCATTGTTCATGAAAGTGATGAAAAAGTTCCACAAATACTTGGATTCAGTATCGACAAAAGAATTTAACTCAACTCTGCCGCCAGTCAAAGAAGTAAGTAACACATTTAATTCAACTCATTATTCATCGATTACTTACGTCTTCTATTTGGTTTCTTCCAGATGGAATTGAAGCCACACGAGATTTCAGTGGACGAGGATCTCGACGAAGCTGCAAAAAAAGTCAAGGTTTGTTTCCTTGACCGTTGTTATCGATTGTCTTGATCTTTGAACTTACATTTGCTTTGTGATTGTATTTTAGGATGATTTTAAAGCAAACAGTGAGGGTTTATTGAACCCAGAGTTTCTCCAGAGGTACGCGATTGCGGACAAGGATGTCGATTTTGACAGTGCTTTGCAAAACGGCGGTGGAAAGGTACCCTCGGGTGGCGTGATTAGTGTCAAGTCCAGTAAAACGAAACCGGAAAAACATGGGAAAACTAAAGTTGATAAGAGTGACAAGAAAAGAAGCAAGGATGGAAGTTCTTCTAAATCATCAAAGAAGAGAAGGACATAGTTATGTTCTACCCTTTGAGTTTTAGATAACAGTTTTGACTTGATCATGAATGGTTCAGTAGGCTATTTTTTAAAATTATGATATGTTAGTAAAACAAAGGTCTTTGGTTCTTAATTAAGATGTTATATTGTTGACTTTTTTGGCCAAATTTGATATTATTTTGGAAGGTTATTTTTCTTGAGATTGCTCTACGATTGTTATTTGTTAGCCTTCTTTCTACAACCGTGCATGTTATTTTTTTTGTTCTTCCATTGTTTTTATAATTAGGCACAAATGGGTAGAACTTGTGACTAGGCTTATTTTTCAGGGATGGCGAGGTAATTGTGCTTTAACTCTTCAAGTGGTGGCTTAAACGTATATTTCGATGCGATTCCTAGATTCTGGAGATCTTCCGGCCAAATTCTCTAAAATCCAGCAAGTTTCCGGCCAAATTTCTACTTTTATTTAAGGAAAACTACTTTTCTACACAAATACACTAATGATATTAAATATTATATAATAACTTTTATTTATTTTATTCAAAGAATATTATTATTTTTTAATACATAGTATATTTTTTTTTTCATTTTTTAATACATAGTATTTTTTTTTATTTTTTCTCATTGTGCGCTGTTTTTTTTTTGAGGCCCTTACCTTTTTTGCGTCTTGCGTCTAGGCCCCAAGCGAGGCCTAAGCGTCTTGAGTGCGTCTAACGCCTTAATTACTATGATTAGGAGTTGGTATTTAAGATTCGACCATTGAATCACATAGCCTTTATATTGAATATGTCACAATTATGAGTTAAATTTAGATTAGATTATCAGTAAATTTGAGTAGTTTTTAGTAGAGGTAGCAATTTAGACAATTTACTTAGCAAAAGATCAATTTGGGTGTTGCTTTATCTCAAAAGCCCCGACAAGAGTTTAAGTAAGAAGAATTGTGGAAAGGGAATAGTATGAGTGTTTTAATCAAATGCCAAGTCTACTTTCACAGAAGGGCCTAATTTTGCAATTCGTTTTGGGCCCCACAAAGGTTGAGTCATCCCTACGGCCCTGTTTATATGTTGCCGAAACTAGACCCTATTTTGGGTGTTACCCCTGCAACGATAATAATTAACTACAAATCCAAAAAGAAGAAATTATTTATCGAGCCGGGTTTTTCTCGATTATTTAATTAGCAAGGTTATATCATATAAAACTTATTAAAATAAAAAAAAAATTGTAAGAGAAGGATGCACTTTTTATGGAATTCACTCTTTTTATTAGTTGACACATTTTTTTCCTACTTTGTTAAATTGCTTCATCTAATTAAATTGAAATTTTGTCGACCTACAACAAACTCCACCAAAAAAGTATATCCATGATTTCCAACCTTGTGTCACACCCCGTATTTTTCCACGTGTCACCGGTGGGCCCGGTGGGGAGTATCGTGACGTGGTTGGCAACATAATAGTCAAACAACACAATATTTAATATGCACAACGGAAGCAAATTGTAAGATATAATTCAACCGAATATAATGTTGTAATATCAAGTATCACAATAGTCGATTGTTTATCCACAGACGGATCGAAAATAAAATAGAAACAATAGTTCAACAGACTTTGACATCTAGAGCTTGCGAGACTTGAGTAATGATGCCTGGAGTAACCAGCCTATTTCGTCTAGCACCTGCACTTATCATTTTTGGAAAATACGTCAGTTTACACTGGTAAATACAACTCAACTGACTCGTTTTGAAAAGAGTTTGTAAATTGATTTGAATGCACTTCGGCACAAAATATCTTTATAACTTGGGACAATTATTTGTATATAATCTTGTATACAGATTTACTTATTTGCCGTCCATTAGCACCGGTTAGAAGAGCCGGTTTAAGTTAATTGACACGCCACAGGTATAATGCCCACAAGGTTGATTCCTTTACGTGGATTACCAGTTTTTACATAATGCATCTGTCAGGTGTACGCCTACACCCCGTGCTTAGGTCGTGGCCATTTCGTAAAATGATGCCAAGGATATCCGGGACATGGTCATTTAACCCCCAAGGGCCATACATCAAATAATACAGAATAAAGCGGGTTATATAAATACATTAATCACAATCCGATTTAAATGACTACATACCCGACCAAGCGGTACTTTTATAGTACCATATCCCAAGCCCGTATAGGGAAAATAAGTTAAGAGTATTTACCTGAGCAAAGTATCAATCAAATACAGCAAATGCAAGTACTTTTACTGGGCTCCTAATCTGGAACGAAGGTTTATAATAACCTATTAGATTTCTAACGGGTCCTTAATTAAGCCTTAGCTTAGACCGGTTAGTTTCAATGATACGGTTCGTACGCACTATTAAGCGAAGCCCGGATAGAATGTGATTTAGACCCGGCAAGTTCGGAGACTTGCTTAATATGGGTATTTCATACACACTCTGAATTTTGAGATAAAACCGATAAGGTTTGACCCGTTTCGGCTAATTTATGTAAACTTGTTACATAAACCGAACCGAACGCGTAATAAGCGTAACGGGTAATAATGAGAGCCATTTACAGGTTTCCTAAGTTAATATGCTCCATATATGTTGTGACATCAGTAAGATATCATTTATTATGCCCAAAATGAATTTAAACACAAACTATGCCCCGTAGGGGTAGTTTGGTCATTTTAAAGGTTGTAAAAGAGTTTAAGTGTTAACCTGAGTTACAGGTCTGGTGTAATCAGCAAAGATAATCAATTTGCTAAGTTATATCAGTAGGTTAAAGTATATATGTGAAATTTATCAATTTTAACCAAACTATGCACCGTAGGGGCATTTTGGTAATTTCACATAAGCCGAAAAGCTCAAAACCGAAGTCTGAGTTTAACAACTTTTGCTTACTGTTAAAATATTATAATTTACCTCAAATATCAGTAGGTATCACCCTTAGTATGTTTAAAATAGTTCTAGTACATACTAGTCGCTAAAAGCGCTTAATTAGGCGATTAGAAGCCGTTTCCGGGTTCTATATAGAAATCTGATATTTTTATTATTCCAGGAGGTTTAAAATAATTTATTTATCATTTAGAATCAGTAGTAAAAGGTTTGGAGTCGTTTAGATATGTAAAACTCATTTTATGCCCCGTAAGGGCAAAACCGACAATTACCGGATTAAGCCTACGACTATGAGTTATGCTCAGCCTAAAATTAATTAAAAATCTTCAAAAATCCCAAAATAATATATTACATCAGTGGGAAATAAGTTTGATATCGAAAAGTAGGTTTAACTAGGCTATACGCTAATTACGCCATTTAATTAACATAAAGCTTTCATTTTGCGCTAATGAGCATAACTCTCAATCTACACCACCAATTGATCTCAAATTTTTGGTGCAAGTTTATATATCAGTAATTAAAGTTTCTACTCTTTTACATTTTCAAAAAATCACGTTTTAAGGTGATAAGGGCATAATGGTCAACATATGAGCAATTAACGGAATCATGCGAATTAATTGGTTAACTAATGAACCATGGTGTATAATCACAGAGGGTTATACTAGCATGTTACCTGGTCAAAATTAAGCTCTAAGGCATTTCTAAATCATGCCTAAACGGGTCAGAACTGAAAGTCAAAGTAAAAGTCAAAGTATGCGACTTTCGGTTCCGAACCGGGTCTTTACAGTAAATTGTCGGGTTGAACAGGTTTAGACATGTTCTTACACTTATTACTAAGTAAATTTTCGGGTCAGAACTGAGCCATTATTAATTAATCTCGAAGTCAAATCGTAATTACGACGGTTTGACTTTTAGCTAAATAACTAAGCTAAACTTAATTTAAAAAGGATTAGCAAACTTACTGAAGTCCTAAGCTTGATTAGTGATCACTTGGAAGAAGACTTGAGCTCCAGAAATGATCAGAAAGCTTGAAGGAAGATGTGAAGAATGTTTGCAACTTCATGGCCCTTTTATAGTGAATTCTTCACCATAAATTGTTGACACTTGGGTCTGCCACTGACCATAAATCATCAACACATGTCCCTAAGTGTTTAGGGGGTGCCTAGGGGCCAAGAAAGATGAGGAAATTCGGTTAAAGGTCGAGCATAAAGGCTATGGCTGGCAAAAACCCAAGAAAATCGCATCAGACCTACCCTCGCGTGACGCGAAGGACCCCCCCCCCTTGGGCTTCGCGTGGCGCGAGGCCCTCCTGCAGCAAATCAGAACTTTTAGATTTTTGCGTTTTGATCCTTGGCTCTTCAAACTTTGTTTAGACATTTGTTTCTTGCATTATGAACCCTCCATATTGATGTTTAAGGGCTTCAAGATATTTACCCACTTTGTTAAGTCCTCGGTTAACGTTATTGTCACCCGAAAAGTCCTAACTTTCAACGTTGACGCTTTAACCCTTCGCACACGAATTTGATCATAACTTTCTCACACGATAACGAAACTTTACAAAATTTATAACGTGCATTCTAGTGAGCATAATTAACCGTTCCAAAGCTTCGGGTTTGTCAAAAGGTCACTCAGAGGTATAACTTAAACATGTTGACACATTTAGCCCCTGTGGTTTGTAATCTCTCACTTTTCGCTTCGCATGATCCATGATTTATTCGTTTGATGCTATAATCATCATGTAGGGTTAATGTACATTATATTTATTCACTGTTGACATTTAGAATACGTATATTCACATACTTTCCATGATTGTCAACTTTAGTCCTTTCAGAACATTCTTTCACACGTTCAAACACATGACACGTGTCAACACATTATAGGACGTGAATTTTCAAGGTGTTACATCCTCACCCCCTTAAAATAAATCTCGACCCGAGATTTACTGAAATAAATAAGGGTACTTTTCTTTCATCGTGGACTCAACCTCCCACGTGTATTCGGGACCTCTACGGGCATCCCATTTGACCTTTACAATAGGTACATGCTTCCTTCGAAGCTTCTTAACCTGTCGATCTTCAATCGACAATGATTTTTCCACGAATTTCAAGCTCTCATCTATGTGCACATCTGTATGTGGTATTACCAGTGATTCGTCAGCGAAACACTTTTTCAGATTGCAGATGTGGAACACGTTGTGAATTCCACTGAGCTCTTCTGGTAAGTTTAATTTATAGGCAACTGACCCGACACGTTCGATAACCTCGAAAGGTCCTATGTATCTCGGGCTTAGCTTGCCTTTCTTACCAAATCGCATCACCCCCTTCCAGGGTGACACTTTAAGTAACACTTTGTCACCTACTTCGAAGTGAAAAGCTTTACGCTTTGGATCTGCGTAACTCTTCTGCCTATCTCGGGCAGCTTTGAGACGGTCGCGAATCTGGACAATCTTGTCCGTCGTTTCGAACACTATCTCTGGTCCTGATAATTGGACATCTCCAACTTCCGCCCAACAAACTGGCGTTCTACACTTGCTACAATATAAGACCTCAAAAGGCGCAGCCTTTATGCTGGTGTGGTAGCTATTGTTGTAGGAGAACTCAATTAGTGGTAGGTGCTTATCCCAACTACCACCCAAATCGATCACACATGCACGTAGCATGTCTTCCAACGTTTGAATAGTACGCTCACTCTAGCTGACTGTCTGAGGATGGTAAGCCGTACTAAAATTCAAACGCGTGCCCAAAGATTGCTGGAAACTTTTCCAAAAATGTGACGTGTATCTAGTATCTCTGTCAGAGATAATAGACACAGGTATGCCATGTAAGGCTACAATCTTATCCACGTATAACTGGGCTAACATCTCGGAGCTATAAGTCTCCTTGATGGGTAAGAAATGTGCTGGCTTAGTCAGTCTGTCAACTATAACCCATATTGTATCATTTCCTTTCCTTGTCTTAGGTAACTTGGTGATAAAATCCATAGTTACCATTTCCCACTTCCACGTAGGAAGTTCAGGCTGTTGTAGCAAGCCTGACGGCTTCTGATACTCGGCTTTGACTTGCGCACATGTCAAGCATTTAGCTACATAGGTGGCTACAGACTTCTTCAAGCCTATCCACCAATAGTTTGCCCTTAGATCCTGGTACATCTTATCAGCTCCAGGATGAACGGAGTATTTGGAACTATGGGCTTCCTGGAGGATGACATCTCGAAGTCCTCCATAAATTGGAACCCATATTCGTCCATTTAATCTTAGAATTCCGTCCTTGCTAAGAGTTAACTGCTCAGTTACCCCTAGCTTTTCGTTAGGATAGTTAGCTTCCAACACAGCTTCTTTCTGTGCAGCTAACAACCTTTCAGTCAAACTGTTCTTTATCTCCATGCGCTTGGCATTGATTCGGATGGGTTTCACCCTCTCCTTTCGACTCAAGGCATCGGCGACTACATTCGCCTTGCCGGGATGGTATCTGATTTCACAATCGTAATCATTCAGAGTTTCCATCCAACGGCGTTGCCTCATGTTCAAGTCCTTCTGATTAAACAGGTGTTGGAGGCTCTTGTGATCAGAATAGATCACACACTTGATTCCATATAGATAATGCCTCCACAGTTTTAGTGCGAATACAACGGCACCCAATTCCAAGTCGTGGGTGGTGTAATTCTTTTCATGCACCTTTAACTGTCTTGAAGCATAGGCAATAACCTTGCCTTTCTGCATAAGCACACACCCCATGCCAGTGTGCGATGCATCGCAGTAAACCACGAACTCTTCTATTCCATCTGGCAATGTCAGAACTGGGGCGTTGCTCAACTTTTGCTTCAGAATATCAAAGGACTCTTGCTGCTTAGGGCCCCAAATGAACTTTACTTTCTTCTTAGTCAAGGAAGTTAGGGGTGTAACAATCCTTGAAAAATTTTCAATGAAACGCCTGTAATATCCTGCCAATCCCAGGATGCTACGAATCTCTGTAGGCGTCTTTGGCTCTTGCCAGTTCATAACTGCTTCAACCTTAGCGGGATCCACTTGGATACCACGCTCGCTAACCATATGTCCAAGGAATTGGACTTCTCGAAGCCAGAATTCACACTTAGAGAATTTGGCATAGAGTTTCTCACGATGTAGGAGTTTGAGAATACAGTGAAGGTGTTTCTCGTGGTCAGCTTGGTTCTTAGAATAAATGAGAATGTCGTCGATGAAAATGATGACGAATTTATCTAAGTACAGCTTGCAAACGCGATTCATGAGATCCATGAACGCGGCCGGTGCATTAGTGAGCCCAAAAGGCATCACTAGGAACTCGTAATGACCATAACGAGTCCTAAATGCTGTTTTGTGCACGTCTTCATCTCTAACCTTCAGTTGATGGTATCCTGACCTCAAGTCAATCTTCGAGAAATAACTTGCCCCTTGCAATTGATCGAACAAATCGTCGATCCTGGGCAAAGGATACCTATTCTTTATCGTGACTTTATTAAGCTCGCGATAATCGATGCACAGACGCATCGATCCATCCTTCTTTTTGACAAACAGGACTGGTGCTCCCCAAGGAGACGAACTAGGTTTGATGAAACCTTTGGCCAGCAATTCATCCAGTTGCGTTCTTAATTCCTTCATTTCCGTGGGCGCCAACCTATAAGGTGCTCTAGCAACTGGGGCTGCTCCAGGGATGATATCAATTCTGAATTCGACTTGTCTATCTGGTGGCAAACCAGGTAGATCTTCAGGAAACACTTCAGGGTATTCAGAAATGACGGGGATGTCTTCTATCTTCGGTTTCGGCTCATCAAAAATCACTTGTGCCATGTAGATGACACAACCCTTCTTCAAACACTTGGAAGCCTTGAGCATAGTCACTTGCTCAGGTAGCCCATATTGGGTATCTCCCCGAATGGTAAGTGATTCACCAGACGGAGTCTTTATTACCACTTGCTTTTTGTTACAGACAATTTGGGCCTGGTTATGAGACAACCAGTCCATGCCCAAAACTATGTCGAAACCGGCCAACTTAAAGGGAAGTAGAGATAGTGGAAAAGAGTGGTTCTTAATGGATATAACACATCCATCTAACACAGTTGAGACGGTTTCTATGGTGCCATCTGCTAACTCTACCTCATAATTTATACTCAAGGTTTTGACAGGTAAATTCAGCAATTTGCAAAACTTATGATCTACGAAAGACTTATCAGCGCCTGAATCAAAAAGTACCCTTGCATACACATCATTGATGAGAAAGGTGCCTGTGATTACGTTGTCATCCTGGACTGCTTCCTTTGCATCCATTCGAAAGACCCTTGCATTGGTCTTCTTGACCTCTTCAGGCTTCTTGGCATACTTAGGGCAGTTGGTCTTAATGTGCCATTTCTCATTGCAGTTGTAGCATGTGGCATCTCTTATCTTCTTGCACTCTATCGTCTTGTGCTCTTTAGATTTGCATATCCCACATGCAGGTGCTCCTGACTTAGAATCGGACTCAAGTCTGCACTTTCCAAAGTGGTGTTTCTGGCAAGTCGTGCACTTTGGCTTTTCCTCTGTTCGCTGACTATTCCTTCCAGACCCAAACTTCTTAGAATCGGTGTTTCCCTTGTGCTTCTTCTCTGACCCTCGTGAGTTATCATCCTCACGCTTCCTCTTACTTTCTTCAGATTTCTTTAGCGATCTCAACCTGACCGCATCTAAAGTAAGGGACAAAGAGAGATCAGCTGCTGACCTAAATGTAGCAGGTCTTGAAGCCTTAACACTGGCTTTGATTTCTGGGGCTAAACCCCCAATGAAGCGAGCAATTCGCTTGGGCTCTGGTGTTACAAGGTAAGGAACCAGTCTGGACAGGGTATTGAAACTGGTGAGGTAAGCTTGACAATCTAAGTTTGTCATCACCAATGATAAGAAATCAGATTCAATTCTTTCGACCTCATGTTGAGGGCAGTGGTTTTCCATAATGAGAGTAACAAACTGCTCCCATGACATGTTGTAGAGCGGGATCTTCCCAGCAGCTTGAATGAGAGACCTCCACCAAGCTAGTGCCTCTCCTTTGAATGATTGGGATACATACTTTACTACATCCCTTTCAGCACAACCGCTGATGTCCACCACCGTGTCCATTTCATCCAACCAGGTCATACAATCTACCGCTCCTTTCTCCCCAGTGAAATCTCGGGGTTTACAGGAAACAAAGTACTTATAGGTACAAGACTTGGTACGTGGTTCATTATCGAACACTATCTTCTTGGATGGAACACTGTGTTCATTTGATGAATGTCGATCATCATCCTTCTTTGGCTCCTCTTTCTTAGAGGGCGGCTTGTTATGAGGCTCTGAATGAGTTTTAGGGACAGACTTAGAGTGGGGTACATATGAGGCTTTACTATTAGTCCCACTATACTCCCTGAACTGTTCCTCTACAGCTTTAGATACAGCTGTATCAATCAGTGAACGAAGTTCTCCTTTGGTTATATTAATCCTATCATTATCATCGCGGTTTTCCAAAGGATGACTGTTTATCTCGTCAGAGTCAGCCATGTAGTCTTAGTTGCTACAAAAAGAAAATAAGGGCAAGGTTTATTTAGAAGCCCATACAGTATTATCATTTTAAACGATTTATTAACCATGTTTTTAATACACATATTAGTTAATTTGATAAATATATAATTATTCAGGATCTTTATCATAATCCTAAATTATAAGTTAATAATAGCACAAAAGGCCTAGTCACGTAGACAAGTTTAATTTATAAGCCATGATTTCAGAGAATCGAGGCATTAAGGTTTGAATCAAAGTTCATTACCTTTTCTTGACAGGGAGTTGTAGGCTACCACTGTCTTTAGTCTCATAGGACGTTGATTATAGCCCGTGGGCACTTCATCCCCAAGGGATGATTATATAAATAAGGGAATTCAGAATAACCCAAAAATGACTTATGTGATTTTATCGTATCACATTTTGTCGAGCATGTTAATATGCTTTCATATGTTTAATAAGGATTTGAATCTCTTGAATTGGTTCTACAATCTTGGCCTTGTATGCCGTGACATTTAGGCTAGGTTTTACCTTTAAGATTCTTTTTAATATTTAACACAGAACAATCCTAAATTGAACTGTTAACAAGGATCTGAATCTAATTGTGGATCTACCATCTTGGCCCTGTCTTAATGTGACATATGGCTAGGTCTTGTCCTTTTAGATTTTGCCATTTTATTATAATGGTAGATCTTATAGTATAGGAATGATATTTTAAACATAATCGTTCCTTTAAAATTTAAATAAGTATATGATTGCCCTAAACGGGACTTCTAATAATAAAAAAAAATGACTTGCTCATGCAAGGGCTAATCAGGAAAATAACAAAGAAGTAATTAAAAGACAATGAAACGAATTTGGATTTGTCATATGTTCTTGTCTAGACTCAAGAATGTGCAACCGTGTAACTGAGATTAAACACAAAAGGCTAGTGTTTAATTCACTCAGTGTTGGCTCTGATACCAACCTGTCACACCCCGGATTTTTCCACGTGTCACCGGTGGCCCCGGTGGGGAGTATCGTGACGTGGTTGGCAACATAATAGTCAAACAACACAATATTTAATATGCACAGCGGAAGCAAATTGTAAGATATAATTCAACCGAATATAATGTTGTAATATCAAGTATCACAATAGTCGATTGTTTATCCACAGACGGATCGAAAATAAAATAGAAACAATAGTTCAACAGACTTTGACATCTAGAGCTTGCGAGACTTGAGTAATGATGCCTGGAGTAACCAGCCTATTTCGTCTAGCACCTGCACTTAACCTTTTTGGAAAATACGTCAGTTTACACTGGTAAATATGACGGGTGGTCCGTAGGACAACCCTTAAATGGTTTAAAAGGATTAAAATTCCATGCTTTACTTGGTTATTTGCTTGAACTTAGTAACTACGAGTGTTCGTGTGTTTTGCAGGTAAATCACTTAATTCGGTTAAATTGGAACCCGTACGTGTTAACAGCGCAGGTGTTTTGGTGAGAATGATTTATTATTTTTAATAGTCATCACATCATGACATATCATCACATGTGAGAGGGGGTGAACAAGCAGACTTCGAACACTTGTGGAGGACTTTTTGGCAGCCCTTAAATCACGTGAAGGAAAGTAAACAACATCGAATCATCATTATTGGGCCGCCATCTTCATGTGTGGATCTTCTGGATTGGGCCAACACAAGGCAATAGCACATGATTGGTCTTTTGGTATTTGGGGGGCGGCACATGTGAACAAGGAAGCAACAACATTACGTGATCTCCTGGCATCATCATCTTCGGCAGCACATGGGGGACTTTCGATGGCAGTACACAAAAACAAAAGCCAATGACATTAAATCACATTATCATTTTCATTGGGGGAATTAATTATTTGGGTATCAATTCTCTAGAATCATCACAAAGGTGAGAAGACACAAGTAAATTACATCATCTCAATTAATGAATCATTGGGCCGCATATAGAGATGTGGGCTGACACATCACGTGAGGTCTTGGGCGGTGGTGAGGCACGAAACTCAAGTTGGCGCCGTAAATTACGGCTCCACCGTAATTTACGGTGGACATGAAAGTGGCCCTATGCTTACCGTAAATCAGTCTTATTGCACCGTAATGGAATCATGTTCACCGTAATTTACGGTGGAGCCGTAAATTACGGTGACGGCTGCGAGAAAACATGTAACTGCCACATTTAAGTCAGTTTTTATGTGCCTTTTCACATTCTCATGATTGGACGGTTTTGGATCATCCTTGGGGCGAATTTTGGCTACTTGCTTGGTTTGTGAACAATTCTTATCATCCGGTTTTGTATTTTCGATTCGTATGAACACTGGTTTGATTATGATGATGATTCACCGAGCCATGTCCGGCTAAACTCTTCGGTGATCATCTTAGGTGAATGTTTCTTGAACTTTTGTGTGTTTTAATTCTGAATTTCTAGAATGATAACTTGCGTTGCTTGAATATCATGGTGTATGTTTGATTGCTTGTAACGTGTTAATCGATAGTGCAATTTCTAGTCTTAATCGTACGTTCTTGGTGCCGTTGGCAATCGAGATATCACGGGAAGGGTTAGGGTTGGTTATTGATTAATTGGTCATCGGGAAACAACCTCGCGTTTATATAATCCGAGTACTTTGTCCCCTTTTATCACTTCAATCATTTATACACGAGTTATGTCTATGTAACTCTTTCTAGTTGGAATTATACACAATTGTTTAAAGAAACTGAAACCTAAGGTGATCATTGTTCTCTCCTAATCTGTTCTAAAACCTACATTTGATTTGTCATTAGTTTAACTTAGTTTTCTCAAATAACAATCCAAACTCTTGAATTTTAATTTCTGCAATTTAGTTTATTATTAGTTTAAGTACAAAGCTATACAATAGACACATCTTCCACATACTCCCTGAGTTCGATACCCTCTTACCACTATCTATAGTTGTTTGGGGATTAAATTTGCGTGACCACGACAATCACGTCAAATTTTGGCGCCGTTGCCGGGGAGTAGTGCGCAACGTGTGTTATTTTTGTTTTTCTTAGGTTTGTTATTTTTCTGGTTTACGCTGGGTGTGTTAGTGTGCAGGTATTGACAGGTGCATGCATACTAGGAGCTCTCACAAGCTTTCACCATTAGCATTTGATCCGGAAATCGAACGAACTTTGCGAGCAAACTGAATTTTGTTAAGGGAAAACACAATTAGCGGTTCACCAACAACACCAACTACACCAATCACACCAATTCGATACATGGATCCATCACAACCACCACCCACTACGGGTGAACCTATTCCACCATTTATACCAACATCCACTCAACCTTCACCAAATACCACCATGCCCAGTTCTACTACCGAATTTACTTCACCATTTGATATTCCATCACCCAATACTACATTACCTACCACTACTCAAACTGAACCTACCCTTACCTTTAGCCCTGCTTCTACAATTCCACCACTTACCCATTTCTTCCCAGCTTCAGGTCAATCATCATCCACCTATACATTACCACAAGGCTCAACTGTTGTTCATGCTACTTCATCATTTGGAGCACCAAATCAGTCAGGTTTTCAATACTCATCTATTCCATTTGGGCCATCATCGGGGGGTATAGAAGGAGATGGATATGAA
The DNA here is from genome assembly GCA_030545235.1 of Helianthus tuberosus. Lineage (NCBI taxonomy): Eukaryota > Viridiplantae > Streptophyta > Magnoliopsida > Asterales > Asteraceae > Helianthus > Helianthus tuberosus. The sequence continues at coordinate 24,720,848 of CM060370.1, read as the reverse complement.
GAAGGATATGAGGATTTCGAGGGTTATGAGGAAGAGGGTTATGCGTATGTGGGTAGTGGAGATCAAGGGGAGTTGACTTATGTACCTGGTCAAACGCAAAGAATGTCAAGTGTTGGTGGGATTCCACAACAACAACTCATACCACAACACATTAGACCAAGGTCACAAGGGCCACCAATACAACGCCCTATTCCTTTGCAACAAATTAGGCCACAAAATGTACAACCGCAATTTCAAAGGCCGATTCAACACCCACCAATACCGCAACAGCAATTTCAACAACCAAATGCACCACAAGGGCAAGTACCAAGGCCAATGGGTCCTATTCGGCCAAGGGGTAGGTTTGGTATACCAAGGAGACACCTTAGAGAAAATGTGAGGGGCATCGAAGCACATTTTCGGCCGGTAATCACTCAAAACCCTTCACCGGTAGTTATTCCTCACAATGATCAAGGGAGAACATTTGAAGTGAGGACCAACTCTTTGCAAAGTTTACCAAAATACAAAGGGTTGGCAACGGAGGAGCCTTACTTTCATTTAGAGGCTTATGACTCGATTTGCAACACTCTTGGGAGTCAAGGGTTCTCGGCTGATGACATCAAATTGGTATTATTCCAATTTTCTTTGGAAGATAAGGCGAAGAAATGGTTATACACGTTACCTTCGGCATCCATATATACATGGGGGGAGATGCAACAAACTTTCTTGGATGAGTTTTACACCGCCCAAAAGACAAACGATGCTAGAAAGGGATTGAGAAGCTTCCAACAACAACATGGTGAGATGTTCCACGAGGCATTTGAACGTTTTAATATGATGATTAAAAATTGCCCTCACCATGGGATTGAATTGTGGGAGTTGATGAATGCCTTCCACGAGGGGTTGAGTGCCGAGGATGCTAGAGATTTAATGTCCATTACTGGTGGGAGTTTTGGCACAAACTACGAAAATGATGATTGGGAGTTTTTGGAGAACATGGCCACTACATCAAAAAGAAAAGCTCAAGCATCAAGGAGAGCTCGACCGGCCATTGCCCGACCTCAAGTGCATGCGATAGATGACGGTAATGTACAAACTTCTAATCAAATTTATGATGTTTGTGCTTTATGCAATGAAATAGGTCATGCTGCTGAAAATTGCCAAGGGATGGTGGAAGGGCAATATGAAGAGGTGCATGCGGTTCAAGGTCAAGGACAAGGAGGGGGTGGTAGAAATTACAACAATATGAATTCTAACACTTACCACCCCGGGTTGAGGAACCACCCAAACTTTTGTTATGGCAACCCTTCAAATCAAGCTAACCCGAATTTCCAAGGAAACCAAGGATTTCAAAGGCAATATCAAACGGGTCAAAGCTCTTCGGGTGGAAATGAGATGATGGAGATGTTGAAGGCAATGCAAAGTGAAATGCAACGAATGAACCAACGTGATGAGGTTCGAATGCAAAAGGACGAGGTTTGTGACAAAAGCATCCAATCGTTGACCACTCAAATGGGTCAACTTGCAAGTGACGTGGCGATGTTGAAGAAAGCAAAAGGCCAATTACCAAGTGACACGGTGCCAAATCCTAAGAACATAAAAAGCATTAACATCAATGTGGTAAGCACCGTTCCAAATACCGAATTTAATGAAAAATTGCTAACTTCTTCGTATCAAGTGAATGCAGGTTTGAAAAAAGATGACGAAGTCGAGAATGATAAAGAGTGTGAAGCGCCAATCGTGCCTATCCGTGTGGGAAAATTAAAAATCCCTCACGCATTGTTGGACTACGGGGCAAGCATAAGTGTGCTACCAAGCGATTTATACGATATGTATGACTTTGGTCCGCTTGAAGGTATAGACACCATGGTGAGCTTGGCGGATGGAAGTTGGAGGCGTCCACGGGGAATGGTTAGGAATGTTAAGATTCAGTTGGGAGAATTTGAATACCCGGTGGATTTCCTAGTTTTGGACTATGCTTCTACCAATATGGCATCACAACAAAGGGTGATTTTGGGTCGACCGTTTCTATATATTGCAAATGCTCAAATTAATTGTAGAGACGAGATTATTACCATGACCGAAAAGAACCGTAGGTTGTATTTTGATGTTCAAACTAGAGGGATTAGTTATGAGCCCATTGAGAGGAAGGGTGGTGAGTCTATTGATTGTATGAAAAATGTGTTACCACGAATGAGAAAAAAACACCAACCGGACCGTGAAGAAACATATATGGGTGCGAGCAAGAGTGTATTTGATTACCCACCGAGTCAAAATGAGACAGATGCATTTTGCCCAATGACAAGCTACAGCGGGGGAGGTGATAGGAACCGATTCTTTGAGCCACCATAAATGGGGGTGGCACGGTCTGGCTGAAGACGCGAAACTTAGCGCTGCTCGGGAGGCAACCCGAGGTTTTTCACTGATATTGTTATTTCTTTAGTTTTCTTTGTTTCAGGGCCGTGGCAACACTCAAGTGTGGGGAAGATGTGCGGATACTTGTGTAAAGGTGGTGAAAGGAAATTGGATCATTTTACAATATCTGTTGTGCCAAACTTTACCAGGTCAATGTACTTTTTCCTTAGACTTGTCTTGTTCTTTAGCTTTGAAATATTGTTAGTTTGTTAGTTTGCTTTTGTTTATAAAAAAAAAAATAATAATAATCCAAAAAGAAATTTGGGGTTTGAGAGTTTAAGCTTTTGTTGATGTTGAAGGGTTAAAAGCGATCCTTCCCTCAAAGCCATACATTGGGACAATGTATCCCAAGTGTGGGGATGGGGGAAATTTTTGAGAGTTTAAAAAAAAATTGTAAATCCGAGCGAAAATTGTTAAAATTTGAAAACTTGATATTATACCATTTGACACACCGACACCCATTCCTAGTCTTTTCTTGGTGAGGATTTGAGCCACACATGATTGTTATTGATATTTCATTGTTTGAGTGGCGGTGTGTGTTGTGTGTTAATAGAACTTGTGTGTGAATACTTGTTAAATCCTAGAATTAGCATGCTTTTGAAAATGATAGGGGGACTTTTAGGAAGCCTCGTCGAGATGTGTGAGAGTGCGGGATTGGTGGGTTGGACCTCATACGTTACATATATGAGCTTGGTATTGTGAGGGGTGGGGGTTTGGTCCTTAGAAAGCCATGTTGAGCCTTAGACCATTCGATTGGGACCCGAGCCTATTTCCTACAAAAAATTTACCTTTTGAGATGACCCGGTTTAGGAGATTTAGTTTGTAGTATTGATGTTCTTGTATATATTGTTGAGTTTGATGTGTTATGAAAAAAAAAAAAAAAAAAAAAGAAGAAAAAAAAAAGAGAAAAATATGAAAATACAAAAAGAAGTATTTAGTTGCAATAGAGTTGAGAATGTCAAGAAGCTTTGTATTTATTTTTGGTGTTTGCTTCGTAGTGGTAGAAATAAAAACCGGGTCAAATCAATTAGCTCTTTCATATGTATTCCACCATTTTCCTACCTTTACACCTAGCCCCGTTGCAACCCGCAAGTCTCTCTTGATTCGTAAGCATGCTAAATATTTGTTAGGAGGAAACTTGATTCTTATACAAGCTTATTGTCGCACACACACATACACGCATTGAGTGGTTTAGCATTATGCTAATAATTCTTGTTACCGAGAGATTTTTGTGAGGGGTGTGTCTTGTGGTATGATTGAAAGTTAGTAAAAGGACGGCACATTTAGCTTGGTTGCATGTTTGATCGCTTTGGTGTTGAAATAGTTTTTGAATGGGTTGCTTGGGACAAGCAACGAGTAAGTGTGGGGATGTGACGGGTGGTCCGTAGGACAACCCTTAAATGGTTTAAAAGGATTAAAATTCCATGCTTTACTTGGTTATTTGCTTGAACTTAGTAACTACGAGTGTTCGTGTGTTTTGCAGGTAAATCACTTAATTCGGTTAAATTGGAACCCGTACGTGTTAACAGCGCAGGTGTTTTGGTGAGAATGATTTATTATTTTTAATAGTCATCACATCATGACATATCATCACATGTGAGAGGGGGTGAACAAGCAGACTTCGAACACTTGTGGAGGACTTTTTGGCAGCCCTTAAATCACGTGAAGGAAAGTAAACAACATCGAATCATCATTATTGGGCCGCCATCTTCATGTGTGGATCTTCTGGATTGGGCCAACACAAGGCAATAGCACATGATTGGTCTTTTGGTATTTGGGGGGCGGCACATGTGAACAAGGAAGCAACAACATTACGTGATCTCCTGGCATCATCATCTTCGGCAGCACATGGGGGACTTTCGATGGCAGTACACAAAAACAAAAGCCAATGACATTAAATCACATTATCATTTTCATTGGGGGAATTAATTATTTGGGTATCAATTCTCTAGAATCATCACAAAGGTGAGAAGACACAAGTAAATTACATCATCTCAATTAATGAATCATTGGGCCGCATATAGAGATGTGGGCTGACACATCACGTGAGGTCTTGGGCGGTGGTGAGGCACGAAACTCAAGTTGGCGCCGTAAATTACGGCTCCACCGTAATTTACGGTGGACATGAAAGTGGCCCTATGCTTACCGTAAATCAGTCTTATTGCACCGTAATGGAATCATGTTCACCGTAATTTACGGTGGAGCCGTAAATTACGGTGACGGCTGCGAGAAAACATGTAACTGCCACATTTAAGTCAGTTTTTATGTGCCTTTTCACATTCTCATGATTGGACGGTTTTGGATCATCCTTGGGGCGAATTTTGGCTACTTGCTTGGTTTGTGAACAATTCTTATCATCCGGTTTTGTATTTTCGATTCGTATGAACACTGGTTTGATTATGATGATGATTCACCGAGCCATGTCCGGCTAAACTCTTCGGTGATCATCTTAGGTGAATGTTTCTTGAACTTTTGTGTGTTTTAATTCTGAATTTCTAGAATGATAACTTGCGTTGCTTGAATATCATGGTGTATGTTTGATTGCTTGTAACGTGTTAATCGATAGTGCAATTTCTAGTCTTAATCGTACGTTCTTGGTGCCGTTGGCAATCGAGATATCACGGGAAGGGTTAGGGTTGGTTATTGATTAATTGGTCATCGGGAAACAACCTCGCGTTTATATAATCCGAGTACTTTGTCCCCTTTTATCACTTCAATCATTTATACACGAGTTATGTCTATGTAACTCTTTCTAGTTGGAATTATACACAATTGTTTAAAGAAACTGAAACCTAAGGTGATCATTGTTCTCTCCTAATCTGTTCTAAAACCTACATTTGATTTGTCATTAGTTTAACTTAGTTTTCTCAAATAACAATCCAAACTCTTGAATTTTAATTTCTGCAATTTAGTTTATTATTAGTTTAAGTACAAAGCTATACAATAGACACATCTTCCACATACTCCCTGAGTTCGATACCCTCTTACCACTATCTATAGTTGTTTGGGGATTAAATTTGCGTGACCACGACAATCACGTCAAAATACAACTCAACTGACTCGTTTTGAAAAGAGTTTGTAAATTGATTTGAATGCACTTCGGCACAAAATATCTTTACAACTTGGGACAATTATTTGTATATAATCTTGTATACAGATTTACTTATTTGTCGTCCATTAGCACCGGTTAGAAGAGCCGGTTTAAGTTAATTGACACGCCACAGGTATAATGCCCACAAGGTTGATTCCTTTACGTGGATTACCAGTTTTTACATAATGCATCTGTCAGGTGTACGCCTACACCCCGTGCTTAGGTCGTGGCCATTTCGTAAAATGATGCCAAGGATATCCGGGACATGGTCATTTAACCCCCAAGGGCCATACATCAAATAATACAGAATAAAGCGGGTTATATAAATACATTAATCACAATCCGATTTAAATGACTACATACCCGACCAAGCGGTACTTTTATAGTACCGTATCCCAAGCCCGTATAGGGAAAATAAGTTAAGAGTATTTACCTGAGCAAAGTATCAATCAAATACAGCAAATGCAAGTACTTTTACTGGGCTCCTAATCTGGAACGAAGGTTTATAATAACCTATTAGATTTCTAACGGGTCCTTAATTAAGCCTTAGCTTAGACCGGTTAGTTTCAATGATACGGTTCGTACGCACTATTAAGCGAAGCCCGGATAGAATGTGATTTAGACCCGGCAAGTTCGGAGACTTGCTTAATATGGGTATTTCATACACACTCTGGATTTTGAGATAAAACCGATAAGGTTTGACCCGTTTCGGCTAATTTATGTAAACTTGTTACATAAACCGAACCGAACGCGTAATAAGCGTAACGGGTAATAATGAGAGCCATTTACAGGTTTCCTAAGTTAATATGCTCCATATATGTTGTGACATCAGTAAGATATCATTTATTATGCCCGAAATGAATTTAAACACAAACTATGCCCCGTAGGGGTAGTTTGGTCATTTTAAAGGTTGTAAAAGAGTTTAAGTGTTAACCTGAGTTACAGGTCTGTTGTAATCAGCAAAGATAATCAATTTGCTAAGTTATATCAGTAGGTTAAAGTATATATGTGAAATTTATCAATTTTAACCAAACTATGCATCGTAGGGGCATTTTGGTAATTTCACATAAGCCGAAAAGCTCAAAACCGAAGTCTGAGTTTAACAACTTTTGCTTACTGTTAAAATATTATAATTTACCTCAAATATCAGTAGGTATCACCCTTAGTATGTTTAAAATAGTTCTAGTACATACTAGTCGCTAAAAGCGCTTAATTAGGCGATTAGAAGCCGTTTCCGGGTTCTATATAGAAATCTGATATTTTTATTATTCCAGGAGGTTTAAAATAATTTATTTATCATTTAGAATCAGTAGTAAAAGGTTTGGAGTCGTTTAGATATGTAAAACTCATTTTATGCCCCGTAAGGGCAAAACCGACAATTACCGGATTAAGCCTACGACTATGAGTTATGCTCAGCCTAAAATTAATTAAAAATCTTCAAAAATCCCAAAATAATATATTACATCAGTGGGAAATAAGTTTGATATCGAAAAGTAGGTTTAACTAGGCTATACGCTAATTACGCCATTTAATTAACATAAAGCTTTCATTTTGCGCTAATGAGCATAACTCTCAATCTACACCACCAATTGATCTCAAATTTTTGGTGCAAGTTTATATATCAGTAATTAAAGTTTCTACTCTTTTACATTTTCAAAAAATCACGTTTTAAGGTGATAAGGGCATAATGGTCAACATATGAGCAATTAACGGAATCATGCGAATTAATTGGTTAACTAATGAACCATGGTGTATAATCACAGAGGGTTATACTAGCATGTTACCTGGTCCAAATTAAGCTCTAAGGCATTTCTAAATCATGCCTAAACGGGTCAGAACTGAAAGTCAAAGTAAAAGTCAAAGTATGCGACTTTCGGTTCCGAACCGGGTCTTTACAGTAAATTGTCGGGTTGAACAGGTTTAGACATGTTCTTACACTTATTACTAAGTTATATTAATGATCAAACAGGTTGTATATGTTCTACATTGCTAATTACGCATAAATTAGAATTTAAGGATCCTGTTGACTTTTTCTTAACAAGTTTGACCCGACATTTGACCTCGTTAGAGTGGGAATCAGGGGGAAACCTTTTGAGGGTTTATTACCCACATAATTACCAACTTATAACTACTTTTAATTCGAGATTTGACTGAGCCATTATTAATTAATCTCGAAGTCAAATCGTAATTACGACGGTTTGACTTTTAGCTAAATAACTAAGCTAAACTTAATTTAGAAAGGATTAGTAAACTTACTGAAGTCCTAAGCTTGATTAGTGATCACTTGGAAGAAGACTTGAGCTCCAGAAATGATCAGAAAGCTTGAAGGAAGATGTGAAGAATGTTTGCAACTTCATGGCCCTTTTATAGTGAATTCTTCACCATAAATTGTTGACACTTGGGTCTACCACTGACCATAAATCATCAACACATGTCCCTAAGTGTTTAGGGGGTGCCTAGGGGCCAAGAAAGATGAGGAAATTCGGTTAAAGGTCGAGCATAAAGGCTATGGCAGGTAAAAACCCAAGAAAATCGCATCAGACCTACCCTCGCGTGACGCGAAGGACCCCCCCTTGGGCTTCGCGTGGCGCGAGGCCCTCCTGCAGTAAATCAGAACTTTTAGATTTTTGCGTTTTGATCCTTGTCTCTTCAAACTTTGTTTAGACATTTGTTTCTTGCATTATGAACCCTCCATATTGATGTTTAAGGGCTTCAAGATATTTACCCACTTTGTTAAGTCCTCGGTTAACGTTATTGTCACCCGAAAAGTCCTAACTTTCAACGTTGATGCTTTAACCCTTCGCACACGAATTTGATCATAACTTTCTCATACGATAAACGAAACTTTACGAAATTTATAACGTGCATTCTAGTGAGCATAATTAACCGTTCCAAAGCTTCGGGTTTGTCAAAAGGTCACTCAGAGGTATAACTTAAACATGTTGACACATTTAGCCCCTGTGGTTTGTAATCTCTCACTTTTAGCTTCGCATGATCCATGATTTATTCGTTTGATGCTATAATCATCATGTAGGGTTAATGTACATTATATTTATTCACTGTTGACATTTAGAATACGTATATTCACATACTTTCCATGATTGTCAACTTTAGTCCTTTCAGAACATTCTTTCACACGTTCAAACACATTATAGGACGTGAATTTTCGAGGTGTTACACCTTGGTAGCTAAAGTTGCCAAATATCTTATCGATTTCGTAACGTGTTGTGACTGTTTGTTGAGTAATGAATCGATATCAAGAAGAATCATATAGACCGGGCGGGAATAGTTTTAGATGGATTGGAAAATGTAAATCATTTTACATTATGCTAGATAATAAAAACAGACAGTATTAAAAAAAATGACATGTGTACACTTTGCTAGTTTCAAAAAGAGTAAACTCCTATTTGAGTATTGGTTTGGCCATTTTAACTACTTGAGTCTAAAACTTTAACTTGTCTTTATCTAGGTCCCAATGGTTTCTATATATATTCAATAAAACTAGTTTTTTTATATCGCGCGTTGCGGCGAAAACGAACAAATGATAATGTAAAACAAACGTGATTTGAAAATAAAGCATGTTGTTTAGAAAGTCAAACCATTAAAACGATTTAGTTTATCATCGTACCGTTTTATGATACCAAATAAATACTTTATTTTGAGTATAACTTCGTTTTAACAAAACTAATAACGGAATGTCAAGGAAAGAAATCAATCACAACTATGTACTTAAGTTTTTAGAAAAAAAGTTATAAACGTAACTTATTAAAGAAGTATCAAATTAATTGATAAATTAATATATGTTAAAAAAAGAAAAAAATTTATTAAAATAAGATAGAAGTGAATCTTCTATACTATATAATAAAAGAAACCTGATTTGGGACACATGTCATTCAATGAGGGCATTAATAATTTATAGATAAATTTTAAATTTAACATTAAAAAGATTTAAATATTATATTTGAATTTTATCTTGATTGTAAATCTAAAGTCTAATATAAATTTCGTAATAAAAAATAAAACAATTTGGGACACATGTCATTCAATGAGGGCATTAATAATTTAGATAAATTTAAAATTTAAAATTAAAAAGATTTAAATATTATATTTGAATTTTATCTTGATTGTAAATCTAAAGTCTAATATAAATTTCGTAATAAAAAAAAATAAAACAATACCGAAACTTAAGAATTTAAAAAAAAAATTAATGCTTAATCAAAGAAACTAATAGATAAATAAATAAATAAATAAATAAATAAATAAAAAGGCTTATTTGACAATTTTATATAATTCATGTCATTCAATGAGTGCATTAATAATTTATAGACAAATTTTAAATTTAAAAAGATTTAAATATTATATTTGAATTTTATCTTGATTGTAAATCTAAAGTCTAATATAAATTTCGTAATAAAAAAATAAAACAATACCGAAACTTAAGAATTTAAAAAAAATTAATGCTTAATCAAAGAAACTAATAGATAAATAAATAAATAAATAAATAAATAAAAAGGCTTATTTGACAATTTTATATAATTTTTAAGCTGATCAGCTGATGTCAAGTGTTTTCAACTTTCAGCAAGTAGTCTTCAAAGCCCAAAAAAAGCATTTAAAAAAATATTAAATGTTTTATTAAGTTTTCAATTGGGCCATGAATCGAATTTTCAAAAGCCCAATGTAATTAAATAATAGAGTTAAATGTGATTTTAGTACATTTGGTTTGGTCATTTTACCAGTTTAGTCTAAATGTTTGAAACGTTGTCATTTTAGTCCACTCATATTAAATATTATTTAGTTTAATATCTTATATTATAGATAATCCTCCTACTAAATATTATTAGTTTAATATCTTATTGATAATTATTATTTAGTTTAATCTCATTCTCATTTATAATATTATTTACTTGAATTAATTATACTTGAACGTTTTGTTTAGTTTGGTATCAAATAGATTTTACGAAACTTAAAATAAAATTAACTAATATTATTTATCATTTATACATTTACGTAGTTTTAAATAAAGGGTTAAATTTATTGAGACTTCGTTAACAAATTTTACAACAACAGAATAATCTATTTTTATCATGAAAACCAAACACGGGGTTTTTTAAGGATATATATGTTTTATTATTTAGTATAGAAAATTACATTTATTCAAACCGTGTAATGCGCATATTTTTAAAGATGTAATTTTTTTATTATTTGGTATATAAAATTACATTTATTAAACCCGTGTTATAAATGAGGTTTTTAAAAGATGTATTATTTTATTATTTGGTAAACAATATTACATTTATTCAACCCGTGTAATATACGTGGTTTTAGAGATATAACTTTTTTATTTCGTATATAAAATTACATTTATTCAACCAGCACAATATGGTTCTTATAGATATAACTTTTTATAATTTAATATATAAAATTCTATTTGTTCAACCCGTACAATAAATGTGGTTTTTAAAAATATATTATTTTATTATTTAGTATATAAAATTTATTTATTCAACCCCGTGTAATACACGGGGTTATAACCTAGTATAATAATAAACTATTACTACATCCGTCCCATTAAAAGTGTCATATTTTGAATTTTCAAAGTCTTTATTTATAAACTTTGATCTTCAATAATTTTGTTTGTGTTAGATAATACTTGATGAAAGTTATATGATTTGAGTGTGTTTTACAAGTGTTTTTATTAGGTTAATTTTCATCAAGTTTTATATAACATAAAAAATATATAATTAAAGTCAAAATTTATAAATAAAGACTTTGAAAATTCAAAATATGACACTTTTAATGGGACGGAGGGAGTATATTATAATATATTAAATAATAAAATAATAAAAAACCATATATTATTATAAAAATAAAGTTACTATTTATCGTACCTCAAAATCAATATATATATAATAGGTAAAATGATTGAAATTCCCTTGTATTTGACCAACTTATTAGATGTTGTTAGAGCATTCTCATCCAATCCATCAAATTATACATACATTCCACTAAAAAACAACTCCTATATCAATATATTTTCACTAAAAACAAATACTTTTTCTCTCTCCTTTTTAATTAAATAACATTATCATTACATTTTTCTCTCTCCTTCACTCACAACCACTTTCAATATATATTAAAAAAATTATACTGGGTGAACAGTGTCCCCCCAAATATACAGATGAACAGTAACATTTTCTCTCTCCTCCACTCACAACCATTTTTTATACCCTTTATAATATAAAAACTACCCCTCACATATTTTGATGTTTTGGATGAGAATGCTCTTAATCTTTTGGAGATTAGAAATCATTAACCAGTTTGGGTTTTGGACTCAAGTAATTAAAATAGCTGAACCACAGCCCACAACTCACAAAGGACTCAATTTCAAATAGGACTTTACCCTTTAAAAAAAATATATAAATACATGGTTCTTTATATTTTTTCCGTCGAACATGCTTGCCTTATTACCGCTTTTCTCTCGGTTTTCTTAATAGCATGTACCACCAAGCCTTAGATCATGCAAATCGAGCAAGGGAAGACGCCCTTCCCTCTCATGCCCCTCTCACATATCCCGCCAGATGCAGCAGCCCGTGAAAACGGATTTTGCCCCTCTCCTCTCTCTTTCTTCCTCATCGGCCCAAGGACATCCACAGGCTTAAGGGATTGAGATGGTCTAAAAGTGAACTAAGATCTCAAATGTTCACATGAATCCTTTTATGACATCCTCTATCTTGTGAATGTTTCAACATATATGACCACTCTACTCTTATAACTAACTTTTGTCCAAAATTGAAAAGCTTTTCCCCAAACTTTATGTAATTTTTGAAAACTAAAATCGAATAAGTTAATTTTTTTCTTTACACTCTGTAATTACAATACAATACTTTTAAAGTTAAAGCCCATAAAACTGTTATACGAATTTGTCAGTCTTTTTCTGTAAAATTTATTTTAAATAAATAAAGTGAACTAGATGTATTTGACATCTTAAAAATGTTTTTTACATTTATGAGTTAAGACCACTCTACTCTTTTTTAAATAACTTTTGTTGCAGATATATAAAATTGAAAAGCTTTTTCCCAAACTTTCTGAAACCAAGATGGGTTCTTGAAAACTAAAATCAAAGAACTTCCTTTTACTTCACATTCCTGTAAGTTAAAGCTCACAAAACTGTCATAGGAATTTGTCAGTTTAATTCTGTAGAATTTATATATAAAAAAGTTCGAATATGAAAACAAATCACAACCCAGATCATCAGAATACTTGCCTACCCCATTTAACATATAGTGAGTGATTCATCAAAAATCCACAAAACAGTAAGCTGCTTGTGTGATGATCATACCAATGAAACGGAGGTAAAATGACTAACCATTGCGTGTCATCAAAATCACGTATCAAGCCTAAACCTTTAAACAAAGATGCTTGATGAACAAACATACCTGCAAAAGAAAGACCATGAACCGGATATTCCCAAGCTCAAAAGGGTATCAATCGAAATTCATGAAACTAACGCAAGCAAATTCAATTACATACATCTCCCTAAACACCCTTTAAGAGGGTCACAATAATTAATTAATAAGCCAGTTTGTTTGTTGCTCTCTTAAAACACCCTACATCAGTTATTGCTATCATCACTGTGATCATTGTTGTTTATAGTGTTATGGTTACTGCTGTGATGATTATGATTATGATTGCTGTTATTGTTCTCCACATTTCTTCTACTCTGCTTCAGCTGCGACAACTCCAACTGTGTCTTCATAAAAAACTGCATTCTTTGTAATTCAAGCTCCTTCGCAAACTTCATACTTTGCTTCTGCATCTCCACCATCTGTTGCAGCTTCGAGCTCTCCGCCTGCTCATACGCTTCCCCAAATTTCATGATCGCCTTCGTCAATTCCCTAACCGAATCTCCCCAATTCTTCTCTTTCGATCCCCGTCCTTTGTTCTGCTGCTGTTGCTGCTGCTGCTGCTGCCTAGAATTCGACCTCGCATTGAATGGGATTGGAACTTTAATTCGTTTCTGCTCGTAAGGATCCGATTCTGGCGAGTCTGGTGACGCATCTGGTTCAGATTCTGATGACTCGGAGTACGCGGGAGGCGGACGCATACGCTTTCGCTGCTGTTCAAGCTTCTGCTGTTGTTGTTGTTGCTGTTGCAAGCGAAGCTGCTGCTGCTGCTGTTGTTGTTGTTGTTGCTGCAGTTGAAGCTGTTGCTGCTGTAGCTGTTGTTGTCGTTCCTGTTGTTGTTTAAGCCTCAAACTCTGAACAGGAGCCGATCTAACACCAACAGGAATCCCAACCGGAACCGCTCTCAAAGGCGGAGTAGACGAAGACAAATTGTTTTTTGCATTCGCCAAAGGACCGATAAGCTGATCCAACCGATCGTAAAACCTCCAACTACTCGGTCCACCACAGGTCGCAATCTTCGCCTTCTCAAGCTTATACTTCTTCTTCACCGTATCGATCCGATTCTTACACTGAATATCCGTCTTCGGAGTCTTCAAATAATCCTCTCGACTACTAACAATATCCGCAACCTCTTTCCAGTGTTTCTGCTTCAAATTTCCCCTGCTCAGCTCCAGGTAGCGTTCTCCCCACGCATCTATCAACACCGCAGTTGCACCTTCGCTCCAACAATCCTCTCTACCTCCTCCTCCTCCTGTTCCACCTCCTCCGCCACCACCTCCACCTCCGCCGCCGGCGACGGTACGCGGTTGCTGAATCGGTAGCGCTAAGGTCAACGTGTTCTGCGGCGGTGCGGCGGACGCCACCGTGACGGAGATCCGCGGATTAGAACGCTGCGAGTCTTCAGATCCAGATCTAGATCCGGATCCGACGGATTGATGTAAGTGAGTTTCTTCATCGTCTTCCATATCGGAAACCTAACAGATCTGCTTGCCGCAAGGCGATTGAATAAAACCGGAAACTAACGGATCTGGTGGCCGGAGATTCACTAAATATCGGAAACCTAACCGATCTGGTGGCCGGAGATTAGATAAGAAACGGAAATCTAACGTATCTGTGGCCGGAGATTTGATAATAGACGGAAAGCTAACGGATCTGGTAGCCGGGATTTGATAAGTGACGGAAACCTAACGGAGATTTAACAAGAGAGAGAGAGAGAGAGAAAGAGATTGTGGTGGTTGTAGAGAGAGAGAAGGGGGAATTTAGAGAGAGAAAGAGAGGAGGGTAGTTGACCGGCGTTTTTTACGATATAGATATATAAATTTATCGGTTGACGGAGAAAAACGGAGAGAGAGTTGACGGAGAAGTCGGCCGTCAAGAGAAGGGGTTAAAAAGGACACGTGGAAAACCATTGTGGGATTAGTTATGGGAAAGCCGACACACCGGACGTAATAAACACTTTGCCGGCTTCAGCTCCGGCTCGGCTCCGTTGTTTCGGTTGTTTACGTCACTTTGCGCCTAATTTCAGTTTTTAAGATAACTAAGGGGTTACATCAATTTTTAACAAATTTTACATGTAAACGTAGATGCAATGGTAATATTTAACGTTAATGATAGGAATCCGTTCGATATTAGTTCGGTTAATTATGATATCAATATGATACCGGCATTTGATATATCAACCTAAAGAGAAAATTTAAAAGATAATATTGTGGTATGCCCAAAAGGATGTCGACACGTGTTTAACATCCATAAAAAAACCAATATTAGTAACGGTTTTGATAGTACCAATGCCAATATATGTTTTCAGTCGTCGGCATAAGTTCGGTTCGTCACAATACCGCTACTGGTACAGTACCAACACTCATTATGGCTTACGATAAAAATAATACTCTATTGTGAATAATACTCTGTTTTTAACGGTATATTTAGAACTTTATAAAAAAGTATTTTATATTATTAGAATACCAAAGATGGTAAATGACGCTAATTTAATGTGATGTCACTTTAATAACATTTATGTTTGCGTTTATCGAGACGTAGATAAAAATATGCACATCGCAACGGCATACTCATAATTTCCAAAAATATCGTATATTAAAAGTTCAAGTTAAATACCATTTTAGTCCCTATGGTTTGGGCCAGTTTGTCAGTTTAGTCTCAAAGTTTCATTTTTCATCTGTGGGTCCAAAAAGGTTTAACCGTTGCCATTTTAGTCTAAAGGTTTCATTTTTCGTTGTGATACGATCAAAAGGATATCATAACGTGCTTTACATCAATTGGAAACAATAAAAATGTAAACCGTTACTGATATTGTCGTTGTTCGATCTGTATAGAATCGATTCATTTTGTTACCAATATAATACCAGGTGCAATTAAAACGTAAAAAGGAAAAGAAAAACAAAAAGTCCAAAATAGACAAAAAAAGAATAATGAAAATAGAAAACTTTTTCACAAAAATACAAAAAATACTGTAGCTAACAACTTTATCAGTTATATAAAAAAAATACAAAAAACGGGTTTTACCGGTAATTTCACCGTCGTGCATACGGGCGGGTGGGTTACCGGGTTTTCCCCGGAATTGGTGGTGGACTCGGGTTACTCTCGGAGTACTCCGTTTGTCCAGTGGGTGCCCCAAGAGTGCTCGTGATTGAGTTTTTGGCCGTTCAAAAAAAAAGTTATATAAATAAATAATAATAATTTTATTGTTATTCATGGAAATGCTTACGGGGACCCGTTATTTATTTACAAATTAAACTAAGAAAACTTGTTATGTTAATGATGATCGATAATGTTTTGTTGTGAAAGTATTAAAAAATAGAGTAAATTATTTTTTGAGTGGTTCTGGTTTTTTAATGGTTTTAACAACTTAAGTTTAAAATTAATTTTTTTTGAGTATTTAAACACATATTTTATAACCCTTTGAGTTCTAATTACTAACTGTGTTGGATTTTGTTAGTTAAACTTTTGGAAATAATCAAAATACCCTTTTACATAAAAAACAAAAATAAATACATTAAACTACATATATAAATGTGTGTGGGTCCTATCAAAAACCTAACTTACACTATTTTACATAAAAAAACAAAAATAAATACATTAAACTACATATATAAATGTGTGTGGGTCCTATCGAAAACCTAACTTACACTAAAAAACAAACCTCGTAACCTCTAATCCCCCCACACTTTCTCTCTCCTATACACAAATAGGCAAACCCTAGATTGTGATTCAAACCCACGAAGCCAAATCATCATCACTCCCAACTACCCTTCGTTCAAATGGATTATCCCCATCAGTGGTAGTGTGGTGGTGCAACGGTTGTGGTGAGGTGATGCTATGGTGGTGACGGTGGAGGTGCAGTGGTGGTGACGATTGAGGTGCAGGTTCTAGTGACGATGGAGGTGTAGGTTGTGGTGAGGTGATGGTGTGGTGGTGAGGGTGGAGGTACAACTGTGGTGGGTGGTGACGGTTGGAGGGCATGAGTGGTGTGGTGGTGACAATGGAGGTGCAGGTTTGTGGTGAGGTAATGTGGTGGTGACGGTGACGGTGGAGGTGTAGTGGTGATGGTGTGGTTTGGTGGGGGAAGGTTTAGTTTGAGAGAGTGATAAGGACGGGGCGCAAGTATAACACCCCAAAATGTAACGTTTATGAAATATGGTCTTAGCTAGTGCCATTTCATGAAATAAACAAATAAGTTTATAAACCTAGTAAATATGTGTTGGTAAGTAATAAGGATGAAAGGAAGCACATGGACCAAATATGACATTTTGGAAAGTTATATAAAGGGTCAACATAAGGATTCTTGGTCAAATCAGGAAATGGTGGGTTTGGTGGTGGTGTACGGCTAATATTAGAAATATGAAAAATTTGGATTTTTCATATTTTATTGCCCTGGACAAGAAAGAGGAAGGGAAGGCTTTCAATTCTAACTTCTTGGCTCAAATTGAACATGAATTCAAGTTAAAATTGATGCATGAACCCGGTTTCTTGATGATTTAGTACTCATAATCACGTGGTAAGTTAAATTTTGTGTTCTAGTGATTATTGATAAAAGGAAATCGTGCCGTTGCCGGTCATCTTCGAAGTCCTACTCCTTCGCCGCCAATGAGGAGGCGAATACTCCATTTCACCGGCAGTGTCGATGGTGGAAGTGCCAGTGGTGGCAGTGTGGTCAGGGTGATGGCCAGGGGCGGACCCACATTGAACGGGTCGGGGTCCCCGGACCCCGGTGTTTTTCAAAAAATTAGTAGATCCGGTTTATTAAATTTTATAAGGACCTCATAAATACAATTAGGTGGACACTATAGAAAGAAAAGTAAAGCTGATGTAGTGGTAAAGCCTTTCTTTACCAACAAGAGGTCATGGTTTCAATCCTTGTGTAGCCTGTTTTTTATGTTTTTTTAATCTAATTCAAACCTCGCTCTGACACGACCCGAACCAAGACCTACCCGAAAATTTTAACGTTTTGTTATGAAAATTTTGAACACCGAAAAAATTGTAACACCCCGTGTTTCGAAAGTCAAAGTCAAGATTGAAGTCAAAGGAAGAAAAGATTGCTAATTGCGATCTGTCACTCCTTGCTCAACTCCTGTTTTGACTTGTAGATAATCTATTTTATTTTATCGCATTAGTTGTATTATGTGGAGTACTTATTAATAATCGAGGTTTATTCGCTATTTACCGCATGTTTTATCGCCTTATCGCCTCGCAATCGCATTCGCAACCTGAATTATGCGTTCTGGATATTGTTTTACGTGTGTGTGTTGCTATGTGTTAATTGTGCATGTTTATTTATGTTTGTGTTGTGGTGATTCATCAAAACGCAATCGAAACTCTATCACAATCGAAATCGCGGGCGCTAATCGCAAGTTGATTATAGTGATTGTATGTGATATAGTAGTTGGTATTAATGGGAAAATTCTATCGCATCGCAAAACTCAACGCACAACACGAAACGCCGAAACTCAAATCGTCGGAGCCACACGATCGAGTGACGACTCGATCAGATGGCCATCCGATCGGATTGCCATCCGATCGGACAGCCACCCGATCGGACAGCCACCCGATCGGTGACCCACCCGATCGACCAGCCACTTCCACCACTTTCCTTTTTGGAAAACCCTATAAATACTCACCTGTCACATCATTATGATGTGACAGCTTCCTTGTTCGACCAGCCGCACTCTCAAGCTTCTTTCTCTCGATTTCTCTCGATTCTTGTAAGTTTTCAACCTAAATCTTGTACTTTCATGATCTACACGCACTCCTACACCTTTCTATATTTTGAATCTTAACTTTTAACCGTGAAATCAATGGATTTGAGGTGTTCTAGGATGATGTCATCATGGAGTTCGTATGAACTTCATGTTTTGGCTTCAATCCACCAAGAATAACTTAGATCTAAACGATTTCCACATGAATAAACGAATATCTTGCATAGATCTGAACATATTCAAGGTGAAAAGGATTGAAAGATGGTTTCTAACTTTCTTTCAACTCTTTTACACTCAATGCACTCAAAACCGATAGAATCGGAGCTTGTTCTGACCTTCTACTCTTTCTTAGTGTTGTGTCGGTTCAAGATCTGAGTTCTATCAACGAGACAACCGATCTCGGGTTAAACACGAACTATCATCTCGAACAGCTGACCGACCGGAGTAGGGTGATTCCTGCCCGATCGGGTCACCTGAGTGTTGAGAGGGTTCTGTTGTTTGGCACGTTGTCATAACGTCTCGAGAAAACCACAAACTTTCAAAACGAACAAGTGACAAGACGATCAGGCCACCGGGACGGATTGCCGTCCAATCAGATAGCCATCCGATCGGATTGCCACCCGATCGGACAGCCGTCCGATCGGCTTGCACTTGGCTCCACACTTAAACAATGTTTCAACTTTTCAAGAGTTTTGAACGTCGAACGGATTGCCGTCCGATCGGATTGTCACCCGATCGAACGGCCATCCGACCCTGTGATGTTTTGAACTTCAAACACTTAAAACAATTTTCAACATGTTTAATGAGGATTACCACCCGATCGGATTGCAATCTGATTGAGTGACAACCCTGCTGTGAACTTATTCTCACTAAGTGTCCAACCTATCGGATCGTCACCCGATAGAACGGTCGTTCGATCGATCGAACTGAAGGGTAGAGATACTTCTCTGTTTTCAAAATGCTACAACAAAAACTTCAAAATACAAACCATCATACACAAACACATCCATCCCAAACGAGGTAACAATCCAATCGCATGGCCACCCGATCGGATGACCATCCGAATGGATTGTCACCCGATCGACTGGCCATCCGATCCTTCGACACTTTGCACCAATTTACGCGCCGCTCATCATTTATGCTATCGTTAACTGTTCAGGTTAATCTCTCTCAGCGCTCCCTTCAATCCAAGGCTGTGTTTAGTTGTTAAACACAATCTGTGAGTATACTCAAACCCTTTTTGCTTTACGCACTTTTGGGTGTTACATACGTTACCTATGCTAAATCACAATCTACACACAACGCAAACACTATTTATACACTGACCATTATTGCATGCTACGTGTTTTCGATGAATGCTTGTGTCACACCCTGACTTTTGCGGAAGCGTGATTATGGTGTGACCTTCTTAATACCATTGCATTCAATCATAACAACTATATGATAAAACCATAGATTTGTCATCCATTAAATGAGTTTAAACAACATTTTTGAAAACGTAACTTCAATTTCAAGTTTTACAAACCATACAAATTGTTTATGAGTTCATTAAGGACTTGTCAAAAGATATTAAATGTAACTAAGGTTTGGATGACGTGTCTCGTCCAGGAATAAGACACACTGACCAAACCCAAAGACCATGGATGACATCTTTATTCCTATCGCAGCATAAAACTTCCAACGCCCGCCAGATCCACTTACTAATTCCCTGAAATACATGCAGTTTGAAAACATCAACAAAAGTTGAGCGAGTTCATGTGTTTAGTATGTGTGCACGAATCATCCTTGAAAACCTTTGTATGTATGTATGTACTTGTTAACTGGTATGAAGCAATAAGGAAAAACAGATCAATTAATGTGTAGCTAATACATTAATATAAGTGACAAGGCATAGGAAGCACTCAATCC
This sequence comes from Helianthus tuberosus, assembly GCA_030545235.1. Taxonomy (NCBI): domain Eukaryota; kingdom Viridiplantae; phylum Streptophyta; class Magnoliopsida; order Asterales; family Asteraceae; genus Helianthus; species Helianthus tuberosus. Next base: position 24,700,338 of record CM060370.1, on the reverse strand, counting down.
TGTATGCGTATTTCGTACCGGCCCCTCCGGCGGAACGACATAGTCACCACATGCGGCCAACTCACAGGCCCATGGGTGGGGCTCGCAACACCCAATAGATCTATCACTCATGGCCCTCGGTCCTTATACAAGGATTAATGGTCTTAAGTTAATCGCCTACCCATTCACGCGATCTAGCAGTTCATTCCTTAGCTAACCATACCATGTGTAATCGTTTGTAAACAATTGTAACATGTATTTCACCCCCGAAGTTATAAAACTGAAAACACTTAAAAGAAAAGGGGGACATGAACTCACAGTTTTGCGTTCCTTGTATCCGATGTAACTCAAAGCTTCCTCTAGAACGCACGACTACCTACATGCGTACTACGGTCCATTAGACGAGCGGGTCGTGCCTTGACTTGGTAATGATTAGTGTCTTTATGGTTTCAAGGTGTCTTCATTAATATTCCAAGTGTTATACAATTATTTGTCAAAATAATAAATATTTTAACTTAAATTATATTTATTAAATTTTGGAATAAACGCTAAACAATATTTTTGTAATCATACTTCTCAAGTATTTAAACATGTATATCCTTCCCAAGGATGGGTATATTTGTATTTGTATAACTTGCCATGTATTGGCGTCGTCGTATTCCGGTGTGGATTTATACGTACGAGGATACGTATCTTCTTGTAATAGTTAAGTATTCTTATACTTAATTTTGTGTTAACCTTTCCGGAATAGTATTTCTAATAAAAGTCCACTAATATATTTCCCAAAATATATATATATATATATTTAAGAGTTATTACTTAGAAAAATTACTTATAATTTTTCCTTTCGGCAAAAATATTTGTAGTTACAAAATAATATATTTTCAAGTAGCACTTGGAAAATATTTATAAACTTATTTTGTCCAAAAATAATGTATTTCAAGTTTACCCAAGAAAATATATATATTTTTCCCAAAAATAATATATCTTCTAAAAATTCCAAAGAAATATATCTTACTTCCCAAAAATAATATATTTTCTCCTTGTCAAAAATACGATATAACTTGTTAACATTCATAAAATCATACTTTCATTCCTTGTGTCCAAAATATTATTTACCAAAATTATACTTATAAATGTATTTTTCCGGAATATTTTGTAAGTTACATTGTTTCGTTCGGTTTCCCAATATTGTGTGTGTAACTTGTGTATTTATTCCTTGTGATTTTTGGTAATATTTTGGATTGTAAATTCTTGGTATTTGTTAAGTTATATTATTTCAAATCCTAAAATAATATAACTAATACACAAGGTATTCAAATAATCACACACACATGTCTTCTAAATATATACCTTTCAAATACATATTTAGTTATTTTTATTTACAAAAACCAACCTCCAATATTTGTATTTTTGTTACAAAAATTATGGCAAAGTTTATATTGAAAACCATAGTTAAAATACACTTGTAAATATTTGTTAGAAAATATTTTTCTAAGTGTTTATATTTTTAGAAAATTTTGCATAGTTTTCCCTAAAAATGGAGGTGTCCATGCTATCAAAGCATATCATTTTCTTTTTAAAATCATCACAAACAATCAACAATCAATTCAACACTCACTAAGTGCCAAAATCAAGTAATTTACCCATCAACATGAACTTGAACTTTCATAAAAACTTGTAGTAACTTGGTAGTGTGTTTAGTTACCCTCTAAAATGTGTTTACTTCTTTAAAAACTTCATCCTTGAAGAAGTTGGATGTTTACAACTTCAAAACACATTTTCTAAAATTGTTTCTTTATGTAACCTTTTTGTTACACAAGTGTTTCTACACTTGTTTAACCATTAAAAATAGTGTTTGTTTATGTAAGAACCAAGATCTACTAAAACTCATATTTCAAGCTTGGTTCTTTTGGAAAACCATTCATAAATTTTAGATCTATATGATTATTAACCCACTTTGATTATTATTTTTCAAGAAAACAATATATCTTTTCAAGTTCATGTCTTTCATGAGGATGATTTATAAATCTCTAACATTTTCATCGTCTCATCTTGCTAGATTATGTTTTTAATTATGATCTAGCAAGATCATATAATGATCTACATCATTTACACAAACAATCATTCATCAAAATCACAACAACACTAAACAACATGATTCCTTTAAGTTTTCTTATAATTTCAAGCTTATGTTCATGTTTCAACTTCTTGTTTCTTAGTGTTCTTTATGATAATCATCTTGTAACATCTTTTAACCACTTAAAATAGATGCAAAATGAAGAGTAGAAGATCTTACTACTAGCTCAAGGCTAGGGATGATCAAGTGTAGAAATGAAGTGGATAAAAGCAAACGGTGAAGGTTCTTCAACTTCCGAAAGCTCCAAGCTTCCTAACTTAGCTTCTTACACCTTGTATACACCTTAGAATGGATGAAGATGAGATGAAAATGGTGGTGGTGTGTGGGTATGATCTTGGCCGAGAATGGAGAAGGGAGGAAGGAAGGAAGAAGAAGTGTGTGTTAGTGGGTGTGAGATAATGACTTCAAGTTCCTTCATATAATACTTTTAACCATCTTTATCTTTAACCCCTTGGATAATATGCTTCATTAATACAAGACAAATCCCTTAGCAAATCTCATAAGATCAAGTAAGATCTCAATGGTGGGGCCTTGTTTGGGGCCGTAAGATAGGTGGGGGGGGTATAGTATAGGTTAAACTAATTAGTTAGATGATTAGTGAGATTTCAAGCATTAGTTACATATCTTGGTTATTAGATATTTTTAGTAGGTGTTATGATGTTCGGGGATCATAACTAGCTCAGAAACATTAAAACAATGCTTCTAGTGTAATTTTGATATTTCGGGTAGTGTCCGGTTGTTTGGTTAGATACCGGTTCGTTAAAGTGCTAAACTATATCGTTTAGTGTGCTTTATGTACCCTTTTGTGACACTTTTAATTCCCGAGACTTAGGAAAGTATCCTGGGCCAGGTAATCATTTTTCTGCATGATATAAGAGTGTTAAATAGCTGAATTATACTGAATTCAGCACTTTAATTGAGTTTTAGGCACTTTTCGGCACTCAAACTATCTCCTAGAAAAGCAGTCTTGTGGTCCTTACTTCCCTACACTCTATAATAGTGTAGTACTTAGTTTCTGGCTCATACTGTGTCAAAACAACGTCTGTCTATGTATTGAACTCCGTCAGCATTTTCCCGGTTTGTCTGTTAACTGTGCTGACTGTGCTTTGTGCATCAATTATGTCAATATGTTTGCATGCAGTCAATGATGTGTCATTTGCAATATGTGATGCACATGTAAGTATAATGCAGTAATTAGAAAGCAATTCAAGTCATATATTGTAAATCAGCACAATCATTAAGCATTAAGCACTAATCATCATTTAATAATTGTACGGATGCATGCAAATTTGACAGTTGTCACATTCTCCCCATGTTAAGAAAATTTCGTCCTCGAAATTTGTACTACCTTAACTCCTTAGGGTTACATTATGCGTGTATGTATATGAATAATACTGAGGTAGATAACCACAAAACCGAATCAAATCTTATTCACATTAGGTGAATCCAAGGATGTATTTTAACAACAAGAACCCCATGGTTAAAAGGTATGTGTTCTAGCATTTGATGTCAAAGGACACGAGATGTATAGATGTATAATCTAGCGTAACTTAGTTAACAGGGGTGCGACAAAGGAGTTTTGACCAATGGATTCTCAAACAATCGGCCACAATATGCAAACGAGTTTTCACAAACCATAGCATCCGCTATATGAACTCAAAATCAACAACTCGAATGTGTTAGTAACATGAAAATGACCTGTCAACTTTCGAACAAATACATGGATAAAATAGTGTGTTGACATTCTTGAATTGCGAAAATACACCGAATGGAACACAAGCGAATCTGGTGTATTATTGTCTTAGTTCGTAGTTGCATTCGGAATGTTTAAATGACAAGTCAAACAAAAGTATGTGTAGTTTTGTGTGAGACGGTTGACCATGATTAGCACAAGCTACAAATTTGTAATGACACCACAAGGTGTCGTGATGACATAATTCAATAATAGTGGTGACTGAACAAGTTCACCGTGTTCGAAATCAAACAAAAGTGTAATGAAACAGTCCCGAGGATTTGATTCAAACATCATAGTAGGACCTTTTAATTGAATATAGAATATCAAAGAGCCACCGTTTCCGATTGAAGATGAAAAAAGCAATAAGTACCGCAAGGCATTCGATTGACGATGAAAGAATCGTTAGGAGGTACACCGTGACATGAAATGAACCTATGTACCATTGTCTTAACACACAACTGTGTTGGGACCACCTTAATCGTGATAAACAAAACAGATTTAGAGCAAGTCAATCAAATCCGTGTATGAGGTGCGTAACGAAATTAGCGCAAGCTTCAATTTTTGTGAAAGCATCACCACAAGGTGTCGAAACCAACAAACGATTTAGTGAAGTCGTAGACCAAACAAGTCTACTACGACTTGAACAAAAGAAACGTCTGCAAAAATATATTTGAATATGATGCTCTCAATACATCATATGGTGTTTCGAAATGAATATGCGAAATGGACAAGTTCAAGCAATTGAACTTGGTTTCAGTGTAACCCGACAATAACCATATGTATCAACAAGGGAATCTCAGTATGGTTACGAAGATAAACCATGAATGTAACTTGAAAGAAATGAAGTCTCAAGAAAGTGTGTTGACTTGATAACAAGGAAGCCAACAATTACCATAATGTAGGTCATTCGAATCACAAATCAGTAATTAGATTTAGCAACATAATATTTGAACTTCAATGAAGCGTTCATTCGAAATGAAACCGCATGCGTAGCAAATGGTGCATGCGTAACATATAAGTTTTCAAGTAATGAAACAATGAGTATTTGCTAAAATGAAGAAATGACCAAGTATCGAAGCAAATGTGTGTTCGCTCTCAGCGAAGAAAATTAACGCGATGCAACTACCATTAAGGGGAGTAGAGATGCAAACATCTACTCGCTAGAAGCAAAAGTGAAGATTTTAACAAAAGGAATTTGAGTACTTTCTGTTTGGTTAACTGAAATAACATATATGTCAGGATAATTGGGTTTGCTTGACTTAACAGGTGTGGTTCCTAAGCAACCTTTACGAGTTTGGACCTGGGTTCCCAAGGGTCCTAAGTACATGTTTTCTAGATTCTCAAAGTTTCGTATTCTGTGTAAAACTGTTTTGTGCATTGTGTAGGAAACACCATTTTTGTGTACGTTTAAAACAAGTTATTGTCCCACAATTTCCCCGGTATACTTTCTTCCTGAATTCACAGCTAATGACACTCGATCATCGTTCAGTCGTGAAATAGTAGTTATATCCTCACAGTTAGTTAAATAAGTAATTCGTCAATCCTTAGCAAGAGTTACCGACTCTTGTTGGTTAACTCGTTCGGCTCCTGGTAGTTTGATGTTCGTACGAAAGCTATCGTCCTTCTTCTTGACGAGCAAAACTGGGGTTACCCAAAGCGGGAAACTTGGTCTGTTATCTTCCTTCTCTATCAACTACTGAAGCTACACTGACAATCCTTGCATCTCCGAAGGTGTAAGTCGCTAAGGTGCATTGACTGCAGGCGCGGCGCCTGGAATCAATTCGATGCGAAATTCGACTTGTCGTTGAGGAGATAATTCTGGCAAGTCTTCGGGGGAGACTTCAGGATATTCCCTTATCACAGGGATATCTTTGAGTTTTGGTTCTTCGGTTCCCTTATTCATGACATGAGCCCAGAAAACAACACATCCATTACGCAACAACTTTCGTGCCTTCAAGCAATACGGAAGCTGTAGGGGCGTATTCTGCTTACCTCCATGAATCCTGATTGTTTCTTCATTTTCCATCGGGGTGCGGGCAATAATCTCCACTTGATTGCTCGACAACCAATCCATCCCAATTACCACGTCGAAGCTTCCCTTAAGCTAGTTCTATTGAGTACTGGATATCTATCTTACTTACTACTAAAACAAGTATAATCTGAAGCTAAAATTTGACAATAATGTCAAATAGCACAGACGCATAACATTGATTACTATGAGACATACCGATGGGCATGTTTGGATCCTGGCGTGCTTCCCAAGCTCCGGTGTTAGACATTTTTCCCACGATCTTGTTTAATCTCCCGTGGGCAATCTTTCCTAAAGTGCCCCATGTCACCGCAGTTATAACACCCTTGACCTCTCTTTCCACATTTCGTCTCATGCTAACACGTCTCCTTGCAGTGCCCCACTTTGCCACAGTTGTCACACTTTCCATTTTTACATCGCCCGGTATGATGACGTCGACACTTGTCGCATTTAGGTAGTTTACCCATGTACTCTTTTCACTTTTTGGCCTTGTTGTTACTTGTCTGAGTTCCCTGCTTGAAGTTTCTGAACTTTCTCGTGTTATCTCCAGATGACTCCACATGAGTTTCCTTTTTCTCCTCAGAGGTTGAAAATCTTCCTAGTCTAATCGCTTCTTCAGTGAGCGCCACACTCAAGTCAATAGCTGCGTTAATCGTTGGAGGTTTAGATGTTGTCACCAGGCTTAGTATCTGAGGTGCCAATCCCCCGATGAAACGTTCGATCTTTTTAAATTCTGGTTCTACCATGTAGGGGACAACACGCGACAAAACATGGAATTTCTGCACGTACTCAGCTATCTTTGGACCTTCCATCTTCAAGTTCCAGAACTCATTTTCCAACTTCTGGATTTCTGCTCTCGAACAGTACTTCTTATGCATTAGTTCTTTCAGTTCGTCCCATGTCAAAGCATATGCAGCGATCTCTCCCAACGTCTGAACCTGGAGGTTCCACCATGACAGAGCCCCATCTTGAAGCAGTCCGGAAATGTACGTGACCTGATGCTCTGGGGCACATTTGCTCAACCGCAAAACAGAATCCGTCTTCTCAACCCAGCGCACGAAGGCTAAGGCACCCCCAGTGCCGTCGAAATCCAGGGGCTTGCAGCCCAAGAACTGCTTGTAGGTGCAGCCTGCGATATAAGCAACATCATTCACAAGAGGCATTAGCAAAGCACACTTGGAAATATCCAAACGTTTTTGTAATGTGTCTTAAGTGACTAAACATTACCGTTGGGTGGGTTATTTCCTGTGGTACCTCCCCTGCGCTCTGAGCGAAGGGCCTCGTGCTGTGCGATGGCCTGTGAGATGCGCTCTTGTAATCCCGCCTCTGTCGTCGGCAGAGGGTTGTTGGTATCGGTGTTCCCTTGAATCGACATCTTCTAAGAGGAAGATCGGGTAGGTCAGGTCTCATTAAAGTCACAAGCACATAAGCATCTACTTAACAAATGAGACCTAGGAGATGTGTATATATATACATATATAAGCAATCGTTATAACAATCAATCACATAACATCATAACTATAGCACAACTTGTAGATATGATCATGTTTAATGAGAACATAACAAGCAAGCACGTAGCATCACAATTATAGCGCACACATGCAGGTCATCAACATGCTTAGTGAGGACATGGCGAGTGAGCTTTCATTGTTTATCGACCACAATCACATTGTTTACAAAATTCCTTACATCAAAAGGGACACGGGGTCACCCTACCCTCGTCCAATAAGTCTGTCAGTGTATCAAAATCAAGTGGTCAAAAGTGGTCTTCAAAAGTCTCTACAATCTCGGCTTATTAGTAGTGTCTTTTCCCAAAAGTAATGCAATCCGCTTAAAAACCAAAAGCCAACTATATTAATGTCTGGGGTGGAGGAGTGAAGAAAAGCAAACTGTTAACATATGCAAGCTCCTCCTCGAGCTTGTATACTCGTCGAAGTAATTAACTGATCTACTGCTCGATAGTAAAGGAACGAGCATCAAAACCTGGAAAGGTGCAATAGCAGCAGGTGAAAGCGCAAAAGAAGACAGTGATGAATGTGGAGGATCCAAGTATACTGGAATTGACAGGGTGGAGGACGTAATATCAGCTCAAGCTCCAAAACTCTATAACTCAAAACCTCAAACTGTAGCTGAAGTAACAGGAGCAACTCATCCTGTGTGTAGCTCCCATAATGCGAGGGATGGTAGGGGTCTGAAATCAGCATAGGGCATGATAGGAACCATCGGAATGGCTCGTTCAGCGGTGAAGAAATGAACAGCACAACCTGAAGGATCTGTGGAAAAGCTGCTGATACAAAAAGACCGTCACGCAGGTGCTGTCCAAAGGTACCTTCCCCTGAATGGGGTGCAGGTATGTCTTGAAAGAAAGCAATAGGCAAACCGGTGCGATGGACGTCGGACTCCACAGGAGGAAAGGAGCAACATCAGCGGGTGCGGGTGCAGGAACAAATGTCTTAGCAAAAGAGAAGATCATCAAGTGCAGGTACTGGGTTAGGTAAGGGGTGCAACGTCTGGTAAACCAAAAGAAACATGGTCAGGATCGAGAATCGGCTCAAGATCAATAGGTGCAACATCAGGCTGACCCAAAAGGAATTGGAGCTGTCTCAGGAACAGGCTCTGGGTCATGTGAAGGTGTGGGATCTCGAGTAGGTGATAGTGCAGTAGTCATAGCGGTGTCGTCGTCTGAATCAGTAGTAGAAAGTTGCAATCTGGCCGTCTGTAAGGCTGCATATGTCACAGTCTCAAAGGAGTCTGAAATCGAGTGCAAAATGGAAGCAGATGATACTTCAATGGCAGGAATCTCAGGAGGTAGAATAGCAATGACATCCTCAGCTATCTTTCCATCACCCAGGGCGTCAACAGGAGGATCATCAACAAACAAATCAACGTCATCATCAAACAAATCGTCAAAGGCATATCCTCGGGAGGAATGACCACGAGAGATACGGCGTCGAGGATCGGAGTCATGATAGGCTCACCATCGAAATGACCAGTGATGGGGTGGTCATGGATCGAAACAAGAGTGACAAAAGGATCCTCACGAGGGGAGCCATCAGCAAGGGTAAATCATCACCAAGATCTGGTAGCGCGAATGGTTGGAGGTTGTCCTCGTCCTTGGTCAGCATGTCAGGGTCACTCTCAGTGTCTGACGCAAGTATCTCCAGCACAGGTACAATCTCATTATCTGTGGCGGTGGCCGTAGGGTCGTCAATTTCTGATTCCTCACTCTCGAAAGAAGGTGACATGTGTGCCGGTACATAATAATCGTAGCATGTATATTCATAGCTATCACTATCACTTAATATATTGCAAACAAGGACAATTCATCATGTAATCGTGTATTCACATTATTCTTCATGAATCTTTCTATCCTTCCTAGTCTCTCAGACTAAACTTCCCAGTCTCTCAGACTGAACTCCCTAGTCTCTCAGACTACCCTTCCCAGCCTCTCAGACTGAACTCCATAGTCTCTCAGACTACACTTCCCAGTCTCTCAGACTGCACTTCCCAGTCTCTCAGACTGCATCATAAGCATAAACTTTGAAATGTGTTTTGTGTCTTTTGTTTGTAAAAATTTTTTGTTTCCTGGATCTGGGCGTTTCATGTATGTAATGAAAACATGTTTGTAAAAACGTTTTTGTGAGAGCCCTAATGATCGTAGTCTAGACTCGAGAAAGAATCCTAGTTCGCTACAATCGAAGCTCTGATACCAAGCTGTCACACCCTGACTTTTGCGGAAGTGTGATTATGGTGTGACCTTCTTAATACCATTGCATTCAATCATAACAACAACTATATGATAAAACCATAGATTTGTCATCCATTAAATGAGTTTAAACAACATTGTTGAAAACGTAACTTCAATTTCAAGTTTTAAAACCATACAAATTGTTTATGAGTTCACTAAGGACTCGTCAAAGATATTAAATGTAACTAAGGTTTGGATGACGTGTCTCGTCCAGGAATAAGACACACTGACCAAACCCAAAGACCATGGATGACATCTTTATTCCTATCGCATCATAAAACTTCCAACGCCCGCCAGATCCACTTACTAATTCCCTGAAATACATGCAGTTTGAAAACATCAACAAAAGTTGAGCGAGTTCATGTGTTTAGTATGTGTGCACGAATCATCCTTGAAAACCTTTGTATGTATGTATGTACTTGTTAACTGGTATGAAGCAATAAGGAAAAACAGATCAATTAATGTGTAGCTAATACATTAATATAAGTGACATGGCATAGGAAGCACTCAATCCTGTATGCGTATTTCGTACCGGCCCCTCCGGCGGAACGACATAGTCACCACATGCGGCCAACTCACAGGCCCATGGGTGGGGCTCGCAACACCCAATAGATCTATCACTCATGGCCCTCGGTCCTTATACAAGGATTAATGGTTTTAAGTTAATCGCCTACCCATTCACATGACCTAGCAGTTCATTCCTTAGCTAACCATACCATTTGTAATCGTTTGTAAACAATTGTAACATGTATTTCACCCCCGAAGTTATAAAACTGAAAACACTTAAAAGAAAAGGGGGACATTAACTCACAGTTTTGCGTTCCTTGTATCTGATGTAACTCAAAGCTTCCTCTAGAATGCACGACTACCTACATGCGTACTACGGTCCATTAGACGAGCGGGTCGTGCCGTGACTTGGTAATGATTAGTGTCTTTATGGTTTCAAGGTGTCTTCATTAATATTCCAAGTGTTATACAATTATTTGTCAAAATAATAAATATTTTAACTTAAATTATATTTATTAAATTTTGGAATAAACGCTAAACAATATTTTTGTAATCATACTTCTCAAGTATTTAAACATGTATATCCTTCCCAAGGATGGGTATATTTGTATTTGTATAACTTGCCATGTATTGGCGTCGTCGTATTCCGGTGTGGATTTATACGTACGAGGATACGTATCTTCTTGTAATAGTTAAGTATTCTTATACTTAATTTTGTGTTAAACTTTCCGGAATATTATTTCTAATAAAAGTCCACTAATATATTTCCCAAAATATATATATATATATATTTAAGAGTTATTACTTAGAAAAATTACTTATAATTTTTCCTTTCGGCAAAAATATTTGTAGTTACAAAATAATATATTTTCAAGTCGCACTTGGAAAATATTTATAAACTTATTTTGTCCAAAAATAATGTATTTCAAGTTTACCCAAGAAAATATATATATTTTTCCCAAAACTAATATATCTTCTAAAAATTCCAAGGAAATATATTTTACTTCCCAAAAATAATATATTTTCTCCTTGTAAAAAATACGATATAACTTGGAACATTCATAAAATCATACTTTCATTCCTTGTGTCCAAAATATTATTTACCAAAAATATACTTATAAATGTATTTTTCCGGAATATTTTGTAAGTTACATTCTTTCGTTCGGTTTCCCAATATTGTGTGTGTAACTTGTGTATTTATTCCTTGTGATTTTTGGTAATATTTTGGATTGTAAATTCTTGGTATTAGTCAAGTTATATTATTTCAAATCCTAAAATAATATAACTAATACACAAGGTATTCAAATAATCACACACACATGTCTTCTAAATATATACCTTTCAAATACATATTTAGTTATTTTTATTTACAAAAACCAACCTCCAATATTTGTATTTTTGTTACAAAAATTATGGCAAAGTTTATATTGAAAACCATAGTTAAAATACACTTGTAAATATTTGTTAGAAAATATTTTTCTAAGTGTTTATATTTTTAGAAAATTTTGCATAGTTTTCCCTAAAAATGGAGGTGTCCATGCTATCAAAGCATATCATTTTCTTTTTAAAATCATCACAAACAATCAACAATCAATTCAACACTCACCAAGTGCCAAAATCAAGTAATTTACCCATCAACATGAACTTGAACTTTCTTAAAAACTTGTAGTAACTTGGTAGTGTGTTTAGTTACCCTCTAAAATGTGTTTACTTCTTTAAAAACTTCATCCTTGAAGAAGTTGGATGTTTACAACTTCAAAACACATTTTCTAAAATTGTTTCTTTATGTAACCTTTTTGTTACACATGTGTTTCTACACTTGTTTAACCATTAAAAATAGTGTTTGTTTATGTAAAAACCAAGATCTACTAAAACTCATATTTCAAGCTTGGTTCTTTTGGAAAACCATTCATAAATTTTAGATCTATATGATTATTAACCCACTTTGATTATTATTTTTCAAGAAAACAATATATCTTTTCAAGTTCATGTCTTTCATGAGGATGATTTATAAATCTCTAACATTTTATCCTCTCATCTTGCTAGATTATATTTTTAATCATGATCTAGCAAGATCATATAATGATCTACATCATTTACACAAACAATCATTCACCAAATATCACAACAACACTAAACAACATGATTCCTTTAAGTTTTCTTATAACTTCAAGCTTATGTTCATGTTTCAACTTCTTGTTTCTTAGTGTTCTTTATGATAATCATCTTGTAACATCTTTTAACCACTTAAAATAGATGCAAAATGAAGAGTAGAAGATCTTACTACTAGCTCAAGGCTAGGGATGATCAAGTGTAGAAATGAAGTGGATAAAAGCAAACGGTGAAGGTTCTTCAACTTCCGAAAGCTCCAAGCTTCCTAACTTAGCTTCTTACACCTTGTATACACCTTAGAATGGATGAAGATGAGATGAAAATGGTGGTGGTGTGTGGGTATGATCTTGGCCGAGAATGGAGAAGGGAGGAAGGAAGAAGAAGTGTGTGTTAGTGGGTGTGAGATAATGACTTCAAGTTCCTTCATATAATACTTATAACCATCTTGATCTTTAACCCCTTGGATAATATGCTTCATTAGTACAAGACAAATCCCTTAGCAAATCTCATAAGATCAAGTAAGATCTCAATGGTGGGGCCTTGTTTGGGGCCGTAAGATAGGTGGGGGGGGATAGTATAGGTTAAACTAATTAGTTAGATGATTAGTGAGATTTCAAGCATTAGTTACATATCTTGGTTATTAGATATTTTTAGTAGGTATTATGCTGTTCGGGGATCATAACTAGCTCAAAAACATTAAAACAATACTTTTAGTGTAATTTTGATGTTTCGGGTAGTGTCCGGTTGTTCAGTTAGATACCGGTTCGTTAAAGTGCTAAACTATATCGTTTAGTGTGCTTTATGTACCCTTTTGTGACACTTTTAATTCCCGACACTTAGGAAAGTATCCTGGGCCAGTTAATCATTTTTCTGCATGATATAAGAGTGTTAAATAGCTGAATTTTGCTGAATTATGCTGAATTCAGCACTTTAATTGAGTTTTAGGCACTTTCCGGCGCTCAAACTATCTCCTAGAAAAGCAGTTTTGTTGTCCTTACTTCCCTACACTCTATACTAGTGTAGTACTTAGTTTCTGGCTCATACTGTGTCAAAACAACGTCTGTCTATGTACTGAACTCCGTCAGCATTTTCCTGGTTTGTCTGTTAACTGTGCTGACTGTGCTTTGTGCATCAATTATGTCAATATGTTTGCATGCAGTCAATGATGTGTCATTTGCAATATGTGATGCACATGTAAGTATAATGCAGTAATCAGAAATCAATTCAAGTCATAAATTGTAAATCAGCACAGTCATTAAGCACTAATCATCATTTAATAATTGTACGGATGCATGCAAATTTGACAGTTGTCACAGCTTGTATGTTATGTTAACACAGTGATTGTTGCCTGACTCCTTAGCAACGATAGTACTATAGTTTGGACTCAGCACTTGTCGTGGACAGGGGTTGTTAAGGGCTTTACTTCATGTATCCCAGTGGGGATATGTGTTCCGCATTCTACAACTCGCTGTCACGTCTATGCATATTTCTCTGTCGATAACCTACTTACCTTCACTTTATACATGTTACATGCTGGTTACGCGTAAACAATTTTGAACTCTATTATGCTATATTAAACTTGTATGCTCACCTTTACACCATGTGTATTGACTTTTACTTTAACGTATGTGACAGGTGCTTAAGATGCTAGGATGCTTTGTTTGCTATGTGATGAAATCGAGGCTAGGAAAGAGTCTAGAAACAAACTATCTTATTTGAAATATGAGTTGTCGGATCAGTAGTTGTTTATGAGACAATTATTTGTAGTAACTGTTTTATTTAGATATGTTATGGTATGGGACATGACGTTTTAAATATCTGGTAATTAATAGTTGTTATGGATACTCATGGACAATCTGTTTCACTCAGTGCCGCGCCCCGATGTTTCCGCCATCGGTTGGGGTGTGACAGATTGGTATCAGATCCATAACTATAGAGAATTAGGCAAGAGTCGATCTAGTCCGGGTCGATGTCTTAAAAACGACCTACTCTATAGTCTAAGTACCAATGGACCGACTTGTGCGGGCCCTGTAAGGGTTCTACGCAAGCTTAGTCGTTATTTTCTCGCTCGCACTCACGCTATACTATCACAACTGCCTTTCCTAAGGCAGTCGCACTACACGGAACCGGTGATTGGATCGAGATTAGGTGTGAAAACCGCAAACTCTCAATTAGATCGCTTGTTCAACCCACATTTTATCTATAAACAAGAGGATTTGCGTTGAATCAGGAGTGAAATCCATACTTTAACGCATATTTTCTTCTCTATCTTCATCAAAATAGGGACGAAGTTGTTAAGTCAGGGGTGAAACCCGAACCTTGATGACTTGTTCCGCTCTCATTTTGGTTTTACAAAACTCTCACCAAAGTCTCGACGGACTCCAACGACTTGAAGTTACACTACAACTCGAGGAATGCATGCCATTCGCCCAAATCGAGGCGAGAGCACAGTCCCGAAAGCCAAAGAGTGTACTTAGAGTCCTTGTGAATAGTCGAATCGATTTGGGTACTCGATGTCTATCAGCCTAAGACAATCCATATTTGATTTTAATCTCGCACTTCACCGATTTTTATGTGTTTCGATTCTGAGCCCGCAACTGCTGACTCTGATATTCGCCAATTTTATATGTTTATGTGTGGTTTTACTTGTTTATGTTGTTCGATTTTTTGGTAATTTACTCGCTTCTCGCTTTTGTTTTGATCGACACACACGAAACACACTGCACATCTACCTCGAATCGCTAACAAATCGTTGCTATTTATGGATGGTCGCATGCTATGATGCTCGCTTATGCAATACTATATGATGTATGCTCGATAATCGCTATCGCTAATCTCGAACGCGCGACTTTGAATGATAGGTTTCTGTATTCTGACTGCTTCTGTGTGCCCTATGTGCCTTACGTGTTTATGTGCTTACGTGCATCTGTGTTTATGTGCCTATATGTTTATGTGTCATATGATGTTGTTCCTGAGCTTAGTAGTACTAGGCGTGTGAGGTGAGATTCGATTAAATAGTGATTGAATCCTATGGCGATGTTTGTTGCAGATAATGTCGTCAACCGGATCACTTCACTCTCGCGCTATGAAACGCAAGCAAGCTGACAAGCGACTCGCCTCTCTCATCGCTACTCAGATAGCTAAAGTAATTCCTCAGATTATTAGTGAGCTGAACGAGAACACTAGTAAATCGTCTGAAGAATCTCGAACAGATGCGCCAAAGTCTGCTTTTAGTTTTAAGCAGTTCAAAGCTTGTGGTCCAAAAGAGTTGTAACACCTCGCAAATTTCGGGTTAATATTAAAACGACACGTGTCATGTAAGACAAAAACGCGTTGAAAACCCGGATTTAATAAAGATGTTTTCGGTAGGATTTAAAGTGGCGTCATGTTAAATTATTACCTCTGAACACCTCAATAATAAATCCCAAGACCCGATTAAATGTTATATACATCTAATATGCCTCAATTTAGAAAAGGGTTCACAATAATGGAACTTCAAAAGTATGATTTGATCCCAAGAAGAAAATGAATGGTAAACCGTTATTTTCGGGTCTTGTAAGTGCAATCAATTGAAACAAGGGATAATGGGTAGGGTATGTTCAGTGTTAGACACTTATTGGAGGCCCCCTACTGATAATATAAGTCCCACATTCGAATTATACAAGTTGCCCTTTCAAACCTTCAACAATCAACAAAATTTGGATCAGACGAAGGCGTCGCGTAGCGCGACAGCCCCTCGCGCTACGCGAGGGTGCGCCCAGCAACAGCAGAACCCACAGTTGGCTGTTTTGTGCACTTGTGACCCTTTAGGCCGGTTTTTCTTGCACATGCATGAACCTTAGACACCCCTACATGCTACTTACATGTGTTGATCACTTGTGGATGGCACTAGGCTTGGTTGTCACTTGCTTATGGTGCTTGAAACTTGTATTTAAAGACCCATTCATTCACCACTTTCATTCACAATTCATTTCCAAGCATTCTGATTATTGGAGAGCTTGCAAACTGATCAAGAGCCTTCCTAGTCATCCTCTAATCTTCTAGTAAGTCTCTAATCCCTTCTAAATTAATTCTAGTTTAGTTTTTAGCTTAAAAGTCAACATATCGTATTAAACGGTTGACTTCGGGTTTAGTTATCGATAGCTCAGTCGTAACCCGAATTAAAAGTACCATTAGATAGGTAATTATATGGGTATTAAACCCTTATAAGGGCAAGTACCAAATCCAGACCTAACTAGGTCGTTTGTCGGGTCAAACGTTGACCGAAAAAGTCAACAGAATTGACATTTATGATTTAATGCATGAAATGCAATCCGTAAGGCGTGTAACTTGTTCTAACCTTAATATAACTTGGTAATAAGTATAAAAACTTGTTTGCGCTTGCCCGACTCGACAAATTTCTATTTAAACCCGGTTCGGAACCGAAAGGCGAAAAACCTTGACTTTTGCGTTGACTTCGGTTCTGACCCGTTTTAGTTGGTATTAGACATACCTTAAAGTCTCATTAGGATTGGGTTGCATGTTAGTATAAGTCTCTATACTTGTTTCGTTGATTATCCGTTGCATGCACACGTTTCCGTTAATCGCTTAAAGTGGACCATAACGCCCTTATGACCTTATAACGAGTATTTTGAAAATGTGGAAATGCAATAATCTTAGTTACTGATTATTTAGCATGTACGTAAATTTTCACGTCAAGCGGAGGTCTAGATTAGGAGATATGCGCATTTGCGTAAATAATAAGCTTTTTATTAATTAAACGGCGCGATTAACGCATAGCCTATCTAAACCCGATTTTCGGTACCAAAACTTTTACCCGCGGATGTTAAATAATATTTTAGGATTTTTGAAGATTTTTAATTATTTTTAGGCTGGTCTTAAGCTAGGCTTATCGCATTGATTCGGTTAACACCGAATATGCCCTTTTAGGCCATAAAACGAGTTTTATGAATCCGATTGATACCAATCCAATTGCCACTGATTTAAAATAATAAATATAGTATTTTGAACTGGTTTTGCTGATTAGAAAACTCAGATTGGTATCTTAACCCGTACGTCGCTTAAAACGGCTTTATACGCGTATTAAACGCGTAGTTTAGTATTAAAACCATTTTGCCACGTAAGACTTAATACCATTAGACATAACCTGTTAAGTTAAGATATTTTTCTGATTAAATCAGACCCGTATCTCAGAGGTATTATAAATCTCTTTTATAACCCTTAAAATGACCAAAATACCCCTACGGGGCGTATTTAGGGATTAAACTCGTTATGGGCATTATGGAAGATATCATAATGATATCACCACATATTTAAGGCGTATTAACCTAGGAAACCTGTTCGCGACCCTTTCGGTTACCCGTTATGCATTATACGCGTTCGGTTCGGTTTATGTAACTAGTTTGCATAAACTAGCCGAAACGGGTCAAACGATATCATTTTTATCTCAAAATACAGAATGTGGATAATAAACCCATATTAAACAAGTCCTCAAACTTGTCGGGTCTAAATCACATTCTATCCGGTCTTCGCTTAATCGTGCGTACGAACCGTATCCTTAAAACTAACCGGTCTAAGCTTAAGCTTAATTAAAGATCCGTTAGTATTCTAATAGGTTATTATAAACCTTCGTTCCAGATTAGGAGAACCAGTAAAAGATACCACACTCGCTGATTTTGAACTATACTTGCTCAGGTAAATACTTTTAACTTATTTCCCTATACGGGCTTGGGTAAGGTATATAAAATACCGCTTGGTCGGGCATTGAATATTTAATCTTGTTATGGTTAAATTATTGAGATGACTCCGTTTAATTTGTTTTGTTGCTTAAAGCCTTTGGGGGGTTAATGACCGTGTCCCGGATATCCCTGGCATCATTTTACGAAATGGCCACGACCTTAGCACTCAGGTGTAGGCGTACACCTGTAGTGTCTCATAATTAAAGTGGTGTGTTAATTGATCTTTAACCCGGCTCGATCCGGGCTACTGAACGCATAAGAAACATGTAATTCCTTTACAAGTTTATATATTAAATAATTATCCCAAGTTATAAAATATTTGTGCCTTGTGCCTTAAATGCATTTTCTTAAACTCTTTTCAAAATGAGTCGGTTGATTGTATTTACCAGTGTAAACTGACGTATTTTCTTAAAAAGATTGAGTGCAGGTACTACGCGAAATAGGCTGGCTTGTCTCCTAGCATTCACATTAAGTCTCGCCAGCTTGGATGTCATATCTGTTGAACATTTGTTTCCTTTTTATTTTATTTGATCTACCTGTGGATTATATTCGACTATTTGTGATACTTCATATTACAATATCGTTTGGTTGAATTAAATCTATATATTGCTTCCGCTGTGCATTTAAATATTGTGTTGTTTGACTATTATGTTGCCAACCACGTCACGATACTCCCCCACCGGGCCCACCGGTGACACGTGGAAATCCGGGGTGTGACAGGTTGGTATCAGAGCCAACTCTGAGTGAATTAAACACAAGCCTTTTGTGTTTAATCTCAGTTACACAATTGCACATATTTAAACTTTCGAGTCTAGACTTATAACATAAGACAAATTCCACTATTCGGTTTTTGTTTTGTTCTTTAAAAACTTTATATTTTGTTATTTGTTATCTTATGTTTTGTTGACAGGTATAACCAAGAAAATGCCTCCAAGATTTCTACGTATGAGAGGACGAGGAGGAAAGGGGCCGACCACCGCCCCCAACGACCATGAAGCTGGACCATCCAATACTCAAGCTCCTATCCCCGCCGAGAGTGACGGTACTCGACGGAACCAGAGAGGTCTATTTCAACCGGCAAGACGGTCGGTTTCAAACAGCTCTACGACTCCCGCTCAAGACTCATACGGGCCACAATCAGAAAATGGGCCTAGAGACCCCCACCATTCGCAAATACCGTTACAGCGATCTATGTCGCACCGCCCTTTTGGAGACCCCACTCCAATCTTTCAAGGCCAGTTCAACCCGGCGGATTATCTACAAGAACCAGTGGGTTTTAACCCATTGGGGCCGGAGGACCATTTTTCTGGAGGAAACGATATGGATGAGGAAGATGACCCCGAAATGCCCGCATCAGGAACTCCCAACCACCCAATCGAGGTCTCGGATAGTTCAATTTATCACGGGCCACCCTATAATGGTCCAGATAGCTTCCAGGCTATCTTTACTCGGCACGAATGGTATTTTACACCTTCTCACCATTCGTCGCCGCATGAGCAGCATCAGCCTCACTATTCTCCGCCGCATGAGCAGCATCAGCAGCATCATCAAGATTCCTCTGGGAATCGCCAGTTTGAGGCAGTTACGCCACCGCCCCCACCGCCACCAGTTCAGCCGGCGCCTCCACAGCCGCAAAGACATAGGAGATCCGGAGCCCGGATGTCCACACGAAGAGAAGAGTTTCACCTTAACTCTCCTCTACAGTCAAGTGGCAGAAATTATCAGCCGCTTCCAGAAGTTCCACAGATTGGTGGACCATCAAACCCCTACGCGCAGCAACCGCTACCAATGGGTTTCGATAATCAGATACCAGCATACACGGGTCCTTCGATGTACAACCCGTTTGAGCAACCGACTCACCCTAACCTCGGATACGCTGAAGCCGACCCGTATTTGGTAGCAGCTAATTACAACGCCCTTAACCAGGAGGGACCGTATGGAGGTCCTTGGGGAGTAGGCTACCCAGCACAAGGATATCAGATGCCTACACAACCCCCGTACTACCAACAACCCCCGCCGTCTCTACAAATGTCGCCACCACTGCATCAGGAAATCCTACAAAGTATTAGGGAGGTGCGGCATGAGGCACGGGAAGACCGAAGGCGTAACCAGGGTATGTTCAAGACCTTGACGAACTTAATCAAGGGAAAGAGCAAGAAGGATCAGTAAATCCTTTATGTGTGTATGTCTACTTTAAAAATCAAGTCCCTACGTGGACATTTATTATTTGTATGTGTATGTAGTCCCTGCGTGGACATCTACCTTTTGTACTTAGTCCCATACGAGGACTTGTTTCTATTTTAGCCCCTGCGTGGGCACATCTTTCTGTAAGACCCCTGCGTGGGCATGTACTGGTTTAAACCCCTGCGTGGGTAAGTTTATTATTTGTAAAAGACCCGTTTAGGGCTGTGTGTAATAGTATAATAGATTAATGGAATGTTTGTTTTATAAATTTCATAATTGCCATATGTGCATATATAAGGTATAAAATGAAATAAATTAAAATCATTCCTTTTAAATTAATCTGCCTATGAAATTAATTAATTAAGGATCTTAAAAGTGTGAACCCTAGCCTCGTGTCAAATATAAGACCGGGCCAAAATGGTAAGACCTGTCTAAAAGATTCAATTTCCTGTTAACATCTTAAAACATGTTAACACTCCTGACAGAAGTGATTCGTTAAAATCACATACGTCATATTATAAAGGAATTCTTTAAAAGATTCCTAACCTAGTTTAATGATCTCTGAATCCTAGGTTTACATCATCAATTAAGATGATCATATTTTAACCATACTTGGTAATATAATGCCTACGGGCCCTTCTCATTTTCATATGAGACAAAAGGCAGTAATAGTCTGTGACCCTGTCTGAAAAAGGTAATGAACTTGGTTCAAACCTTAAAAAGCCTTGATTCTCTTGAATTCATAGCTTATAATTTAAATTGTCCCTGTGACTAGGCCTTATGTGCTAATAAAACTGTTATTGTTTTATAATTAGGATAAATTATTTTAGAAATCCTAATTAAATGTGAGAAATAAATTAACCATATATGGTCTATGTTTACCGCGGTTAATAAAAATTGCCATAAAAGACAATTCTATAATAAACTCACCATTTAATTATTGTCAATATGTTACAGTTCAAAATACATGGCAGACTCAAACGAGGTCAACAGTCACCCAGGAATAGTGCCTGATAATGCCCCTGGGAACGTAGCAGGTGCAGAATTGCAAGCTATGATAGACAATGCGGTTAATAGAGCTATGAATAGACAAAACCATGGATCAAGTGGTACCCATACGAGGACCCATTCTGCATCACACACTAGGACACCTTCCAGGACCCACACTGCCCACAACAGTAATACTCACCACTCCTCGAATCAAAGGAGTAATCGATCCCAAAGAGTCGTGCAGAACCAAGAACCTCGTAATAGGGGTTGCACATATAAGTACTTCGTGTCGTGCAAACCCAGAGACTTCAATGGGGAAAAAGGAGCTGTTGATTGCATGACGTGGATGGATGAAATGGATACTGTGGTGGATATTAGTGGTTGCCATGAAAGGGATATTGTGAAGTTTGTCTCACAGTCGTTCAAAGGAGAAGCCCTAGCCTGGTGGAGATCATTGATCCAGGCTACAGGAAAGGTTCCATTATACAACATGACCTGGGAGCAGTTCATGGCACAAATCAAAGAAAATTTCTGCCCTCAACATGAGGTTGAGAGAATTGAATCTGACTTCCTGGCGCTGGTTATGAAGAACCTTGACTGTCAGGCCTACCTAACCAGTTTCAACACTTTGTCGAGGTTAGTTCCTTACTTGGTAACTCCGGAGCCTAAACGTATAGCTCGTTTCATTGGAGGGTTGGAACCGGAGATTAAGGCGAATGTGAAGGCCTCGAGACCAACTACTTTTCGGTCAGTAACGGACATTTCATTGTCCCTTACCTTGGATGCTGTTAGGCAAAGGTCACAGAGGAAAAGTGACACCGAAAAGAGGAAGCGTGAGGATGACAACTCACGTCGTGCGGATAAGAAACAGAAAGGAAACAATGACCAGAAGAAGGGGTCAGGTTTTAGGAGGGATGGCCAGCAGTCGGGTGAAAAACCCAAATGTAAAATCTGCAAAAGGCAGCACTTTGGCAAGTGCAGGTTTGAATCTAACTCTCAATCACAATCGAAGCCTTTTGCTTGTGGTTTATGCAAATCCAGGGAACACAAAACCATGGATTGCAAGAAAATAAAGGATGCAACTTGCTATGGTTGCAATGAAAAAGGGCACATCAAGAGCAATTGCCCAAAGTATGCCAAGAAGCCGGAAGAGGCTAGGAAGACCAATGCAAGGGTCTTCAGAATGGATGCAAAGGAAGCCGTCAAGGACGACAACGTGATAACAGGTACCTTTCTCGTAAATGATGTTTACGCGAGAGTGTTATTTGATTCAGGCGCTGATAAGTCGTTTGTAGATAGTAAGTTTTGTGAATTGTTAAAACTACCTGTTAGAATTTTAAGTGTGAAGTATGAGGTGGAACTAGCCGATGGCACAATAGAAACCGCTTCAACCTTATTAGATGGATGTTTCATATCCATTAGGAATCACTCTTTTCCTTTGTCTCTACTTCCTTTAAAACTAGCCGGTTTCGACATAGTTTTGGGTATGGACTGGTTATCACATAACCAGGCCCAGATTATTTGCAATAAGAAGCAAGTGATAATCAAGACTTCGTCTGGTGAATCACTTACTATCCAGGGAGATACCCAGTATGGGCTGCCCGAGAAGATGTCTATACTCAAAGACTCAAAGTGTTTAAAGAAGGGCTGTGTCATCTACATGGCACAGGTGATTATTGATGAACCAAAACCCAAGATTGGAGATATCCCAGTCATTTCTGAATACCCCGAAGTATTTCCTGAAGAACTACCTGGTTTGCCACCAGATAGGCAAGTGGAATTCAGGATTGACATTATTCCTGGATCAGCACCTGTTGCAAGGGCGCCTTATAGGTTGGCACCAACAGAGATGAAAGAATTAAGGACGCAGCTAGATGATCTTCTAGCCAAAGGTTTCATCAAACCTAGCTCGTCTCCTTGGGGAGCACCAGTGTTATTTGTCAAGAAGAAGGATGGATCGATGCGTCTGTGCATCGACTACCGCGAGCTTAATAAGGTTACTATCAAGAATAGGTATCCTTTGCCCAGAATCGACGATCTGTTCGATCAACTTCAAGGGGCAAGTTTCTTCTCAAAGATTGACTTGAGGTCAGGCTACCATCAATTGAAGGTTAGAGATGAAGATGTGCACAAGACAGCATTTAGGACTCGTTATGGTCACTACGAGTTCCTAGTGATGCCTTTTGGGCTCACAAATGCACCAGCCGCATTCATGGATCTCATGAATCGCGTCTGTAAGCCTTACATGGATAAATTCGTCATCGTCTTCATCGACGACATTCTCATCTACTCAAAGAACCAAGCTGACCACGAGAAGCATCTTCACTGTATTTTGGAACTACTTCATAAAGAGAAGCTCTATGCCAAGTTCTCAAAGTGTGAATTCTGGCTTCGAGCAGTCCAATTTCTTGGACATGTCGTTAGTGAACAGGGCATTCAAGTAGATCCCGCTAAAGTTGAAGCTGTCATGAATTGGCATGAGCCAAAGACGCCTACAGAAATTCGTAGCTTCCTAGGTTTGGCAGGATACTATAGACGATTCATAGAAAACTTCTCAAGGATTGCTGCACCCCTGACTTCGCTGACACGTAAGAAGATTAAGTTTGACTGGGGTCCTAAGCAGCAGGAATCCTTCGATATTCTGAAACAGAAGCTGAGCAATGCTCCAGTGCTGACATTGCCTGAGGGATTAGAGGAGTTTGTAGTTTATTGTGATGCATCACACACCGGGATGGGATGTGTGCTTATGCAGAAAGGCAAAGTCATTGCCTATGCTTCACGCCAGTTAAAGGTGCACGAAAAGAATTACACCACCCACGACCTAGAGTTGGGTGCCGTTGTATTCGCACTAAAACTGTGGAGGCACTACTTATATGGAATCAAATGTGTGATCTATTCTGATCACAAAAGCCTTCAACATCTGTTCAACCAGAAGGACTTGAACATGAGGCAACGTCGTTGGATGGAAACTCTTAATGATTACGATTGTGAAATAAGATACCATCCCGGCAAGGCGAATGTAGTCGCCGATGCCTTGAGTCGGAAAGAAAGAGTGAAACCCATCCGAATCAATGCCAAGAGCATGGAAATAAAGAACACCTTGATAGAAAGATTGTTAGCTGCACAGAAGGAAGCTGTGTTGGAAGCTAACTATCCCAACGAAAAGCTGGGAGTGACTGAGGAGCAGTTAACTCTTAGCAAGGACGGAATTCTTAGATTGAACGGACGGATATGGGTTCCGATTTATGGAGGACTCCGTGATGTTATCCTCCAGGAAGCCCACAACTCTAAGTACTCCGTTCATCCTGGAGCTGATAAGATGTACCAGGATTTAAAGGCAAATTATTGGTGGATAGGCTTGAAAAAGTCTGTGGCCGCCCATGTAGCAAAATGCTTGACATGTGCGCAAGTCAAAGCCGAGCATCAGAAACCGTCAGGTTTGCTACAACAGCCTGAACTTCCTACGTGGAAGTGGGAGATGGTAACTATGGATTTTATCACCAAGTTACCCAAGACAAGGAAAGGAAATGACACCATCTGGGTGATAGTCGACCGACTGACTAAGTCAGCACATTTCCTACCCATTAAGGAGACCTACAGCTCCGATATGCTAGCCCAACTGTACGTTGATAAGATTGTAGCTTTACATGGCATACCTGTAGCTATTATCTCTGACCGAGATACTAGGTACACGTCGCACTTTTGGAAAAGCTTCCAACAATCTTTGGGCACACGTTTGAACTTTAGTACGGCTTACCATCCTCAGACTGACGGTCAGAGTGAGCGTACTATTCAAACGTTGGAAGACATGCTACGTGCATGTGCGATCGAATTGGGAGGTAGCTGGGATAAGAACCTACCCTTGATCGAATTCTCCTACAACAATAGCTACCATACCAGCATCAAGGCTGCGCCTTTTGAGGCATTATACGGTAGAAAATGTAGATCGCCAGTTTGTTGGGCGGAAGTGGGAGAAGTCCAGTTATCAGGACCGGAAATCGTGTTCGAAACGACGGACAAGATTGTCCAGATTCGTAACAACCTCCAAGCTGCCCGGAATAGGCAGAAGATTTACGCTGATCCAAAGCGTAAGGATTTTCACTTTGAAGTAGGTGACAAAGTCCTACTTAAAGTGTCACCCTGGAAAGGAGTGATGCGGTTTGGTAAGAAAGGCAAACTAAGCCCGAGATACATAGGACCCTTCGAGGTTATCGAACGTGTCGGGTCAGTTGCCTACAAGTTGAACTTACCGGAAGAGCTCAGTGGAATACACAATGTGTTCCACATCTGCAATCTAAAGAAGTGTTCCGCTGACGATTTGCATGTCATGCCACATACAGATGTGCAGATAGATAAGAGCTTAACGTTTGTAGAAAAACCTTTGTCGATTGAAGATCGACAGGTAAGGAAGCTTCGAAGAAAGCACATACCTTTTGTAAAGGTCAAATGGGATGCCCGAAGAGGTCCCGAGTTTACGTGGGAGTTAGAATCCACCATGAAAGAAAAATACCCTTACTTGTTTCAGTAAATCTCGGGTCGAGATTTATTTTAAGGGGGTGAGGATGTAACACCTCGCAAATTTCGGGTTAATATTAAAACGACACGTGTCATGTAAGACAAAAACGCGTTGAAAACCCGGATTTAATAAAGATGTTTTCGGTAGGATTTAAAGTGGCGTCATGTTAAATTATTACCTCTGAACACCTCAATAATAAATCCCAAGACCCGATTAAATGTTATATACATCTAATATGCCTCAATTTAGAAAAGGGTTCACAATAATGGAACTTCAAAAGTATGATTTGATCCCAAGAAGAAAATGAATGGTAAACCGTTATTTTCGGGTCTTGTAAGTGCAATCAATTGAAACAAGGGATAATGGGTAGGGTATGTTCAGTGTTAGACACTTATTGGAGGCCCCCTACTGATAATATAAGTCCCACATTCGAATTATACAAGTTGCCCTTTCAAACCTTCAACAATCAACAAAATTTGGATCAGACGAAGGCGTCGCGTAGCGCGACAGCCCCTCGCGCTACGCGAGGGTGCGCCCAGCAACAGCAGAACCCACAGTTGGCTGTTTTGTGCACTTGTGACCCTTTAGGCCGGTTTTTCTTGCACATGCATGAACCTTAGACACCCCTACATGCTACTTACATGTGTTGATCACTTGTGGATGGCACTAGGCTTGGTTGTCACTTGCTTATGGTGCTTGAAACTTGTATTTAAAGACCCATTCATTCACCACTTTCATTCACAATTCATTTCCAAGCATTCTGATTATTGGAGAGCTTGCAAACTGATCAAGAGCCTTCCTAGTCATCCTCTAATCTTCTAGTAAGTCTCTAATCCCTTCTAAATTAATTCTAGTTTAGTTTTTAGCTTAAAAGTCAACATATCGTATTAAACGGTTGACTTCGGGTTTAGTTATCGATAGCTCAGTCGTAACCCGAATTAAAAGTACCATTAGATAGGTAATTATATGGGTATTAAACCCTTATAAGGGCAAGTACCAAATCCAGACCTAACTAGGTCGTTTGTCGGGTCAAACGTTGACCGAAAAAGTCAACAGAATTGACATTTATGATTTAATGCATGAAATGCAATCCGTAAGGCGTGTAACTTGTTCTAACCTTAATATAACTTGGTAATAAGTATAAAAACTTGTTTGCGCTTGCCCGACTCGACAAATTTCTATTTAAACCCGGTTCGGAACCGAAAGGCGAAAAACCTTGACTTTTGCGTTGACTTCGGTTCTGACCCGTTTTAGTTGGTATTAGACATACCTTAAAGTCTCATTAGGATTGGGTTGCATGTTAGTATAAGTCTCTATACTTGTTTCGTTGATTATCCGTTGCATGCACACGTTTCCGTTAATCGCTTAAAGTGGACCATAACGCCCTTATGACCTTATAACGAGTATTTTGAAAATGTGGAAATGCAATAATCTTAGTTACTGATTATTTAGCATGTACGTAAATTTTCACGTCAAGCGGAGGTCTAGATTAGGAGATATGCGCATTTGCGTAAATAATAAGCTTTTTATTAATTAAACGGCGCGATTAACGCATAGCCTATCTAAACCCGATTTTCGGTACCAAAACTTTTACCCGCGGATGTTAAATAATATTTTAGGATTTTTGAAGATTTTTAATTATTTTTAGGCTGGTCTTAAGCTAGGCTTATCGCATTGATTCGGTTAACACCGAATATGCCCTTTTAGGCCATAAAACGAGTTTTATGAATCCGATTGATACCAATCCAATTGCCACTGATTTAAAATAATAAATATAGTATTTTGAACTGGTTTTGCTGATTAGAAAACTCAGATTGGTATCTTAACCCGTACGTCGCTTAAAACGGCTTTATACGCGTATTAAACGCGTAGTTTAGTATTAAAACCATTTTGCCACGTAAGACTTAATACCATTAGACATAACCTGTTAAGTTAAGATATTTTTCTGATTAAATCAGACCCGTATCTCAGAGGTATTATAAATCTCTTTTATAACCCTTAAAATGACCAAAATACCCCTACGGGGCGTATTTAGGGATTAAACTCGTTATGGGCATTATGGAAGATATCATAATGATATCACCACATATTTAAGGCGTATTAACCTAGGAAACCTGTTCGCGACCCTTTCGGTTACCCGTTATGCATTATACGCGTTCGGTTCGGTTTATGTAACTAGTTTGCATAAACTAGCCGAAACGGGTCAAACGATATCATTTTTATCTCAAAATCCAGAATGTGGATAATAAACCCATATTAAACAAGTCCTCAAACTTGTCGGGTCTAAATCACATTCTATCCGGTCTTCGCTTAATCGTGCGTACGAACCGTATCCTTAAAACTAACCGGTCTAAGCTTAAGCTTAATTAAAGATCCGTTAGTATTCTAATAGGTTATTATAAACCTTCGTTCCAGATTAGGAGAACCAGTAAAAGATACCACACTCGCTGATTTTGAACTATACTTGCTCAGGTAAATACTTTTAACTTATTTCCCTATACGGGCTTGGGTAAGGTATATAAAATACCGCTTGGTCGGGCATTGAATATTTAATCTTGTTATGGTTAAATTATTGAGATGACTCCGTTTAATTTGTTTTGTTGCTTAAAGCCTTTGGGGGGTTAATGACCGTGTCCCGGATATCCCTGGCATCATTTTACGAAATGGCCACGACCTTAGCACTCAGGTGTAGGCGTACACCTGTAGTGTCTCATAATTAAAGTGGTGTGTTAATTGATCTTTAACCCGGCTCGATCCGGGCTACTGAACGCATAAGAAACATGTAATTCCTTTACAAGTTTATATATTAAATAATTATCCCAAGTTATAAAATATTTGTGCCTTGTGCCTTAAATGCATTTTCTTAAACTCTTTTCAAAATGAGTCGGTTGATTGTATTTACCAGTGTAAACTGACGTATTTTCTTAAAAAGATTGAGTGCAGGTACTACGCGAAATAGGCTGGCTTGTCTCCTAGCATTCACATTAAGTCTCGCCAGCTTGGATGTCATATCTGTTGAACATTTGTTTCCTTTTTATTTTATTTGATCTACCTGTGGATTATATTCGACTATTTGTGATACTTCATATTACAATATCGTTTGGTTGAATTAAATCTATATATTGCTTCCGCTGTGCATTTAAATATTGTGTTGTTTGACTATTATGTTGCCAACCACGTCACGATACTCCCCCACCGGGCCCACCGGTGACACGTGGAAATCCGGGGTGTGACAAGAGTTTACTGGCGAAGATGGCCCTACGGCTATGTTCCAATGGTTTGACTCTATCGAAGTCACCATGCGCCAGAGTGGTTGTCCTGAAAATCTCCGTACTCTGAACGCTACTGGCGTCTTCCAGTCCCACGCTCTAGACTGGTGGACAGCTGAGAGAAACAAACGCGGAAATGACGCAGCTTATGAGCTGACGTGGGATGAGTTGAAGGACATTATGATGCAAGAGTTCTGCCCTCCCCACGAACGCCAAAAGCTGGAGGACGAATTCTGGCATATCAAGCAGAAAGATGGAGATAACACAGCTCTGACTGCTCGCTTCAAGCAGCTCAGTATCATCTGTCCTGACCAAGTGAAGACGCCTGAGATCACAATCAAGAAAAACATCCGTGCTCTGCTGGACTGTGTGGCTGATTTTGTTCAGGCCTCCAAGACAACTACCATTAAGGAGACTTTTCCGCTCGCCGCATAAATCAATGATAAACGCGTCAAGGCTGGTGTCTGGGACAAAGCCTCAAAATATCTGCATCAAGTTACAACCGCCGAAACCGCCGCCGCTGCTCCGCAATCATCCAAGTCCTCTCGTCGTAAGAGGAAGAATGCCAACAAGAACTCTGCTGTCACCACCGCTGCCCCACTTCAAGCAGTACCAGCTCAGCAACTGCCGCAACACCGACAAGCAGCACCAGATACCTATGCGCCGCCTGCAAAGCGTGCGTATACTGGTCCTCATCCTGCCTGCCCGACATGCACTTAACATCACCCGGTGGGTATAGCCTGCAGATATTGCGTGCATTGCAATATGTATGGCCACTTCACCGCCAATTGTCGAACCGGCCCCCGTCATGCCGCAGTTCCTGCCCCTGCTCAACAAGCTCTTCTTACCGCCCCTCAGGGTCAACAACAAGTAGCTCCAGCACCCGCAATCCACGCCAGAGCGTGCTTTACATGTGGTGATCCCAACCGCTTTGTGAATATGTGCCCAAACAGGGTGGTCAAGCAGGAGCCTCAGCAACAACAACAGCAGCAGCAGCAGCAGCAACAGCAAGCACCACGCGGACGCACCTTCAATATCAATGTCCACCAAGCTCAAGCCGACAACAATATGGTTAATGGTACGTTCCTTGTGAATGGTATATATGCTTCGTGTTTATTTGATACTGGAGCCGATAACTGTTTTATGTTGTTGGAATTCGAAAAGCTCTTAAATCGTAAGCGCGCCCATCTGCCCTCGTCATTCGATGTCGAAGTTGCCACCGAAAGAACCATCGCCGTTAATTCTGTTCTCTGTGATTGTACTCTCAAGCTCAGAAGTTTTGACATCATAGTAGGCATGGATTTTCTTCGTGAGAATCGTGCCGAAGTTGTGTGTTTCGATAAGATGATTCGCTTTTCGCTGGCTAATGGTGATTTATTGTGTGTTTATGGTGAAACTGCTTCGAAGGGTCTCAAGCTCATGTCATGCATCCAAGCTATCAAGTATCTCCGAAAGGAATACAGAGATTTCTTGGCCAACATTTGTAAAACCTTGTAAAAATTGCGTCCAATATAATAAAGACACGTGTCATGAAAGTTAAACATGTCATAAACCCGGATCATGTTAAAAAGATATATGATAGGATTAAAAGTGTCAACATGTTAATTATCACCTCTGAGTGACCTTTTAACGCTTTTCAAACTTTTGTAAAATCTAAATACATCCTCATGAAAATCTAATAAGGATTTCATAAGCATCCGGTTAAATTTTGTGATGATAAATTCCACATTCAAATAAATGGGATCCTATGTGCATTTACGACAATTCTCCTTCACATAATCTTTTCACAAGATTCCAAGACTATGTTTTGCATGGCATTACTCCCAAGTACTTTTCAGAACTGATCAAATGGTCCCCTCCTGCTGATAATGACCAGAGATTCGAATTATGAAAGATTGCATGGTCAAATGTAAAAGTTCTCAAAATTTTGTCTCTGATGGAAGGCTTACGGACCGCAAAGCTTTAGTCTTACGGTTCGTAATGAGGCTTAACTGGGCGATGCATTTTGAATTACGGATACGGACCGTAAGGGCTTTGGCTTACGGTCTGTAAGACCTGTAACTGGGCAGTAAAATGGACAGCTGCAGGTTACAGCCATTCCACCGCCTTTGTAACCTAGTTTTTCGATACTAGGGACTTTGCAACTGGTTTTAACAGTATAGGGACACCTTGTAACTGGGCAGTAAAATGGACAACTGCAGGTTACAGCCATTCCATCGCCTTTGTAACCTAGTTTTTCGATACTAGGGACTTTGCAACTGGTTTTAACAGTATAGGGACACCTGGTAACATCTGGGATCATCATAGGGACACATGCAAAGATCTTGGAGCTTCCATTTTGCTATATAAGGCCTTGTTCATTCACTTGTCATTTGCACACTTGAAATTTTGTTTCAAAACTCACTCTTTGGAGCCTCCTGGAGCTCAAGGAAGTTTTCTAAAGTTCCATATTCGTGCTAAGTACCCTTGTAAGCATTCTTAGCCTCCTAAGTTCAAGTTTTATTAGTTTAATGACCAAAAGTCAAAGCCATCGTAATTAAGCTTTGACTTAGTGATTAATCACTAATGGTCCATCCATTATTCGAATTGAAAGTGGCTATGAGTTGGTAATTAGGTGGGTAATAAACCCTTAAAAGGGCACTCACTGATTACCACTCTAACTTGGTCAATTGTCGGGTCAAACTTAATATTATAAAGTCAACAGAAGCTATTTTTGCAAATAAATTCATAATTAGCAATGTAGAAGTTATGGAACCTGTTTTAACACAAAGATAACTTGGTAAATTATGTAAGAACGTGTCTAAGCATGTTCAACCCGATAATTTTGAGTTTAGGCTCGGTTCGGAACCGAAAGCCGTAAAAGTAGACTTCTGCTTTGACTTTCAGTTCTGACCCAATTTAGCTTAGTTTAGATATGCCTTAGAGTTCCATTAGGACCAGGTTATAGGTTAGTATAACCCTCTGAGGTTATACAACTTGGTTCCTAATTAATCCGATTCATTTGCATGTTTCCGTTAATTGTTTAAATGTTGACCATTATGCCATTTTGACCTTCAAACGAGATTTTTGAAAATATAAGAGGACAAAAACCTTTGTTACTAATTTATAAACATGTCCTAAAAATTTGACATCAGTTTGAGGTCTAAATTAGGAGTTATGCTCAATATCGTAATTTGAAAGCTTTTTATTAATTAAACACCATTATTAGCATAAAGCCTATCTAAACCCAAATTTTGACACCAAACTTTTTACCCACTGATGTAATATAATATTTTGGGATTTTTGAAGATTTTTATTAATTTTTAAACTGACCATAACATGGGGTTCTTGCTTTGATTCGGTAATTGTCGGTTATACCCTTTTTGCTAATAAAATGAGTTTTACATAACATATTGATACCAAATATTTTGCTACTAATTTTATATGATAAATAAAATATTTTAAGCCTTCTGGGCTGATAAAAATCTCAGCTTTCATTATATAACCCGAAAATCACCTAAAACCGACTTTTTACGCGTTTTAAACGCATAGTATGAATTAAAACTACTTTTAGCATATAAGACTTAATACCTACTGATGTTTTAAGTAAATTTCTATACTTTAACAGTAAGAAAAAGTTTTGAACTCAGATTTCAAATTTTAACCTTTAAAGCTTATGTGAAATGACCGAAATGCCCATACGGTGCATAGTTTGGTTATAAATGATAAATTTGACATATATGCAATACCTTACTGATATGACTTGCAAAAATAAATATTTTTACTGATCATCTAAGACCAGAACCTCAGATTAATATTTAACCTCTTTTATATCCTCAAAAATGACCAAAATACCCCTACGGAGCTTAAATTGATTTTAAATCCGTTTTGGGCGTAATGGAAGGTATCCTACTGATATCACAACATATTTAAGGCACATTAACTTAGGAAACCTGCTCATGACCCATTTGGTTACCCGTTATGCATTTATCGTGTTCGGTACGGTTTATGTAACTAGTTTGCATAAATTAACCAAAACGGGTCAAATCTTATCATTTTCACTTCAAAATCCAGAATGTGTTTAGTTTACCCATATTATACAAGTCTTCATACTTTTCGGGTCTAAACCACATTCTAATCCGGTCTTCGCTTAATCTTGCGTTTTGAACCGTATACTTTTCTTTAAAACAAACCGGTCTAAGTTTAAACTTAAGTAAGACCCGTTAGGAATCTAATAGGTTATTAAAACCTTCGTTCCAGATTTAGGAGCCCAGTAAAAGATAGTTGCACTTGCTGATTGTATACGGCTGGGATAAATTTGTATAATTTGCTCAGGTAAATACTTTTAACTTATTTTCCCTTATACGGGCTTGGGGTACGGTATATAAAATACCGCTTGGTCGGGTATTAAATTTTTAATCGTATGAAGGTTAAATCATTGAGATAACCCGTTTAATCTGTTTTGTTTATTCTAAGCCTTGGGGGGGGGGGTTAATGACCATGTCCTGGATATCCTCGGCTCATTCATTGAAATGGCCACGACTTAAGCACGGGGTGTAGGCATACACCTGCCGGTGCGTATGTAAAAATAATGTACTCACCTGTTCGAGAATAACTCGCCGTGGGATATATTATGTGGTGTGTCTATTAATCTTTATCCAGGTTTTCAGCCTGGGCTACTGAACGTATAATAAACATGTAATTCTTTAACAAGATTATTTTTAAATAATTATCCCAAGTTATAAAAGACTATTTGTGCCTTGTGCATTTAAATCAGTTTTCTTAAAACATTTCAAAATGAGTCGGTTAATTGTATTTACCAGTGTAAACTGACGTATTTTCCAAAAGGCTAAGTGCAGGTACTAGGCAGAATAGGCTGGCTACTCCTGAGTGAATAAATAAAAGTCTTGCAAGCTTTGTCACTTAAAAATCTGTTGAACAATTATCTTCTTTTGTTTGATCCGCCTGTGGACCCTTTTACATTCCGTTTGTAATACTCCTGGTACTTTCATTCGGTTTGTAATATTATTACTTTTAGACTTCCGCTGTGCATTAAACTGTGATTATTGACTATGATGATATCAACTACGTCACGATACTCCCCACCGGGCCCACCGGTAATATCTGGAAATATCAGGGTGTGACAGGTTGGTATCAGAGCCAACATTGAATTAAACACTAGCCTTTTGTGTTTAATCTCAATGACACAGTTTGCACATTCCTCGACTTCCGAGTCTAGACAAAGAACTTAGGACTAATCTTAATTCATTTTATTTTGCCCTTTATTGTTTTCCTTTGTTGTTTCTTTTGTTTGTTTTGACAGGTTCAACCAAATGCCACCAAGGTTCCGAATAGGAGGACAAGGAAAGGGGCCATTCAACGCCCCCAATGATCACGAGGCCGGACCTTCCCACCGGCGAACTCCGTCTGTTATAGTGAGCACCAGTCCTCAAGAAGATTGGAGGACCTACTTAGAGCCTGCGAGGGGTTCTGTCTCGCTTAGCTCCTCACCTTCCTACCATGATTCCTTTGGACTCCATCAAGGCAACGAGTCCGACCATTCACGCCATTCCTACCTACCACTGCAGCGGTCGGGGTCACACCGCGCGTTTCAAGACCCGACCCCGTATTTCCAGAGCCAGTTTAACCCGGCAAATCAGATTGAAGAACCAATGGGTCATAACCCTTTGGGCCCCGAAGACCATTTCCCTGAAGCTTAGGACATGGAGATAGATGATGACCCGGATCCCGCCGAACCACCATCTGGGACACCGACTCACCCCATCGAGATTCCGGATCGGTCGTCCTTCCATGGATCCCCTTATAGTGGTCCAGACAGTTATGAGGCAAGGTTTGCCCAATACGACTGGGTGTTTACTCCCTCTTACAACCCGTCTCAGCAGCAGCAGCAGTAGGATCCCTCGGAGGATTCATGTTTTGTAGCAGTCACTCCACCGCCACCACCGCAGCCAGAGCAGCAACCGCCTCCGGAGCCACCGAGGCGTAGGAGATCAGGAGCACGGATGTCCATGCGAGGGGGATTCCATTTCAGCACCCCTTAGCATTCAAGTGGCAGTCATTACCCGTCACTATATGAAGACCCACAGATGGGTGGGCCTTCAAACCCCGTTTACGAGGTGGACTCTCCGCCAGTCGCACCGCCACCAGTGTGTTATGATAACCCAATTCCTTCATAAGCCGGTGCAGCGGCGTACAACCCTTTTGAGCAGCCTGCCTACCCGGGGTACAACTACTACAATGCCCCCGATGTTGACCCATACATCGTAGCAGCCAACTACAATGCTCTTCACCCTGAAGGGCCCTATGCAGCTTCGTACCAGTCAGGGTACCAAGCTTTTGGATATCCTTACCCGCTACCTCCTCAACCTCCACAGCAGCAGCCGCCGCAGCCGCCACTAATACCGCCACCGTAGCAACAGGAGATTCTTCAGAGGTTGAGCCAGGTGGAACGGGAGGTTCAAGAAGAGCGTAGGAACCACCGGGGATTTCTCAAAGGTTTGGCGAATCTAATCAAGGGAAAGAAGAAAAGGGATTTTTGAAGATTCCTTATTTATTTGTATTGTAATTTCCTTATTTCAATCAAGTCCCAGTGTGGACATCTATTTATGTGTTCAGTCCCTGCGAGGACTTGTATTTTCAGTTTAGCCCCTGCGTGGGCAAGTTATTTCTGTTAAAGTCCCGTTTAGGGCAAATATGTACTCCCTTTTTATGTTAGTGGAATGTTTTAATTTAAAATTCATTTTTGTCATTATATGCATAAATGTAATATATAAATAAAACAAAATATCATTCTTTTTAGAAATTAATCTGCCATTATATATAAAAGAAAATCTTGAAGGCAAAACCTAGCCATGTGTCATTTTAAGACAGGGCCATGATGGTAGTTCCTTGTAAGATTCAAAATCCTTGTTAAACATCTGAAAACATGTTAACACTCCTGGCAAATGTGATTCGATAAAATCACATAAGTCATCCTTATATTGGATCCTTCCAATTCCTTCATATTTTTTTTAAACATCCATTTGTGATGTAGGGCCTACAAGCCATATTCATTGTCATATAAGACAAAAGACAGTTGTAGTCTATGACTCCCTCTCAAGAAAGGTAATGAACTATGATTCAATACCTTAATGCCTCGATCCTATAAGATCATGGCTTATAATTTAAATTGTCCCTATGACTTGGCTTTTTGTGCCATTATAATATATTAATAAATTATAACTGAGGAAAATTATAATAAAATCCTGAAGGATTATACTTAATAAATTAACCAACATGGTATATTAATACCATGGTTAATAAAATTATCAAGGTGACAATTCTGTTATAGAATTCTTAATGAATCATTATCATTATTTTATGTAGCAATCAAGCTACATGACAGAATCTGAAGAAATCAACAGTCACCCTGTAGAGAATCATGATACTACCAGAATCCACGTAACTGGTGCGGAACTTCAAGCATTTATTGATAATGCTGTTTCTAAAGCCATGGACAGGCAATTTAGAGAGTCTAGTGGTACACGCTCAAAGACTCACTCTGTAGCTCATAGTAAGCCTACCTTCTAAATCTCATGAGTCAAAGAAGGATGATGCTCAACACTCATCAAATCAGCACAGTATCCCGTCTAAGAAGATTATATTTGATCAAGAGCCACGTGCAAAGACCTGTTCATATAAGTATTTCGTCTCCTGCAAGCCCAGGGATTTCACTGGGGAAAAAGGCGCCATTGATTGCATGACGTGGCTAGACGAGATGGATACGGTGGTTGACATTAGTGGATGTGCCGAGAAAGATATTGTGAAGTATGTTTCACAGTCGTTCAAGGGAGAAGCCCTAGCTTGGTGGAGGTCTTTAATCCAAGCTACTGGAAAGATTCCGTTATACAACTTAACATGGGCTCAGTTTGTTGCTTTGATCAAAGAGAATTTCTGCCCTCAACATGAAGTTGAGAAGATCGAGACCGACTTCCTAACATTGGTTATGAAGAACTTAGACTGCCAAGCGTAGCTCACGAGTTTTAACACTATGTCACGATTGGTTCCATACTTGGTGACACCGGAACCAAAACGTATAGGCCGTTTCATTGGGGGTTTAGCCCCGGAGATTAAAGCTAGTGCGAAAGCATCAAGACCTACAACATTTAGGTCAGTAGCTGATTTGTCATTATCTCTTACCCTTGATGCGGTCAGGCAGAGATCGCTTAGGAATTCTGATGCTGGGAAGAGAAAACGGGAGGTTGATAACTCACACCGTTCAGATAAGAAACATAAGGGAAACTCTGATCACAAGAAGAGTTCAGGGTTTAAGAAGGATGACCAACAGTTGGGTGAGAAGCCCAAATGCAAGACCTGCAAGAAGCGCAATCTGGGAAAGTGCATATATGAATCAAAGTCCCAATCGCAGCCAAGAGCCTGTGGGATCTGTAAGTCTAGTGAGCATAAGACGTTGGATTGTAAGAA
Organism: Helianthus tuberosus; assembly: GCA_030545235.1. NCBI lineage: Eukaryota > Viridiplantae > Streptophyta > Magnoliopsida > Asterales > Asteraceae > Helianthus > Helianthus tuberosus. The sequence goes on along the minus strand of CM060370.1, from coordinate 24,662,928 downwards.
GATTAAGGATGCAACTTGTTACAACTGTAACGAGAAGGGGCATATCAAGTCCAACTGCCCAAAGTATGCGAAGAAGCCTGAAGAAGGCAAGAAGACCAATGCTCGGGTCTTCCAGATGAATGCTCATGAAGCAATCTAGAATGACAACGTGATAACAAGTACTTTACTTATCAATGATGTTTATGCAAGGGTATTGTTTGATTCGGGTGCAGATAAGTCATTTGTAGATAATAAGTTTTGTAAGTTATTAAATCTGCCTGTTAAAACCCTAAGCATAAAGTATGAAGTAGAATTGGCCGATGGTACCATAGAAACTGCTTCAATCGTGTTAGATGTATGTTTCATATCCATAGGAACCATTCTTTTCCATTGTCTTTGCTTCCTTTGAAACTAGCTGGATTTGACATAGTAATAGGCATGGATTGGTTATCTCATAACCAAGCTCAGATCATTTGTGACAAGAAACAAGTGGTTATCAAGACTCCGTATGGTGAGCCACTTACCATACAATGAGACACTCAGCATGGGTTGCCTAAGCAAGTGTCTATGCTTAAGGCATCAAGGTGCATGAAGAAAGGTTGTGTCATTTATATGGCACAAGTGACAATTGATGAACCAAAGCCCAAGATTGAAGACATCCCTATCATTTCTGAATACCCTGATGTATTCCCTGAAGAACTACCTGGTTTACCCCCAGATAGGCAAGTGGAGTTCAGAATCGACATTATACCTGGAGCAGCACCTGTTGCAAGAGCACCTTACCGGTTGGCCCCAACTGAGATGAAAGAGTTGAGAACTCAGTTGGATGATTTGTTGGCAAAAGGATTTATAAGTGCCACACCCCAAATTTCCACGTGTCACCGGTGGGCCCGGTGGGGAGTATCGTGACGTCATGGTTGGCAACATAATAGTCAAACAACACAATATTATTAAGCACAGCGGAAGCAATTGAAAATAGAATACAACCGAATTTATTATTGTAATATCAACTGTCACAATATTCGGAAGTTTATCCACAGAAGGATCGAACATAAAATGGAAACAATAGTTCAACAGACTTCAGGCATCTTAAGCTTGCGAGACTCTTTATTGATGCTAAGGAGACAGTCCAGCCAATTACGTTTAGTACCTGCATTTAGTCTTTTTGGAAAAATACGTCAGTTTACACTGGTAAATACAATCAACTGACTCATTTTGGAAAATGATTTAAAAATTTGTTTGGATGCACATGGCATAAATGTTTTATAATTTGATTAAAATGCACAGAGGCAAGATTAATCTTTTTATTAACTTGGGAGAATTATTTAATATTATAATCTTGTGAACGAATTACATGTTACTTATGCGTTCAGTAGCCCGGATCTAGTCCGGGTTAAAGATCAATAGACACACCACGTTATTGAGTTATACACTGACAGGTGTACGCCTACACCCCGTGCTCAGGTCGTGGCCAATCTCGTAAGATGATGCCAAGGATATCCGGGACATGGTCATTAACCCCCCAAAGGCTGTAAAGTAAACAAGACTGTTTAAACGAGCCGATCAAATTATTCAACTACCCACTTAATGTGGAGATTTGATGCCCGATCAAGCGGTATGCAATATACCGTAACCCAAGCCCGTATAGGGAAAATAAGTTAAAAGTATTTACCTGATGCAAAGTATAAATCACAATAAGCAAAATGCACGTAGCTTTTACTGGTTCTCCTAATCTGGAACGAAGGTTTAATATAACCTATTAGAATACTAACGGGTCTTTTATTAAGCTTAAGCTTAGACCGGCTAGTTTCAAAGATACGGTTCGTACGCATGATTAAGCGAAGACCGGATAGAATGTGATTTAGACCCGACAAGTTCAGAGACTCGTTTAATATGGGTCCTTCATGCACATTCTGGATTTTGAGATTAAACCGATAAGGTTTGACCCGTTTCGGCTAATTTATGTAAACCTGTTACATAAACCGAACCGAACGCGAATTAAGCGTAACGGGTATTCGTAAGAGCCATATACAGGTTTCCTAAGTTAATATGCTTCAAATATGTTGTGACATCAGTAGGATGTCTTTCATTATGCCCGAAATGAAATTTAAACACAAACTATGCCCCGTAGGGGTAGTTTGGTCATTTTTTAAAGGTTGTAAAAGAGTTTAGATGTTTAACTGAGTTATAGGTCTGATGTAAACAGTAAACATACTCAATTTGATATGTTATATCAGTAGGCTAAAGCATATATGTGAAATTTATCATTTTTAACCAAACTATGCCCCGTAGGGGTATTTTGGTAATTTCACATAAGCCAAAAAGCTCAAAACTGAGGTCTGAGTTTATCAACCTTTTCTTACTGTTAAAATATCATAATTTTCCTCATATATCAGTAGGTATCAACCCGGGTATGTCTAATATAATTTTAATACATACTATGCGTTAAAAACGCTAAATAAGGCGATTAAAGGCCATTTCCGGGTTTGATACTTAAATCTGATATTTTTATATTTCCAGAGGGCTTAAAATAATTTATTTATCATATGTGATCAGTAGCAAAAGGTTTGGAGTCGTTTAGATATGTAAAACTCATTTTATGGCCGTAAGGGCAAAACCGACAATTACCGGATTAAGCCTACGTCTACTGGTTATGCTCAGCCTAAAATTAATTAAAAATCTTTAAAAATCCCAAAATAATATATTACATCAGTGGGTATTAAGTTTGATACCAAAAAGTAGGCTTAACTAGGCTATACGCCAATTATGCCGTTTAATTAACATAAAGCTTTAAATTTGCGATATTGAGCATAACTCTTAATCTACAAGTCAAACTGATGTCAAACTTTTCATACAAGTTTATATATCAGTAACTAAGGTTTCTACACTTTTACATTTTCATAATTCACTTTTTAAGGTAATAAGGGCATAATGGTCAACATATGAGCAATTAACGGAAACGTCCATATTAATTGGATAACTAATGAACTAAGGTGTGTGATCACAGAGGGTTGTTCTAACATGTATCCTAATCCAATTTAAGCTCTGAGGCATTTCAAAAACATACCTAAATGGGTCAGAACTGAAAGTCAAAGTGAAAGTCAAACTATGTGACTTTCGGTTCCGAACCGGGTCTAAACAGGAAATAGTCGGGTTGAACATGTTTGGACATGTTCTTACACTTATTACTAAGTTATAACAATGATCGAACAGGTTATATTTGTTCTAGATAGCTAATTATGCATAAATGACATTTTAAGCATCCTGTTGACTTTTTAATTATAAGTTTGACCCGACTTTTGACCTGGTTAGAGTGGTGATCAGGGGAAACCCTTTTGAGGTTTTATTACCCACATAAATACCAACTCATAACTACTTTTAATTCGAGATATGACCGAGCCATTATTGACTAATCTCGAAGTCAAACCGTAATTACGACGGTTTGACTTTTAGCTAATTAACCAAGCTAAACTCAAATAAAGAAGGACTAGTAGACTTACAAGAGTCCTATGCACGACTTAAGATCAATTGGACCTGCTTGAGAGCTCCAGGAATGATCAAATTATGCAGATGAAGGTGTGAGAATGAATGTTGCACAAGGTGGCCTTATATAGTGGATTTAAGCACCACAATTGATTGACAAACAAGTCTAGCTCTCACCATAACCTTCCAACATGTGTCCTAGTGTTCTAGGGGTTGTTTAGGGGTCAAGAATGATGAGGAAAATCGATTAAAATCGATTACAAGAGCAATGGGCAGACAAGCATGCGACAAGAATCAAAATTCTGATCTGGGGAGGCAGTCGCGTAGCGCGACGCCCTCAGCCCTATGGCTCGTGCTACGCGAGCATGATGGGTCAGCCAACAACATTTTTCTTAATTGCAGTTTCAGTCCTTGGCTCTTCAAACTTTGTACAGACACTTGTTTATTGCAGTATGAACCCTCGTTATTGAACTATAAGGGCTTTAAGACATATACCCACTTTGTTAAGTCCCCGGTTAACTTTATTGTTTCCCGAAAAGGCCTAACTTTCAACGTTGACGCTTTAACCTCTCGCACACGAATTTGATCACAACTTTCTCATACGTTGACGAAACTTTATGAAATTTTTATCGTGCATTCTTGTGAGCATAATTAACCGTTACAAAACTTTGGGTTTGTCAAAAGGCCACTCAGAGGTATATTTTAAACATGTTGACACATTTAACCCCTGTAGTTTGTAATCTCTCACTTTTAGCTTCGTATGATCCATGATTTATTCGTTCGAAGGTATGAGCATCATGTAGGGTTAATGTATGATAATATTATTCACTGTTGACATTCAGAACTCGTATTTACACATACTTTCCATGATCGTCAACTTTAGTCCTTCTATAATATTTCTTTCACACGTTTAAACATTTGACACGTGTCTACACATTATAGGACGTGAATTTTCGAGGTGTTACAATAAGGCCTAGCTCATCTCCTTGGGGAGCGCTGATTCTGTTTGTAAAGAAGAAAGATGGATCGATGCGTCTATGCATCAATTATCACGAGCTAAACAAGGTTACAATTAAGAACAGATATCCATTGCCCAGGATCGACGATCTGTTCGATCAATTGAAAGGGGCGAGTTACTTCACTAAGATTGATTTAAGGTCAGGTTACCATCAACTGAAGGTTAGAGATGATGACGTGCACAAGACTGCATTTAGAACTCGTTATGGTCATTACGAGTTCTTGGTGATGCCGTTCGGGCTCACTAATGCACCAGCAGCGTTCATGGATCTCATGAATCATGTTTGCAAACCTTACTTGGACAAGTTTGTCATTGTCTTCATTGATGACATTCTTATTTATTCGAAGAATCAGGCTGATCATGAGAAGCATCTTCGTTGTATTCTTAAACTTCTTCAGCAATAGAAGCTCTACGCCAAGTTTTCAAAATGTAAGTTTTGGCTTCGTGAAGTCCAATTTCTTGGACATATGGTTAGCGAGCGTGGTATCCAGGTGGATCCCGCTAAGTTTGAAGCTATCATGAATTGGCAAGAGCCGAAGACGCCTATAGAGATTCACAGCTTCTTGGGTCTGGCAGGATATTACAGGCGTTTTATTGAAAATTTCTCAAGGATTGCTGCACCCCTAACTTCGTTGACTAGGAAGAATATAAAGTTTGATTGGGGTCCTAAGCAACAAGAATCCTTTGAGATTCTTAAGCAAAAGTTGAGCAATGCTCCTGTGTTAACATTGCCTGAGGGAATAGAAGAGTTTGTGGTATACTGCGACGCATCACACACAGGTATGGGATGTGTGCTCATGCAGAAAGGCAAAGTTATTGCTTATGCTTCCCGTCAGTTAAAGGTGCATGAAAAGAATTACACCACCCATGACTTGGAATTGGGTGTCGTTGTATTTGCACTAAAACTTTGGAGGCATTATTTATATGGTACCAAGTGTGTGATCTATTCTGATCATAAGAGCCTTCAGCATCTGTTCAATCAGAAGGATCTGAACATGAGACAGCGTCGATGGATGGAGACTTTAAATGATTATGATTGTGAAATCCAATATCATCCAGGCAAGGCGAATGTGGTCGCCGACGCATTGAGCAGAAAGGAAAGAGTTAAGCCCATTAGAATCAATGCCAAGAGCATTGAATTAAAGAACAACCTAAATGAAAGATTGTTAGCCGCTCAGAAGGAAGCTGTGTTAGAAGCTAACTATCCGAATGAAAAGTTGGGTGTAACTGCTGAACAGTTATCATATGGTAAGGATGGAATCCTAAGATTGAATGGACGAATGTGGGTTCCAATCTATGGAGGACTTAGGGAAGTGATCCTTCAAGAAGCCCATAGTTCCAAGTACTCGATTCATCCTGGCAGTGATAAAATGTACCAGGATTTAAAGGCAAATTATTGGTGGATAGGCTTGAAGAAGTCTATAGCCGCTTATGTGGCCAAATGTCTGACATGTGCTCAGGTTAAAGCCGAACATTAGAAGCCTTCAGGTTTGCTACAACAGCCTGAACTTCCCACCTGGAAGTGGGAAATGGTAACTATGGATTTCATCACAAAGTTACCAAAGACAAAGCGAAGAAATGATACTATTTGGGTTATAGTCGACAGGTTGACCAAGTCAGCCCACTTCTTACCTATTAAGGAAACACACAGCTCAGATAAGTTAGCTCAGCTATACATGGATGAGATTGTATCTCTCCATGGAGTGCCAGTGTCTATTATCTCTGATAGGGATACGAGGTATACGTCGCATTTTTGGAAAAGATTTCAACAATCCCTAGGCACTCGATTAAATTTCAGCACTGCATATCATCCTCAAACAGATGGTCAAAGTGAATATACTATTCAGACGCAGGAGGATATATTAAGAGCTTGTGTCATCGATCTAGGTGGAAGTTGGGATGATCATCTTCCATTAATTGAATCCTCGTATAATAATAGCTATCACTCCAGTATTCAAGCTGCACCTTTTGAAGCTTTGTATGGAAGAAAGTGCAGGACGCCAGTTTGCTGGGCGGGAGTTGGAGATGTCCAACTAACAGAACCTGATATAGTCCTGGAGACGACAGATAAGATTGTACAGATAAGTGATCGTCTCAAAGCTGCCAGGGATAGACAGAAAAGCTACGCAGATAAAAGGCGTAAACCTCTAAAATTCGAGGTAGGTGACAAAGTGTTACTTAAGGTATCACCCTGGAAAAGGGTAATGCGTTTTGGCAAGAAAGGCAAGCTAAGCCCAAGATACATAGGGCCATTCGAAATCATCGAATGTGTTGGAACAGTGGCTTACAAATTAAACTTGCCTGAAGAGCTAAGTGGAATCCATAATGTGTTCCACATCTGCAATCTGAAGAAGTGTCTAGCCGATGAATCGCTAGCCATGTCACATAAGGATGTGCATATAGATGAGAGCTTAAAGTTTGTTGAAAAACCCTTGTCTATTGAGGATCGACAGGTTAAGAAGCTTCGAAGGAAGCACATACCAATTGTGAAGGTTAAATGGGATGCCCGTAGAGGTCCCGAGTACACGTGGGAGGTTGAGTCCACAATGAAACAGAAGTACCCTCATTTATTTCAGTAAATCTCAAGGTCGAGATTTCTTTTAAGGGGGTGAGGATGTAACACCTTGTAAAAATTACGTCCAGTATAATAAAGACACGTGTCATGAACGTTAAACATGTCATAAACCCTGATCATGTTAAAAAGATATATGATAGGATTAAAAGTGTCAACATGTTAATTATCACCTCTGAGTGACCTTTTAACGCTTTTCCAACTTTTGTAAAATATAAATACATCCTCATGAAAATCTAATAAGGATTTCATAAGTATCCTATTAAATTTTGTGATGATAAATTCCACATTCAAATAAATGGGATCCTATGTGCATTTAAGATAATTCTCCTTCACATGATCTTTTCACAAGATTCCAAGACTATGTTTTGCATGGCATTGCTCCCAAGTACTTTTCAGAACTGATCAAATGGTCCCCTCCTGCTGATAATGACCAGAGATTCGAATTATGAAAGATTGCATGGTCAAATGTAAAAGTTCTCAAAATTTTGTCTCTGATGGAAGGCTTACGGACCGCAAAGATTTAGTCTTACGGTTCGTAATGAGGCTTAACTGGGCGATACATTTTGAATTACGGATACAGACCGCAAGGGCTTTGGCTTACGGTCCGTAAGACCTGTAACTAGGCAGTAAAATGGACAGCTGCAGGTTACAGCCATTCCACCGCCTTTGTAACCTAGTATTTCGATACTAGGGACTTTGCAACTGGTTTTAACAGTATAGGGAAACCTGGTAACATCTGGGATCATCATACGGACACATGCAAAGATCTTGGAGCGTCCATTTTGCTATATAAGGCCTTGTTCATTCACTTGTCATTTGCACACTTGAAATTTTGTTTCAAAACTCACTCTTTGGAGCCTCCTGGAGCTCAAGGAAGTTTTCTAAAGTTCCATATTCGTGCTAAGTACCCTTGTAAGCATTCTTAGCCTCCTAAGTTCAAGTTTTATTAGTTTAATGACCAAAAGTCAAAGACATCGTAATTAAGCTTTAACTTAGTGATCAATCACTAATTGTGACACCTGGGTCACTGCGACCATCAAACAAATACCAAACCAATGAAATATTGTATTTCATACTTGGGATTTGTAAAAATATGTGTATCATTTGCACATATCAATTTTTGTTCAATTTCAAACTCTAAATCGCTTTCTGGAAGGTTATACGCGCACCAATGCGTAATTATAATCAGTTTAATGCGACAAATACTCCGGAACATCAACATATGCTTAACATACCTTAAATAACCTTTACATAACTTAGAAATAAGTTTTGAAGGCTTTGGTATGGCAAAAACAAGTTAATTCGCCTACAGGGACTAAACTTGACAAACTGCGAAAGTATGCCAATTTGAACTGTAACAGACATTCCGGAACATGACCATAAGTTAAACATACCATAAATATCCTTTACATAGCTTAGAAATAGGCTTTGAGGGGTTCGGTATGCTAAAATAAACTTTTGGGTCATTCAGGGACTAAAAGTGTCAAAAAGTGCACAAGTTTGCACTTTTGCGCATAACTCACGTTCTGAATACATCCGGACATCCAAAAATTTATGTAAGCATGACTATATTATGCTTTAGTGTTTGGCTTGCCAAAAATCCATTCGTTGCATCATTTGGATCGTTTTTCGCGCTTATGCGCATTCCGTCGTAATTAAGCGAACATCGCGATCGTACGGCCAAACGAACCGACATCCGAGATATTTTTGAGCATGTTTCATGTCCACAATGTTTAGGCATCATTTTAGGGCCTTAAAGTTGGCTTTACGGGCCTTAGAAGTGTCGGAAATGGCCTTAAACACGTGCAGGGACCAAAACTGTAATTTCAGCAAATTTGTGCTGATCAGACAAGGCCATGCGGCCCGCCTGAGCTTTGTATGACCCTGAAGCGGGCCGCATCAGACTAACAGACAGCAAAAACATGCAGAAACTTTGAATCTGGTCCATTTCACTTATGCACATGGTATTTTTCAATACTATGGGCTCAAATGGTTTTGTAATACCATGTTCTTGATGTGTATGGCCAAGATCGAATCACGTTTTCCAAGAAACGATCCTAACGGTTCGGGAAACACTATAAATACCCCATGCCATCCATTGCTAAAATCACTAGAATTTTGATTTGAGAAACTCTAAGTTGAAACCATTGTTTCATACCTGAGATTCTTGAATCGAGATTAGCATTCGGGGACCCTTCGTAAGTATTCTTTCGTTCTTTTATTGCTTTTCGAGTCTGAAAGTCAAACTTTGTTTGACTTTCTGCGTTGACCAGTTTATGGTCAATGCGAACTTCGTTTGAACTTCGCAACGTGAGTGTAATCACGTTGGTTATAGTCCCTTGGGACTATGCCTACTGATTACCACGTTGTCTAGGGTCGTAGGGTAAGCGATCTAATAAATCGCTTATACCTTCGAACCCGACCCATTTGGTCGATCATTAGGATCCGACCAAATACATTAGGTGACCATAGTAGGTAGGGAATAACCTTCCGAGGTTATACCTTATGGTCGCTTCGTTTAAGTAGTTGTATGATAGGTAGTTTATATGCCTTAGGTAAATTACCAGAATACCCTTTTCATGTATAATTGGTAATTAAGCATATGTAACCTAAACTTTTGTCACATAACTGATTATGTAACATGTTTAGGCATATAACATTTGTCATAGGACTAGTTAGACGGTCCGAACGCGTTTCACGCGCACGACGCGTTAAAGTAGCATAAGCTACCTTAATGGGTCGCGATGGGTCGAAAGCACTTAGGTTAGGTTTCATGTAGTATGTAGGCCTTGTTAAACCATATCATATGAGTTCCAATACTCATTTGGTTTACCAAGCCTCATCCTATCCGATCTCCCGATTTAAGTCCGGTTTATTTATATAGTTTTAGATTGCCGACTGATTCCGTGCTCTCTCTAGCTTTGGTTGGTTGTTGTTCAAGACCTCTAAGCATTCTCAGGCGAGTACATTCTTCCCCTCTTTTACTGTTTTCAACTGTTTTGGGGTGACTCATATGTGCTAAATGTCTTAACAATGATTTCAAGAACGATTACAATGGTTTCAAAAACAATTACAATGTGGTTTCAAGAACGATTACAATGGTTTCAAAACAATTATAATGGTTTCAATAACGATTTCAATAAAGTGAACAAACTTGTTGGTTGTAGTTACATAACCAATGACATTCATTAGCAATGATCAAGACGACCAGTATTAGGTTATGGTACCATAGGATCCGACAAATCCCGTTATTCTCTATACCCATGGTTATGTGTGGGTATTTTGGGTAACGACTGAATCTGTAATTATTAATTTACCCTTTGGTAAGGGTTTGTTAAGAACGAGAACGAGTTGGAACGATGAACGAGTCAAGAAGGTTTGAATGTTATTAGAAAATCGACCATAAAGTAGTTTCACAATTAAAACAAGAACGATTAAAACAAGAACGATTTGAACAATTAAAACAAGAACAATTTGAACGATTTCACAAAATGTTTTAACGATTGGGTAAACATTTGGACATGATTTACATTTGATCATGCATTTCCACGAAACATAGTATTGATTTAAACCAAGTTTTACTTCAATACTTTGTTTTGTGCGTTTCACCTATGGTTTAGTTGATGCATTTCACTAGCCATACATATCATTTTGGTTACACATTACATGGTTTACATTTGACACAAACACTTTTGACATTGGTTATACATAACATGATTTACATCTTGACATGAACATTTTGACATATTATTCCAATACATTTGGCAGTTGGTTTACACATAGACATCTTACATTGTTGGTTTGGTTTGAGTAGGTGATTTAAGTAACGAGGCGTGTGTAATATGATATAAGCATGGTGGATACTCCGCTGGTACTTCCTATATATAAGTGCTTATATGGTATTACATATCGTAGCGTTGTTTAAATCATTTCAATTTAAACATATAACATTTTATACAAATAACATACTTTTCACAATACATTGTTGTACAAACAACTTAACTTATACAAACTCATTTTTACATGGTTATTCATTTAATCATGCATTATTCTCTTATTTATACATATCATCTGAACTTATTATTTTTCAAATGATTTACAAAGACAAAGCAAATTACAAGGTTCATGACTAAACATTTTCTTAAACAGAAGTCATGAATCTTATTTTCACAAAACCTATGCACTCGCCAGCATTTCTTTGCTGACCTCGTTTTCACATATGTTTCAGGTATTGTTGAAAGATATCGATTAATAGGATGCATGCTCACATAGGACTGGACAAGGCCTTAGTGACTCAATAACAATGATAGACTATGTTTAAATTGTGTATTTAGATTTCCAGACAATGTAATTATTAAATGTTTAATAAAACGAAACACTTTTTGGTATCCATGGTTATGAAACAATGATTCTGTTGCAACGCGCCCCGATGTTTCCGCCGCGAATTGTTGTTTTACGCGGTCGGGGTGTGACAGAAAAGTTGGTATCAGAGCCAATGGTTATAGGGAATTAGGTTATTAATAATGCTTTGACCTAGTCTATAACCTTTCTAGGACCCTAACGCGAGTTTACTTGCGTTTAGTCATAAAACAATACCGTCACCTATCCTTAGGCGACGACCACAACAAGAACATAAATTTCAAAACCGCTTTGAAAACTAATCATCTGTTCTAGGATGATTGATTTCTAGGTTTTGAACCCTCTATTGTAAGGTTTTGAACCCTCTATTGTAAGGTTTTGAACCCTCTGTTATATGGTTTTGAACCCCTTTGAGTTTTCAAAATCTCGTCAAGGTTTTGGATTTTAAATAATGTGAACACGTGCAAACTGGAAGGGTGAATGCCTGTATTCTGGGTTTTCTGTCTAGGCAAGCACTTCGTATATATCTCATCAGACGCGAGACCAGTTGTGCTTACCTGGGAATTCTTGGGATGAGTGTTCACTTATAGGCGAGCATGTCTTCGTGATACATTATTTTTGATCCATTTACTTTGGTTAGTCAATGTGTGTCGTTTGTTGCTTTGTAGTAACAAAAAAATGACCACTATCCTTGCTTTCATCAGATTTGTTTCATCTCATTCTTTTCGTCTAATTCTCTCACTCGTTTCCTTTCATGTTTCCTCTTCTAGAATGCCTCCTCGACGCGAAAGCCAGATAGCGATTGCCGAATTGGCAGAAATCATTGCGCAGCAAATGGCTGCTCAATTCCCAAACCTCTTTGCTCAATGGAACCAAGCCAACAACAACAACAATGTTCCATGCAAATACAAGGATTTTAACCAGGCTAAACCACTCAAGTTTAGTGGTTCTGAAGGAGCGACTGGGCTTCTTCAATGGTTCGAGAGCATTGAGAATACTTTCCGCCACGTGCAGTGTCCTGACAATCGCAAGGTCGAGTTTTCTTCGAGTGTGTTTCAGAAGAGGGCTCTCACATGGTGGAACGGGGTTATGAGGGATCGTGGTGCAGAAGTTTCTCTAGCACAGACATGGGCTGAACTTAGGGCCCTTATGATGAGGGAATTTTGTCCTCGTCATGAGCAGCGAGCTTTGGAGAAGGAATTTGATGGGTTGAAGCAAGATAGTGGTGAGCACAGGGCGTATACTGATAGGTTTGAGGAGTTGAGTCTGCTTTGCCCGACAATGGTTACCTAACTCGACAAGGCTATCGAAAGGTACATCGACGGTCTACCTGACTCGGTACAAGACATCCTTACTGGTAGTAGCCCTACCACACTCTGTCAGGCGATCGAGTTAGCTGCGACATTGACTGAGTCGCAGATTCGGAAGAATAAGTTACACAGAAAGGGTGACAATGGTAAGAAGCAGGGGTCTGACAAGGAGGATAGCAAGAAAGGTCAAAACAAGAAGGGTAAGGAAGGTGAGACGTCAAAGAAATCAAGAAAGCGAAAGGGTGTTCAGAACTTTGCTGTTACAGCACAGACTGCTCAGAACCCGTGGAACCCACCAGCTCAGCCACCTGCAAAGAAAGCATATGTCGGTACCGCACCTCATTGTGCACGCTGCAACGGTCATCACGCGGTACAACAAGCTTGCTGGCAATGCACGACGTGTGGTAAACTTGGGCATTTGGCCAATGTTTGTCGTTTGGGACAAAATCAGGCTGCTCAGGTTCAAGCTCCGGTTCAAGGGAATGCTGCGAGATTCCCACTGGGTTCATGTTTCAACTGCGGAGAGACTTCCGCCACAACTGCCCAAGACTGGTGAATGCAAATGCTAACGCCAACCCGAATGCGAACGTCAACGTCAATGTGAATCCAGCACGTGGTCGAGTGTTTAACATCAATGAGGCAATCAACGATGCAGCGATGAACGATTAGTATTTTGTATTTCCTCTGGTTGTTATCTTGAAACATTTAAAGACAATGCGGTTGTTATATAAATAAAAATTTGTGGTTTTTATTTTCTTTAACTAATGCAATTGTATGAATGTTTGATCCAACCTTATGATGTCAACACAAAGACAAACTACTCGTGTGGTTCTGTCATTTTTATGATCACTTGTGACCTCCCCAAGAACCTTAAACGATTGTTTCTTTTAAATCAAAAGCCCAAAGTTACTTACGAAAAGGATATGTTGCCTTTCTAGCACATGTCATCGAGGAGAAAGGCAAGAGCAAGAGTATTCAGGATATTCCGATTGTTCGGGATTATCCAGAGGTGTTTCCTGATGAACTGCCTGGTTTGCCTCCAGTTCATCAAGTCGAGTTTCATTATTGACCTTGTACCCAATGCCAACCCGATTGCAAAAGCGCCTTATCGACTTGCACCATCTGAGATGCAAGAATTATCGAAGCAGCTTCAAGAGTTATCTGATAAAGGATTCATTCGACCAAGCTTTTCACCTTGGGGAGCTCCTGTGACAACCCGAACCTTCGAGGTCAGTAACTTTAATTTGCTTATATCCCTAAACACGTAAATAGCCTATTGTGACCCACCTTTGCCAATTATAACAATCTCAACCCCTAAAGTGTTAACTTCCATATGGACTTGAACCCAATTAGAGCCTTGCATTAGGAACCGTCCACTTTGGTCTTGTGTGTTACGATTGGGCTTAGCAAGTATAGACACATAGCTATGTGAAATAGTAAACTAATTGTTTAAATGGGCCTGAGCCCACTTCCGTCAATTTAATGAACCGCCCCCAAGTTGTATTATATAGGTATACGTAACTTGTAGAAATTATAATCTCGTGCTTAAAAATCAAACCCTACCCCTCTCTCTCAATCTTGCGATCGGCAGTATACCCCCCCCCCCCCCCCCCTGTGATTGGTGACGGCAATAGACCCCTCCCCTGTGCATCGAAGCATTTAAATTGGTTAGTAAATTCATCTTGCATGTGATAGTATATATGTTAATTGTCGGCCACTATATTCTTGCATGTGATAGTATGTGAATTGTCTAATGATTGAAGTTCATGATATGTCCGCATAAGTGAATATGATTAATGATTCTTGATTGTTCTTGGTGATGGTAATGATTAAAGTCTGCTTGTATATGATGATTGTGTTTTTACCTTATAGCCTTGCATGTGAAAAGCTTTGAGAGTGCAGCCAAAGTGATAAGCCTTCATGTGTTTGGAAATTGTGTAGGCATGTGCTTGTTATATGTGTGTGTTTACTTTACATATATTATATTATATGGTGTCTAGATGTGCTAGTGACTTACACATAATAGGAATGATTGTATGCTACTGAATATTGTGAATTATGATTCTTGCATGATAATAAATTTCATAATCTAGGGTCTATGCCTAAGTTTGATTTCCAGGTTATACATATGTATATGTTATGGTTTCATGAGTCATATATGTTTGGTATTTGTATACATGTAAACGTGGGGACTAACTGCTACCATGATCTCGAAGGAATCATGGTGGTGGAATCCATAAATTAGAATCTGCATAAACACTAGATCATGGTGGTGGGTATATAATATACATTTATAAATCGGCTGTGGTTGTCACTATCTTGCGTAAGGGGATTTGTTTGCATATGAGTGTGGTTATTAAATGTTAACAGTTAGGAATACATGTTAGTTAGTAGATATTGTGTGATTAAAGAATTGGTTAATTATTTACCATAGATGATTGTAAAAGAATGATTATGAATCGGCTGGGGTTGGAAAGGGCCATCACAGAATTAAATAAATGTGCATGATGATTAACTATTGTTGTAGGATGCATGTTATAAAGGGTAAAACATTATGTAATAATTGAATAGTAGGGTTACTTAACGAAATTGATGGACGATGATGAAGTGTAATATGCCACACATGATTATCTATTTGATTGACATATGTTTTTATTGGAAGATGAATTGATTTCTTAGTATAATGTGCAACTGTTAAATGATAAGCAAGATGGTGGATTTATCTCTATATTAATTGGGCCGCTTAAACCAGAAATAAAACATGGAATTTAGGCCATGGACTAGACAGGTTGTACAAAAAGGGGAGGGAGTTGGGCCGAGTAATTGATGTGGGCCGAACCTGTTTGGGCCAGACCCTTATTGAATAGTTAAGAGAGGTTGGTAATACATGACTTGTAGGCGGCCCAAACAGTGGTGAAATTATAAAACATGATTAACCATATGATTGACTAAACTAAGGTATTAAGTGAAACTGTGAAGCTGGGGTATGATTCGATGTGTGTGCTGAATAACAAAAGTTATAATGGGAATATGTGTGTCTTATGCAAGACGGTAACTAAGTGTTTTGTGTGTATAAGAATAAAGTGCTTGCTATGTGTTAGTTGGGAACTGATAGGTGCCTAATAACTTGCATGATATCATACGGTGTTACTTGGGTAATATGTGTATGGAATATGAGATTAAGTAATACACGACTGATTGTCAATGGTAATCATGTTAGGATCGTTTTGAGCAACTTGAACAAGTAAACTATCTGCCGAGCAAACTAAGGTGAGTTCACACTTTCTACAAGGCATGGGATTCCCAGGGGTTGGGAATGGGTAAATGATTTGAACTGAAACTGCGTGATCTCCTGGTTTGGAACACGTACACACCCTCTTTATTGAAGGGTGACAACACGTACTAAGAACTTAATCGGAACCTGCGTAGTCTCCTGGTTTGGGGATTACGTACACACCCTCTTTATTGAAGGGTGACAACACTGATGCTAGACCAAAAACTCTATCATGAAGTCCCTCCTTTTATATCGACTTAATCGCCGGGCCAATGGCGAGCGAGTCATTAGTTAGATTGCGCTATTTAGGTTTGACAAGCCTCACACCGTGCCGCAGAGGACGGGCGTGAACTAATGGATCTGGGCACTAGTCAATGATGATAGACATTGACGTCAGGGCACCAACTTACTTTAGTCAGTGGTCGATATGGTAAACAGGTCTAGTGGTTAACATGGGGAAGCCCCCACCAACTATGGATATGTTTGGGAAACAGGGTAAACTGATTAACTTACAACTTACAAATGAATTCCTGGTTTTTTTGAAACAACTTAACAATGAACACCAACTGTGAACTCGCTCAACTTTGTTGTTGATTCGTTGTTACATGCATTGCAGGTCGTTAGGTATCTATGGAGCTTGCACGAGCAAGATGAGTCGTTGTGGGACATGGACCGTTGTGTGCCATGTTAACATTTAAACTTATTGAACTTATGTTTTGGTTTTACCTTTATTGCTTCCGCTGTTTAACTTGAACTTGGTTAACTTGTTTTTGAACACCAATTATATTGCGTGGTTGGATTTTATTTATTTTAAATACATTGTTCAATATGATTGGTGGCTTGATCCTGGTCAGTCACGCCTCCAAGCGGCGATACTCCGCATGTGGATTTTTGGGGGTGTGACAGATTGGTATCAGAGCCATTGGTTATAGTGAACTTGGTTTTAAAAAGGGGAAAAGCTTTTTGATAAAACCAGACTATAACCTGTACAGTGCTCAACGATCCACAACGACGCTTCGCTCCACGTGCAAGACTCCACACTATAGGTGATATGATTTATGTTTATATTGCCTACTTGCTAGTTACATAGAACTTTGCTCGTGATATGCTTAGATAAACGTAACAACTATTGTTTGAAAACACTTGTGTGCTTACTCTCTTCTGTCATCGCACTCTCGCGAACCTCTCTCACCCATGTTTCCTTTGATGTGACAATACACATTTGTTTGTGACGAAACACACGAACACACACTCGTCACTATAGCAAGATGGCATGGATTGCTTGCTCACCTTATGATGCGTTGATAGTATGCCATAGTCCTTAGGTTTTTGTGACCTTATTACATTGACGACCTCCGTTTGACATCTGAGTTTGAGGAATCATTTGACATGAGTTAGGAGGAACTGAGATGAGCATGCAAATCCCAATATTATTGTGGGTGCACACATAATAATAATGTGGGGTGCATGCGAGTCCCAGTGAGCCTTGACAAGTGGAAAAGGGGTTCCGTTCCGTTATTTGACCGATGTGAAACATAACAAACCTATAGGGGTCATAGCAGTGATTGTCCCCTACTCGAATGTGAACTTTTCATTCATCTCTGGATCCTTTCGAATCTCGATGCTATCGAGTATTACCTGAACACCCATCTGAACACCTAGCGAACCGTGTAGAATGTTAGGTGCTTATACGAACGTCCCTGAGTAGGATGTCGCAGCGTCGAATGATTGATCGATGCCTTTCTTGCTCCTCCTCGTTTGCTGAAACTCATGTATTGACGTCTCCGATCCCAAAGTGTGATCACTTCTGCAACACTCTCGTAACAGACCGTGAATTACCCGAACCACTTGCAACGACGACGGACAGGAGGATGAGTGTAGCACATTATCGACCTCAGTACTTTGACGACCCTGATTACCGGCAACAAGCACAACGAATTGGCTTCAATCGAATCCTTAACCCCCATCAGCGACTCATGGGAGTCAACAACTACGAACCAATCGAGGCATAAATGGTAATCATTGACCTTAGTGTGGTATGCGTAACTGCCAGCACAGTGAGTAACGCTTTAGAACGCGGTTCAGGATGCAAAAAGATGGACTATGATGGTGAAGAATCGTAGGGCATGTTTCAAGCAACGACATCGGGGTCAGCAGACACAACGACAACAAGGTGCTCGTAACCCTAGCTTTCAGTAAAGAAATAAAGGTGTCCACATCACGGATTGGCGGTGGTTAAGATAAGAGGACAACGAATGGCGGCGTCTCGTGACCGTCAGAAAAGCTATGCTGTTAAGCACAAGAAACCACTCGAGTTCCAAGTTGGGGATCGAGTACTATCTAAAGTCTCACCTTGGGAAGGTGTACTTCGTTTTGGTATACGAGACGAAACTCAAACCGCGATATGTTAAACCGTTCGAAATCATCGAGAAAATAAGCAAGGTGACCTACAAACTGAACCTACCGAAGAACTCAGTAGAGTTCACAACGTATTCCATGTGTTGAATCTGAAGAAGTGTCTATCAGATGAAACCCCCACAGTTCCTTTTAAGGAGCTCACCACCGACGATCAGTTGCGATTTGTCGAAGAACCAGTGGAAACCTTTGACCGGGAGGTCAAGATCATCAACGCACCAGAATACCTCTTGTTCAAGTTCGTTGGAACTCCCGTCGTGGCCCAGAGTTCACCTGGGAACGAGAAGACCAAATGAAACTCAAGTATCCCCAGTTGTTCGAGAACAGTGCAACCACTGCTGAGGCTGAAGCTACTGCGGAATTTCGGGACAAATTCCAAACTAACGGGGGGATGATGTGACACCCCAAGGAAACCAAGAATCAACGCAACTTAACTAGCTTCCTTAGCAACTACGTGCTAAATTTCGGGACGAAATTTCTTTCAAGTTGGGGATAATGTGACAACCCGAACCTTCGAGGTCAGTAACTTTAATTTGCTTATATCCCTAAACACGTAAATAGCCTATTGTGACCCACCTTTGCCAATTATAACAATCTCAACCCCTAAAGTGTTAACTTCCATATGGACTTGAACCCAATTAGAGCCTTGCATTAGGAACCGTCCACTTTGGTCTTGTGTGTTACGATTGGGCTTAGCAAGTATAGACACATAGCTATGTGAAATAGTAAACTAATTGTTTGAATGGGCCTGAGCCCACTTCCGTCAATTTAATGAACCGCCCCCAAGTTGTATTATATAGGTATACGTAACTTGTAGAAATTATAATCTCGTGCTTAAAAATCAAACCCTACCCCTCTCTCTCAATCTTGCGATCGGCAGTATACCCCCCCCTGTGATTGGCGACGGCAATAGACCCCTCCACTGTGCATCGAAGCATTTAAATTGGTTAGTAAATTCATCTTGCATGTGATAGTATATATGTTAATTGTCGGCCACTATATTCTTGCATGTGATAGTATGTGAATTGTCTAATGATTGAAGTTCATGATATGTCCGCATAAGTGAATATGATTAATGATTCTTGATTGTTCTTGGTGATGGTAATGATTAGAGTCTGCTTGTATATGATGATTGTGTTTTTACCCTATAGCCTTGCATGTGAAAAGCTTTGAGAGTGCAGCCAAAGTGATAAGCCTTCATGTGTTTGGAAATTGTGTAGGCATGTGCTTGTTATATGTGTGTGTTTACTTTACATATATTATATTATATGGTGTCTAGATGTGCTAGTGACTTACACATAATAGGAATGATTGTATGCTACTGAATATTGTGAATTATGATTCTTGCATGATAATAAATTTCATAATCTAGGGTCTATGCCTAAGTTTGATTTCCAGGTTATACATATGTATATGTTATGGTTTCATGAGTCATATATGTTTGGTATTTGTATACATGTAAACGTGGGGACTAACTGCTACCATGATCTCGAAGGAATCATGGTGGTGGAATCCATAAATTAGAATCTGCATAAACACTAGATCATGGTGGTGGGTATATAATATACATTTATAAATCGGCTGTGGTTGTCACTATCTTGCGTAAGGGGATTTGTTTGCATATGAGTGTGGTTATTAAATGTTAACAGTTAGGAATACATGTTAGTTAGTAGATATTGTGTGATTAAAGAATTGGTTAATTATTTACCATAGATGATTGTAAAAGAATGATTATGAATCGGCTGGGGTTGGAAAGGGCCATCACAGAATTAAATAAATGTGCATGATGATTAACTATTGTTGTAGGATGCATGTTATAAAGGGTAAAACATTATGTAATAATTGAATAGTAGGGTTACTTAACGAAATTGATGGACGATGATGAAGTGTAATATGCCACACATGATTATCTATTTGATTGACATATGTTTTTATTGGAAGATGAATTGATTTCTTAGTATAATGTGCAACTGTTAAATGATAAGCAAGATGGTGGATTTATCTCTATATTAATTGGGCCGCTTAAACCAGAAATAAAACATGGAATTTAGGCCATGGACTAGACAGGTTGTACAAAAAGGGGAGGGAGTTGGGCCGAGTAATTGATGTGGGCCGAACCTGTTTGGGCCAGACCCTTATTGAATAGTTAAGAGAGGTTGGTAATACATGACTTGTAGGCGGCCCAAACAGTGGTGAAATTATAAAACATGATTAACCATATGATTGACTAAACTAAGGTATTAAGTGAAACTGTGAAGCTGGGGTATGATTCGATGTGTGTGCTGAATAACAAAAGTTATAATGGGAATATGTGTGTCTTATGCAAGACGGTAACTAAGTGTTTTGTGTGTATAAGAATAAAGTGCTTGCTATGTGTTAGTTGGGAACTGATAGGTGCCTAATAACTTGCATTATATCATACGGTGTTACTTGGGTAATATGTGTATGGAATATGAGATTAAGTAATACACGACTGATTGTCAATGGTAATCATGTTAGGATCGTTTTGAGCAACTTGAACAAGTAAACTATCTGCCGAGCAAACTAAGGTGAGTTCACACTTTCTACAAGGCATGGGATTCCCAGGGGTTGGGAATGGGTAAAGGATTTGAACTGAAACTGCGTGATCTCCTGGTTTGGAACACGTACACACCCTCTTTATTGAAGGGTGACAACACGTACTAAGAACTTAATCGGAACCTGCGTAGTCTCCTGGTTTGGGGATTACGTACACACCCTCTTTATTGAAGGGTGACAACACTGATGCTAGACCAAAAACTCTATCATGAAGTCCCTCCTTTTATATCGACTTAATCGTCGGGCCAATGGCGAGCGGGTCATTAGTTAGATAGCGCTATTTAGGTTTGACAAGCCTCACACCGTGCCGCAGAGGACGGGCGTGAACTAATGGATCTGGGCACTAGTCAATGATGATAGACATTGATGTCAGGGCACCAACTTACTTTAGTCAGTGGTCGATATGGTAAACAGGTCTAGTGGTTAACATGGGGAAGCCCCCACCAACTATGGATATGTTTGGGAAACAGGGTAAACTGATTAACTTACAACTTACAAATGAATTCCTGGTTTTTTTGAAACAACTTAACAATGAACACCAACTGTGAACTCGCTCAACTTTGTTGTTGATTCATTGTTACATGCCTTGCAGGTCGTTAGGTATCTATGGAGCTTGCACGAGCAAGAGGAGTCGTTGTGGGACATGGACCGTTGTGTGCCATGTTAACATTTAAACTTATTGAACTTATGTTTTGGTTTTACCTTTATTGCTTCCGCTGTTTAACTTGAACTTGGTTAACTTGTTTTTGAACACCAATTATATTGCGTGGTTGGATTTTATTTATTTTAAATACATTGTTCAATATGATTGGTGGCTTGATCCTGGTCAGTCACGCCTCCAAGCGGCGATACTCCGCATGTGGATTTTTGGGGGTGTGACAGCTCCTGTCCTCTTCGTGAAAAAGAAAGATGGATCTTTTCGAATGTGTACCGATTATCGTGAGCTTGATAAGCTCACCATCAAGAATCGATATCCCCTACCTCGAATTGATGATCTCTTCGACCAGCTGCAGGGTGTTTCATGCTTTTCCAAGATCGATTTGCGTTCTGGGTATCATCAACTTCGTGTTCTCGAAGAAGATATTCCCAAAACGGCTTTCTGCACGAAGTATGGCCATTACGAGTTTATAGTCATGCCTTTTGGGTTGACAAATGCTCCAGCCATCTACATGGACTTAATAAATAGAGTCTGCAAGCCTTATTTGGATCAGTTCGTCATTGTTGTTATTGATGACATCTTGATCTATTCATGTCCCGAGCCGATAACGATCAACACCTTCATTGACACTGGAACCCTTAAAGAAGGAACAAACTTTTCGCTAAATCCTCCAAGAGGAAATTTTGGCTTAAAGAAGTTCAGTTTTTGGGTCATGTAGTCAACAAGCTGGGTATTCATATGGATCCATCCAAATTGCTGCAATTAAGGATTTGATTCCTTGTATGCTTTAAATACCCGTGTCCAAAGATAACAAATTTAAAGGTCAATTTAAACAATAATGCGAGTGTGCGATTATGCGATTATGTGATATGTGTTCTCCTCTATGTTTTTGTGTGATACGATTTTCAAATCCTCATAGAATCTTTCATATCTTCATATGAGGGATTCATAGTAGGATATTCAAAAGGTACTACCTTAAATCCTTATGGGCTTCTACGTAGTAGTTAAGACCCTTTGGTTATATAGTACCATTCCATGATTCGATGAGAGACCCTTGAGTGGTCTAGTTAAAGATTGATTCAAGATCTGGTTAAGAATGGCATGTGATGATACAGCTGAAAGGACCCTATGGTGGTCCAGTCACACTCATCACAGGTTTGTTCATTTGGTTTTACCCTACACATTATAAAATAAACTGTGTGAACTGTGCAAGGAATTATCTAATTATGGACGCGTACATAATTATGAAATTTAGTGCATAGAAACCCAGTAGGATTTATTATGTGTAAGAACCGATAGTGACAACAATAACAAAATGAGAACGATGTAATGGAGGTACGGTGGACGCACCAATGACGCTTCATATACTTGTATATAAGTGTCCCTCTTGCATTGAAAGCATAATGTTATTTAAAGTTACTAGAAGTTCAGAACCCTAACCAGTGTTGTTTTATCTTTTCAACTTCATGTTTTCAAGCTCTCACAAGTTTCCTCTGATTAAATTTCGGGACGAAATTTCCTAAAGTAGGGGAGACTGTGACACCTGGGTCACTGCGACCATCAAACAAATACAAAACCAATGAAATATTGTATTTCATACTTGGGATTTGTAAAAATATGTGTATCATTTTCACATATCAATTTTTGTTCAATTTCAAACTCTAAATCGCTTTCTGGAAGGTTATACGCGCACCAATGCATAAATATAATCAGTTTAATGCGACAAATACTCCGGAACATCAACATATGCTTAACATACCTTAAATAACCTTTAAATAACTTAGAAATAAGTTTTGAAGGCTTTGGTATGGCAAAAACAAGTTAATTCGCCTACAGGGACTAAACTTGACAAACTGCGAAAGTATGCCAATTTGAACTGTAACAGACATTCCGGAACATGACCATAAGTTAAACATACCATAAATATCCTTTACATAGCTTAGAAATAGGCTTTGAGGGGTTCGGTATGCTAAAATAAACTTTTGGGTCATTCAGGGACTAAAAGTGTCAAAAAGTGCACAAGTTTGCACTTTTGCGCATAACTCATGTTCTGAATACATCCGGACATCCAAAAATTTATGTAAGCATGACTATATTATGCTTTAGTGTTTGGCTTGCCAAAAATCCATTCGTTGCGTCATTTGGATCGTTTTTCGCGCTTATGCGCATTCCGTCGTAATTAAGCGAACATCGCGATCGTACGGCCAAACGAACCGACATCCGAGATATTTTTGAGCATGTTTCATGTCCACAATGTTTAGGCATCATTTTAGGGCCTTAAAGTTGGCTTTACGGGCCTTAGAAGTGTCGGAAATGGCCTTAAACACGTGCAGGGACCAAAACTGTAATTTCAGCAAATTTGTGCTGATCAGACAAGGCCATGCGGCCCGCCTGAGCTTTGTATGACCCTGAAGCGGGCCGCATCAGACTAACAGACAGCAAAAACATGCAGAAACTTTGAATCTGGTCCATTTCACTTATGCACATGGTATTTTTCAATACTATGGGCTCAAATGGTTTTGTAATACCATGTTCTTGATGTGTATGGCCAAGATCGAATCACGTTTTCCAAGAAACGATCCTAACGGTTTGGGAAACACTATAAATACCCCATGCCATCCATTGCTAAAATCACTAGAATTTTGATTTGAGAAACTCTAAGTTGAAACCATTGTTTCATACCTGAGATTCTTGAATCGAGATTAGCATTCGGGGACCCTTCGTAAGTATTCTTTCGTTCTTTTATTGCTTTTCGAGTCTTTTCGAGTCTGAAAGTCAAACTTTGTTTGACTTTCTGCATTGACCAGTTTATGGTCAATGCGAACTTCGTTTGAACTTCGCAACGTGAGTGTAATCACGTTGGTTATAGTCCCTTGGGACTATGCCTACTGATTACCACGTTGTCTAGGGTCGTAGGGTAAGCGATCTAATAAATCGCTTATACCTTCGAACCCGACCCATTTGGTCGATCATTAGGATCCGACCAAATACATTAGGTGACCATAGTAGGTAGGGAATAACCTTCCGAGGTTATACCTTATGGTCGCTTCGTTTAAGTAGTTGTATGATAGGTAGTTTATATGCCTTAGGTAAATTACCAGAATACCCTTTTCATGTATAATTGGTAATTAAGCATATGTAACCTAAACTTTTGTCACATAACTGATTATGTAACATGTTTAGGCATATAACATTTGTCATAGGACTAGTTAGACGGTCCGAACGCGTTTCACGCGCACGACGCGTTAACGTAGCATAAGCTACCTTAATGGGTCGCGATGGGTCGAAAGCACTTAGGTTAGGTTTCATGTAGTATGTAGGCCTTGTTAAACCATATCATATGAGTTCCAATACTCATTTGGTTTACCAAGCCTCATCCTATCCGATCTCCCGATTTAAGTCCGGTTTATTTATATAGTTTTAGATTGCCAACTGATTCCGTGCTCTCTCTAGCTTTGGTTGGTTGTTGTTCAAGACCTCTAAGCATTCTCAGGCGAGTACATTCTTCCCCTCTTTTACTGTTTTCAACTGTTTTGGGGTGACTCATATGTGCTAAATGTCTTAACAATGATTTCAAGAACGATTACAATGGTTTCAAAAACAATTACAATGTGGTTTCAAGAACGATTACAATGGTTTCAAAACAATTATAATGGTTTCAATAACAATTTCAATAAAGTGAACAAACTTGTTGGTTGTAGTTACATAACCAATGACATTCATTAGCAATGATCAAGCCGACCAGTATTAGGTTATGGTACCATAGGATCCGACAAATCCCGTTATTCTCTATACCCATGGTTATGTGTGGGTATTTTGGGTAACGACTGAATCTGTAATTATTAATTTACCCTTTGGTAAGGGTTTGTTAAGAACGAGAACGAGTTGGAACGATGAACGAGTCAAGAAGGTTTGAATGTTATTAGAAAATCGACCATAAAGTAGTTTCACAATTAAAACAAGAACGATTTGAACGATTAAAACAAGAACGATTTGAACAATTAAAACAAGAACGATTTGAACGATTTCACAAAATGTTTTAACGATTGGGTAACCATTTGGACATGATTTACATTTGATCATGCATTTCCACGAAACATAGTATTGATTTAAACCAAGTTTTACTTCAATACTTTGTTTTGTGCGTTTCACCTATGGTTTAGTTGATGCATTTCACTAGCCATACATATCATTTTGGTTACACATTACATGGTTTACATTTGACACAAACACTTTTGACATTGGTTATACATAACATGATTTACATCTTGACATGAACATTTTGACATATTATTCCAATACATTTGGCAGTTGGTTTACACATAGACATCTTACATTGTTGGTTTGGTTTGAGTAGGTGATTTAAGTAACGAGGCGTGTGTAATATGATATAAGCATGGTGGATACTCCGCTGGTACTTCCTATATATAAGTGCTTATATGGTATTACATATCGTAGCGTTGTTTAAATCATTTCAATTTAAACATATAACATTTTATACAAATAACATACTTTTCACAATACATTGTTGTACAAACAACTTAACTTATACAAACTCATTTTTACATGGTTATTCATTTAATCATGCATTATTCTCTTATTTATACATATCATCTGAACTTATTATTTTTCAAATGATTTACAAAGACAAAGCAAATTACAAGGTTCATGACTAAACATTTTCTTAAACAGAAGTCATGAATCTTATTTTCACAAAACCTATGCACTCGCCAGCATTTCTTTGCTGACCTCGTTTTCACATATGTTTCAGGTATTGTTGAAAGATATCGATTAATAGGATGCATGCTCACATAGGACTGGACAAGGCCTTAGTGACTCAATAACAATGATAGACTATGTTTAAATTGTGTATTTAGATTTCCAGACAATGTAATTATTCAATGTTTAATAAAACGAAACACTTTTTGATATCCATGGTTATGAAACAATGATTCTGTTGCAACGCGCCCCGATGTTTCCGCCGCGAATTGTTGTTTTACGCGATCGGGGTGTGACACTAATGGTCTAGCCATTATTCGAATTGAAAGTGGCTATGAGTTGGTAATTAGGTGGGTAATAAACCCTTAAAAGGGCACTCACTGATTACCACTCTAACTTGGTCAATTGTCGGGTCAAACTTAATATTATAAAGTCAACAGAAGCTATTTTTGCAAATAAATTCATAATTAGCAATGTAGAAGTTATGGAACCTGTTTTAACACAAAGATAACTTGGTAAATTATGTAAGAACGTGTCTAAGCATGTTCAACCCGATAATTTTGAGTTTAGGCTCGGTTCGGAACCGAAAGCCGCAAAAGTAGACTTCTGCTTTGACTTTCAGTTCTGACCCGATTTAGCTTAGTTTAGATATGCCTTAGAGTTCCATTAGGACCATGTTATAGGTTAGTATAACCCTCTTAGGTTATACAACTTGGTTCCTAATTAATCCGATTCATTTGCATGTTTCCGTTAATTGCTTAAATGTTGACCATTATGCCCTTTTGACCTTAAAACGAGATTTTTGAAAATATAAGAGGACAAAAACCTTTGTTACTGATTTATAATCATGTCCTAAAAGTTTGACATCAGTTTGAGGTCTAAATTAGGAGTTATGCTCAATATCGTAATTTGAAAGCTTTTTATTAATTAAACGGCATTATTAGCATAAAGCCTATCTAAACCCAAATTTTGACAATAAACTTTTTACCCACTGATGTAATATAATATTTTGGGATTTTTGAAGATTTTTATTAATTTTTAAACTGACCATAACATGGGGTTCTTGCTTTGATTTGGTAATGGTCGGTTATACCCTTTTTGCTAATAAAATAAGTTTTACATAACATATTGATACCAAATCTTTTGCTACTAATTTTATATGATAAATAAAATATTTTAAGCCTTCTGGGCTGATAAAAATCTCAGCTTTCATTATATAACCCGAAAATCACCTAAAACCGACTTTTTACGCGTTTTAAACGCATATTATGGATTAAAACTATTTTTAGCATATAAGACTTAATACCTACTGATGTTTTAAGTAAATTTCTATACTTTAACGGTAAGAAAAAGTTTTGAACTCGGATTTCAAATTTTGACCTTTAAAGCTTATGTGAAATGACCAAAATGCCCATACGGTGCATAGTTTGGTTATAAATGATAAATTTCACATATATGCAATACCTTACTGATATGACTTGCAAAAATAAATATTTTTACTTATCATCTAAGACCAGAACCTTAGATTAATATTTAACCTCTTTTATAATCCTCAAAAATGACCAAAATACCCCTACGGAGCTTAAATTGATTTTAAATCTGTTTTGGGCGTAATGGAAGGTATCCTACTGATATCACAACATATTTAAGGCACATTAACTTAGGAAACCTGCTCATGACTCATTTGGTTACCCGTTATGCATTTATCGCGTTTGGTACGGTTTATGTAACTAGTTTGCATAAATTAACCAAAACGGGTCAAATCTTATCATTTTCACTTCAAAATCCAGAATGTGTTTAGTTTACCCATATTATACAAGTCTTCATACTTGTCGGGTCTAAACCACATTCTAATCCGGTCTTCGCTTAATCTTGCGTTTTGAACCATATACTTTTCTTTAAAACTAACCGGTCTAAGTTTAAATTTAAGTTAAGACCGTTAGGAATCTAATAGGTTATTAAAACCTTCGTTCCAGATTTAGGAGCCTAGTAAAAGATAGTTGCACTTGCTGATTGTATACGGCTGGGATAAATTTGTATAATTTGCTCAGGTAAATACTTTTAACTTATTTTCCCTTATACGGGCTTGGGGTACGGTATATAAAATATCGCTTGGTCGGGTATTAAATTTTTAATCATATGAAGGTTAAATCATTGAGATAACCCATTTAATCTGTTTTGTTTATTCTAAGCCTTGGGGGGGGGGGCTAATGACCATGTCCTGGATATCCTCGGCTCATTTATTGAAATGGCCACGACTTAAGCACGGGGTGTAGGCATACACCTCCCGGTGCGTATGTAAAAATAATGTACCCACCTGTTCGAGAATAACTCGCCGTGGGATATATTATGTGGCGTGTCTATTAATCTTTAACCCGGTTTTCAGCCCAGGCTACTGAACGTATAATAAACATGTAATTCTTTAACAAGATTATTTTTAAATAATTATCCCAAGTTATAAAAGACTATTTATGCCTTGTGCATTTAAATCAGTTTTCTTAAAACATTTCAAAATGAGCCGGTTAATTGTATTTACCAGTGTAAACTGACGTATTTTCCAAAAGGCTAAGTGCAGGTACTAGGCGGAAAAGGCTGGCTACTCCGGAGTGAATAAATAAAAGTCTTGCAAGCTTTGTCACTTAAAAATCTGTTGAACAATTATCTTCTTTTGTTTGATCCGCCTGTGGACCCTTTTACATTCCATTTGTAATACTCCTGATACTTTCATTCTGTTTGTAATATTATTACTTTTAGACTTCCGCTGTGCATTAAACTGTGATTATTGACTATGATGATATCAACTACGTCACGATACTCCCCACCGGTAATATCTGGAAATATCGGGGTGTGACAACATTGTAGTAGCGGAAAAGGAAAAGAAAGGTATTCCGGGAGTAAACGAGGTCCCCGTTGTGTGTGAATTTCCGAATGTCTTCCTCCGAGTCGTGATATCGAGTTTCGTATCGACCTCATTCCTGGAGCTAATCCTGTTGCTAAAGCGCCTTATCGCCTCGCTCTGTCAGAAATGTGTGAACTCTCAAGTCAGCTCCAGGAATTGCTTGATAAAGGCTTCATTCGCCCTAGCATCTCTCTTGGGGCGCGCCAGTCCTTTTTGTCAAAAAGAAGGATGGGTCGTTCCGGATGTGCATCGACTACAGGGAATTGAATAAGCTAACCATCAAGAATCGCTATCCCCTGCCTCGAATCGATGATTTATTTGATCAATTGCAAGGTGCTTCATGTTTCTCGAAAATCGATCTACGCTCAGGCTATCACCAGTTACGTATCAAGAGGAGGATATACCCAAAACCGCTTTTCGCACCCGTTACGGCCACTATGAGTTCGTTGTTATGCCTTTTGGTTTAACCAACGCGCCAGCGTTTTCATGGATCTGATGAATCGCGTGTGTAAACCATTTCTCGACCGCTTCGTCATCGTGTTCATCGATGATATCCTGATCTATTCAAGGTCGAAAGCCGAACACGCGCAGCATCTACGTTTGGTTCTCGAGCTACTCCAAGGGAATCGACTCTATGCCAAGTTCTCCAAGTGTGAATTCTGGCTAGAGGAGGTTCAATTCCTCGGTCACATTGTCAATAGTCAAGGTATTTATGTCGATCCCGCGAATATTGAAGCTGTTAAGAGTTGGGTTACGCCTAAGGACCCGTCTGAGGTGCACTATTTTCTTGGACTAGCGGGCTATTATCGTCGATTTATCGAAGGATTCTCAAAAATCGCCGTGCCGCTCACTTCACTCACGCATAAAGACAAGCCTTTTGTTTGGGGAACTGAACAAGAGACTGCCTTTCGAACCCTCAAGCACATGCTTTGCAATGCTCCCGTTCTTGCTTTACCCGACAAAAACGATGACTTTATAGTCTATTGTGATGCCTTGAACCTTGGTCTTGGTTGCGTTCTCATGCAGCGGGACAAGGTTATCGCTTACGCGTCTCGTCAGCTCAAGATCCACGAGAAGAACTATACAACCCATGACCTCGAGCTAGGCGCAGTTGTTCACCGACCATAGGAGCCTACAACACATCTTCAACCAGAAAGAACTGAACAAGCGTCAACGCCGATGGGTGGAACTTCTCAACGATTACGACTGTGAGATTTGTTATCATCCTGGCAAAGCAAATGTTGTTGCCGATTGTAACACCCGTTCTTATAAATCAAGGTTTAACGTATATCTTGGGAAAATAATCATGTAATTAATGATTAGATATACATCGGAAATACGGGTTTCTTAAAACTTTTACAAATTATAATTTATTCTACATAACGTGATCGAAATTCGTTGTTTAAAATTTACAACGTGGCAAAGTGCGGAAGCGTGTATATTTATCGTGTTCGGTTCTTCGTTGAGCTTGATCGTCTTTCGGCATCCAAAATATACCTACATTTCATAAACATGAAATGCTTTAGTCATACGGAGATTAAAATGTGGCTAAACGAGTCCGGGAAGCGAAACTTGATAAAAAAATACAATTTTGATCAGGGCCCACCGTAAATTACCATACCAGGATATTGACGGTCCATAATTTATTCTTATTTGGTTATATCCCATTACCGGGCTCATTATTCTCTTGCATTTAACGCTACCTTTATCTGGCTAGTGCTCTTTTGTGCCATTCGGCGTTATATTGTATTCAACATGTTCGACCTATTAATGTGAAATCCATCACTTAGAAACAATCAACTTTATTCTTTATTCAACCCATTCGGCTTCGAATAGTTGAACATATTTACTCACAATTTCTATATACGAGATTTTATAGTCATAACTCGTAATCCAAGTTATTTTGATTTTTCAACCCGCGTTC
Source organism: Helianthus tuberosus (assembly GCA_030545235.1). Classification (NCBI taxonomy): domain Eukaryota; kingdom Viridiplantae; phylum Streptophyta; class Magnoliopsida; order Asterales; family Asteraceae; genus Helianthus; species Helianthus tuberosus. The sequence goes on along the minus strand of CM060370.1, from coordinate 24,631,738 downwards.
ACGTCTCTTGGTTTACGCATGTGTTTAATTCTTACCCATCCACCGGGTGTTTTACCGAAGTCATTATTATTGCAACCCTCCCGGTATGCATTAAGACCTCGCTTCATTTTTATATTCCGACTTTGTCCTTAAGTTTGACGTTTTACAAAAACGACTCGTTTAGGGACATATTCGCATTTTCCGGGTTCGAGTGTAAGTACACCCCCTCCCAATACTTGTCTAAATCATATTACATGTGTGCGTTTTCCGGGTTCGAGTGTAAGTACACTCCCTCCCAATACTTGTCTAAATCATTTTACATGCTTGCGTTTTCTGGGTTCGAGTGTAAGTACACTCCCTCCCAATACTTGTCTAAATCATTTTACATGCTTGCGTTTTCTGGGTTCGAGTGTAAGTACACTCCCTCCCAATACTTGTCTAAATCATTTTACATGCTTCTTTGTCCCTTCTCTCGGGCTCATTATCCTAATGTAATACGCTTCCGTCACACGGCCGTGCGTTTACATTATTATCAAATATTTTGCTTATTTGATCCATTTGGGTACTTTTTAAGTTAGTCCCATTCACCCTGCCCTTACTACATCGGATGTAAATGTGTCCGCTATAAGAAACTCGTGGTATCATATGCCACTACTTACTTGGCCAGAGTAAGCGATTAACACATGACATACACGACCCTTTTATAGTTTTCACATCACACCCTATGTAAGTAATGTCTCTATTTAGTTCTCTTGGAAACAATATCCTGGATAGGTATTCTATTCAGGTTTTTCCAAGTTTCCAATCTACATATGCAACTATCAGTTTCTACGTATTTGTTGCATATTTATATTCATGCAATAATTTAAACGTGCACCTGGTAAATGCTTGCCCTAACGGGCTTTTCTTGCCATTAGCCTTGTTAGCGACCATTACGCGATTTAGGTCCTTAACGAGCATGCTCTTCTTGTCATATCTCGGACCATTCCATCATCATATCCACAATTCGTTTGACTCTCGTCGTCTTCAACGCGAGTGTCCTTCAATTAAAACATTCACAAAAGTTAGTAACATCTATTTCAATAATCGCCCGTATTCTGATACAAAGCTTTTTCTACTATACGCGTCAATGCACGTATTTTCGCCAACTATTTCAATCATTTCAATTGGGGTACGTGTAACACACGGTAACCCTATGTGTTGTCTACAACACTTTAAACGCTAGACCATTAGCATACATGCACTTACCGGATTTGCGATCAAGCCTCGAACCGAACACTATTCTTTGTCAAGAGCATAAGGTTTAAGTCCAAGCATGGTTCCTCCCCACCATACTCGAATCTCTTAAACCAAGGCTCTGATACCAACTTGTAACACCCGTTCTTATAAATCAAGGTTTAACGTATATCTTGGGAAAATAATCATGTAATTAATGATTAGATATACATCGGAAATACGGGTTTCTTAAAACTTTTACAAATTATAATTTATTCTACATAACGTGATCGAAATTCGTTGTTTAAAATTTACAACGTGGCAAAGTGCGGAAGCGTGTATATTTATCGTGTTCGGTTCTTCGTTGAGCTTGATCGTCTTTCGGCATCCAAAATATACCTACATTTCATAAACATGAAATGCTTTAGTCATACGGAGATTAAAATGTGGCTAAACGAGTCCGGGAAGCGAAACTTGATAAAAAAATACAATTTTGATCAGGGCCCACCGTAAATTACGGTGGGTACCGTAATTTACGGTATCCCCTGAAACATTATTCTTCCACCGTAACATTTTTAATCCCCACCGTAATTTACGGTACCATTTTTAATCAGAAACAAACCACCGTAACATTTTTAATCCCCACCGTAATTTACGGTACCACCGTAAATTACGGTGGACTCTGCATCAGCTTCTTCCATTTTGCCGTTTTTGACACGAATTCTTTCGTATCTTTCAAACCGCTTATCCGTTTGACCTACCGTTTCTTCCTACATGATTGTAATTTAATCCTCCATCATATGGAGTTAAAACCCGACTTCCGGAATAACAAATCTATAGAGTTTTAAGCTTTCGGCTTAAACTAGAATTTACCCATTTGGACCCATTAATGTATTTATCAAACAAACTTATTTGTTTGGTCCCAAATTCTCGTGAATCTCCTAATTTCTATATCGTCTATCATATTTGGCTCAAACCACGGGTTTCCTACGCATTTTAAACCCGCTTATACTCAAGTACTTATTTTGACCCGTTAAGGTCATTTAAGCAACTTTTACGCATAACTCACACCCATTTCTTTCTAGCATTTTATTTCCACATTAGTTATCAAGTGACCTTCCATCACATCTATATTTGTGATGGTTTTAATGTGACGATCTATCTAATCCGAGTTTTACCCTTCGCATTATCAATATACGGCAAAGACTCATATAGAGTCTTTTGACCAAGGATTTACATCTTACGCTATTAGACTTATTCTAAGTATTAACTTGATTATAAAACTCATTTTCAAGCGACTTCTAAGAGTTGTTTGCTTAATTGTTCTTACAAGGGCGTTTTGGTCATTTTTAACCCTTCTTTTACAACGAAGGGCTTGCTTAAGCCATGTACGCCCAAAATCTCGTTTTTAACTGAATCTTATTTTCAAGACACTCTGTCTATAATTTAAATCCTTCGGTTTGCCTTTTTAGGTAACCGAATGTTTCTTTTTACTTTGCCTAAATCACATCGATCTCCAAGTCCTAAATGAGGAGTTGATCTATTATACATACCTGGCCCAGGGTCAACTTGTTAACCCGGTTTAATACCTTGCTTTATATTCGCTAATTTAGAACGATACGAATATCCATTGGATATCTATTCCTGTAAGCATATAACTCGACAAAAGAATCATTAGTCAATATTGTCAAAAGGTGATGTCTACACCTTTTGACCCGTTTGGCCGAAATGGTCGTTTATCTATGCGAGATGATATTTATTATCATCCCATCTACATGACTCGTTCCGTTTAACATCGTACGGTCATTTTACTTATAAACCGTTTATTGCTTTCGACATAATATGACCAAATTATCTATTTACTTCTTTTTAACCATTATTATGGTTTCTTTCATCTTTGATTTTCTTGTTCCGTTCGACTACACGACGGAACATCATATTTCAATTGTTTAGATATCTCATTCATAACTTATATGATAAGAAAATATTCCACAATGTAAGACTAGTGTAAGCTATACTTACCTTGCATCCGAATTACGCTTTTCCTTCATACTTGCTTCGTTTGACCCGCTTCCTTTCCAAGCCTCCACCTAGCTTGTCAAGCGTCAAACTATCATCATAATTCGTAAGACGGTTATATTAGTCATCATTAATTATGACTATTCCATCTTACATATTTTCTATCACAATTACCATTCGATCTTATTAATGGTCGGTTTGACTATTTAAAAGTCAAATCATCAATTAACACATATGATTGCACTATCAAGTTCACAAGACTCAATTAGGCACATTATCAACACTTAGTTCTCATTTAGGCATTTTAACAAACACCTAATGTGCATAATTCTACATATTCACTAACTAGTTCCCAACTAGTTATTTTTACCAAGATTAACATCAAAATTCAAACTTTCATGTCTAGTGTTCATGAACTACACTTAGTACTAGTATCATAACATCAATATTCATCAATTTAACACTCTAATTCAAGTGTTCATCTTCTTGTCATAAAACCCACTTAGCACACATATGGGTAATCATCAAATTTCTATTTTTCAACACTAGTTTATCAAATTATTAACTAGGGTTGTTCCTAAACATGGATTTCATCACAATAACGCTCATAGATTCAACATTCATTCCAGAATTTTGATTATGATTGTTCATCATAATTTCAAAGTATCACTAAATCATAAGATTCAACATACCTTGTGATCCCCACAACTGGGTGATCATTAATATGTGTTCATGCATCCGATTTGGGCCAGATTTGACCTTCAATTTGATGGATTTGTTGAAGTTAGGGTTTGAGCTCCCTAAAGCTCTTCCTGGTCGATCCTCACACACGCACACACACTCTTGTGTGTGTGTTTGTGTTTTATTTTTAAGTTTATAATTCATTTTCAAGTTACCCGGCTTTGGTCCCTCGTGTTTGGTTAGTTATTAATTAGGTTACAACCTAGTTTACTTTCAATAATATTCCCACTTATTAACTAGGTTTTACATTTCTAGTTAACTTAGCGGGTTCGGGAATATTTATGACTAAGTTTATTTTAGGTCCCGTTAACTCGGGCCTTTTATCCATTTTGTTTCCTTAAAAGCTTTTATTCACCTTTTAGTTAATATTAGGATTATTTATTTAAAAACCTAATATTTACCGGGTTAATTTTTACCACTAACGGTATTTTACCCGTCGTCACTATTAACGTGGCTTGATTACTAAACCCGTTTTTGGGGTGTTATAAGTCTACCCCCCTTAAAGAGGTTTCGTCCTCGAAACCTTTTCTTACATAATTCATTAAGTTTAACTCAATGTATCTGTTCCAAGAATCTTTAAAACATTACTTATACTTTAACCAATTATTAGTATTACCAGAGAAGTATGGCAATATCTTTTTGGTTAATAATCATCTACGTATTATATACGGCATAATGTAACTTGAAATAACGCAATCTCGTTATTTCCACTAGTTTAATTAACTTAGCGATATTCATCACTTTCGTATACTATCGAATTCTTTATGAATCCGTAACCTTGACCCGTTTAAAGGTCTTTAGTGAAATCTTTCACTTTTCGCAACGATTTCTTTTGTTTTCAATTTTTATTTATTCGGTTCATTTATACCGAATCCACCGCTTACAAGCAAACCGAATTTATTTAAATTACCTTGACGGGTCTCACTAATTAGACTTATTAGTCCAGTTACTTTTTACCGCTTGCTTGGTTATAATGTGATTCTACTTTACATTACATTTCTTGACCATGATTGTGTTACATCATGTTTAATTTATATCAAAATTTCATTTTCGAAAATATCACTTTTCGAATATATCGTCTTGCGCCTATCAGTGTCAAGACTTGTATCTTTCATGCTTACTATTTAAATTCCTATCAGAATTTATGTTTGTAAAAACATTATTTCTTACTAAAACCGAAGTTTTAGTTTTAGGATTTTCTCTTTAACTTTTGTCAATTATCCATACCAGGATATTGACGGTCCATAATTTATTCTTATTTGGTTATATCCCATTACCGGGCTCATTATTCTCTTGCATTTAACGCTACCTTTATCTGGCTAGTGCTCTTTTGTGCCATTCGGCGTTATATTGTATTCAACATGTTCGACCTATTAATGTGAAATCCATCACTTAGAAACAAACAACTTTATTCTTTATTCAACCCATTCGGCTTCGAATAGTTGAACATATTTACTCACAATTTCTATATACGAGATTTTATAGTCATAACTCGTAATCCAAGTTATTTTGATTTTTCAACCCGCGTTCACGTCTCTCGGTTTACGCATGTGTTTAATTCTTACCCATCCACCGGGTGTTTTACCGAAGTCATTATTATTGCAACCCTCCCGGTATGCATTAAGACCTCGCTTCATTTTTATATTCCGACTTTGTCCTTAAGTTTGACGTTTTACAAAAACGACTCGTTTAGGGACATATTCGCATTTTCCGGGTTCGAGTGTAAGTACACCCCCTCCCAATACTTGTCTAAATCATATTACATGTGTGCGTTTTCCGGGTTCGAGTGTAAGTACACTCCCTCCCAATACTTGTCTAAATCATTTTACATGCTTGCGTTTTCTGGGTTCGAGTGTAAGTACACTCCCTCCCAATACTTGTCTAAATCATTTTACATGCTTGCGTTTTCTGGGTTCGAGTGTAAGTACACTCCCTCCCAATACTTGTCTAAATCATTTTACATGCTTCTTTGTCCCTTCTCTCGGGCTCATTATCCTAATGTAATATGCTTCCGTCACACGGCCGTGCGTTTACATTATTATCAAATATTTTGCTTATTTGATCCATTTGGGTACTTTTTAAGTTAGTCCCATTCACCCTGCCCTTACTACATCGGATGTAAATGTGTCCGCTATAAGAAACTCGTGGTATCATATGCCACTACTTACTTGGCCAGAGTAAGCGATTAACACATGACATACACGACCCTTTTATAGTTTTCACATCACACCCTATGTAAGTAATGTCTCTATTTAGTTCTCTTGGAAACAATATCCTGGATAGGTATTCTATTCAGGTTTTTCCAAGTTTCCAATCTACATATGCAACTATCAGTTTCTACGTATTTGTTGCATATTTATATTCATGCAATAATTTAAACGTGCACCTGGTAAATGCTTGCCCTAACGGGCTTTTCTTGCCATTAGCCTTGTTAGCGACCATTACGCGATTTAGGTCCTTAACGAGCATGCTCTTCTTGTCATATCTCGGACCATTCCATCATCATATCCACAATTCGTTTGACTCTCGTCGTCTTCAACGCGAGTGTCCTTCAATTAAAACATTCACAAAAGTTAGTAACATCTATTTCAATAATCGCCCGTATTCTGATACAAAGCTTTTTCTACTATACGCGTCAATGCACGTATTTTCGCCAACTATTTCAATCATTTCAATTGGGGTACGTGTAACACACGGTAACCCTATGTGTTGTTTACAACACTTTAATACGCTAGACCATTAGCATACATGCACTTACCGGATTTGCGATCAAGCCTCGAACCGAACACTATTCTTTGTCAAGAGCATAAGGTTTAAGTCCAAGCATGGTTCCTCCCCACCATACTCGAATCTCTTAAACCAAGGCTCTGATACCAACTTGTAACACCCGTTCTTATAAATCAAGGTTTAACGTATATCTTGGGAAAATAATCATGTAATTAATGATTAGATATACATCGGAAATACGGGTTTCTTAAAACTTTTACAAATTATAATTTATTCTACATAACGTGATCGAAATTCGTTGTTTAAAATTTACAACGTGGCAAAGTGCGGAAGCGTGTATATTTATCGTGTTCGGTTCTTCGTTGAGCTTGATCGTCTTTCGGCATCCAAAATATACCTACATTTCATAAACATGAAATGCTTTAGTCATACGGAGATTAAAATGTGGCTAAACGAGTCCGGGAAGCGAAACTTGATAAAAAAATACAATTTTGATCAGGGCCCACCGTAAATTACGGTGGGTACCGTAATTTACGGTATCCCCTGAAACATTATTCTTCCACCGTAACATTTTTAATCCCCACCGTAATTTACGGTACCATTTTTAATCAGAAACAAACCACCGTAACATTTTTAATCCCCACCGTAATTTACGGTACCACCGTAAATTACGGTGGACTCTGCATCAGCTTCTTCCATTTTGCCGTTTTTGACACGAATTCTTTCGTATCTTTCAAACCGCTTATCCGTTTGACCTACCGTTTCTTCCTACATGATTGTAATTTAATCCTCCATCATATGGAGTTAAAACCCGACTTCCGGAATAACAAATCTATAGAGTTTTAAGCTTTCGGCTTAAACTAGAATTTACCCATTTGGACCCATTAATGTATTTATCAAACAAACTTATTTGTTTGGTCCCAAATTCTCGTGAATCTCCTAATTTCTATATCGTCTATCATATTTGGCTCAAACCACGGGTTTCCTACGCATTTTAAACCCGCTTATACTCAAGTACTTATTTTGACCCGTTAAGGTCATTTAAGCAACTTTTACGCATAACTCACACCCATTTCTTTCTAGCATTTTATTTCCACATTAGTTATCAAGTGACCTTCCATCACATCTATATTTGTGATGGTTTTAATGTGACGATCTATCTAATCCGAGTTTTACCCTTCGCATTATCAATATACGGCAAAGACTCATATAGAGTCTTTTGACCAAGGATTTACATCTTACGCTATTAGACTTATTCTAAGTATTAACTTGATTATAAAACTCATTTTCAAGCGACTTCTAAGAGTTGTTTGCTTAATTGTTCTTACAAGGGCGTTTTGGTCATTTTTAACCCTTCTTTTACAACGAAGGGCTTGCTTAAGCCATGTACGCCCAAAATCTCGTTTTTAACCGAATCTTATTTTCAAGACACTCTGTCTATAATTTAAATCCTTCGGTTTGCCTTTTTAGGTAACCGAATGTTTCTTTTTACTTTGCCTAAATCACATCGATCTCCAAGTCCTAAATGAGGAGTTGATCTATTATACATACCTGGCCCAGGGTCAACTTGTTAACCCGGTTTAATACCTTGCTTTATATTCGCTAATTTAGAACGATACGAATATCCATTGGATATCTATTCCTGTAAGCATATAACTCGACAAAAGAATCATTAGTCAATATTGTCAAAAGGTGATGTCTACACCTTTTGACCCGTTTGGCCGAAATGGTCGTTTATCTATGCGAGATGATATTTATTATCATCCCATCTACATGACTCGTTCCGTTTAACATCGTACGGTCATTTTACTTATAAACCGTTTATTGCTTTCGACATAATATGACCAAATTATCTATTTACTTCTTTTTAACCATTATTATGGTTTCTTTCATCTTTGATTTTCTTGTTCCGTTCGACTACACGACGGAACATCATATTTCAATTGTTTAGATATCTCATTCATAACTTATATGATAAGAAAATATTCCACAATGTAAGACTAGTGTAAGCTATACTTACCTTGCATCCGAATTACGCTTTTCCTTCATACTTGCTTCGTTTGACCCGCTTCCTTTCCAAGCCTCCACCTAGCTTGTCAAGCGTCAAACTATCATCATAATTCGTAAGACGGTTATATTAGTCATCATTAATTATGACTATTCCATCTTACATATTTTCTATCACAATTACCATTCGATCTTATTAATGGTCGGTTTGACTATTTAAAAGTCAAATCATCAATTAACACATATGATTGCACTATCAAGTTCACAAGACTCAATTAGGCACATTATCAACACTTAGTTCTCATTTAGGCATTTTAACAAACACCTAATGTGCATAATTCTACATATTCACTAACTAGTTCCCAACTAGTTATTTTTACCAAGATTAACATCAAAATTCAAACTTTCATGTCTAGTGTTCATGAACTACACTTAGTACTAGTATCATAACATCAATATTCATCAATTTAACACTCTAATTCAAGTGTTCATCTTCTTGTCATAAAACCCACTTAGCACACATATGGGTAATCATCAAATTTCTATTTTTCAACACTAGTTTATCAAATTATTAACTAGGGTTGTTCCTAAACATGGATTTCATCACAATAACGCTCATAGATTCAACATTCATTCCAGAATTTTGATTATGATTGTTCATCATAATTTTAAAGTATCACTAAATCATAAGATTCAACATACCTTGTGATCCCCACAACTGGGTGATCATTAATATGTGTTCATGCATCCGATTTGGACCAGATTTGACCTTCAATTTGATGGATTTGTTGAAGTTAGGGTTTGAGCTCCCTAAAGCTCTTCCTGGTCGATCCTCACACACGCACACACACTCTTGTGTGTGTGTTTGTGTTTTATTTTTAAGTTTATAATTCATTTTCAAGTTACCTGGCTTTGGTCCCTCGTGTTTGGTTAGTTATTAATTAGGTTACAACCTAGTTTACTTTCAATAATATTCCCACTTATTAACTAGGTTTTACATTTCTAGTTAACTTAGCGGGTTCGGGAATATTTATGACTAAGTTTATTTTAGGTCCCGTTAACTCGGGCCTTTTATCCATTTTGTTTCCTTAAAAGCTTTTATTCACCTTTTAGTTAATATTAGGATTATTTATTTAAAAACCTAATATTTACCGGGTTAATTTTTACCACTAACGGTATTTTACCCGTCGTCACTATTAACGTGGCTTGATTACTAAACCCGTTTTTGGGGTGTTACACCGATGCCCTCAGCAGACGAAGCTATTTGCATAGCATTCATAATATTCCCGCGCAGCATCAACTCGAGACTCTCATCCGCGAAGCCCAACGTGCCTGCTTTACCGAGCGCACTTTGAAGAAGGAAAGGATTCTCAACGATGGATCCCAGTTAGTGAGTAAATCGAATGGGATATTCCATTATCTGGACCGAATTTGGATCCCTAAGCGGACCAATTTATGACAGATTCTGATGGACGAAGCCCATAAGTCTCGATATTCTATTCATCCCGGTGCCGATAAGATGTACCAGGACCTTCGCTACAAGTACTGGTGGCCGGGCATGAAGAAAGATATCGCTCTCTATGTTTCAAGGTGCCTGACTTGCTCGAAAGTCAAGGCCGAGCACCAAAGACCCTCTGGCTTGCTTGTACAACCCGAAATCCCGATGTGGAAATGGGAAAGCATAGCCATGGATTTTATCACGAAACTTTCGCGTACAACCTCAGGTCATGATAGCATTTGGGTTATCGTCGATCGCTTGACCAAATCTGCTCATTTCCTACCAATATGAGAAGACTACAAGGTAGAAAAATTAGCCCGAATCTACACAAACGAAGTTATCTGTCGACACGGTACGCCTCGCAACATCATCTCTGACCACGATAATCGGTTTACTTCACATTTATGGGAAACATTTCAATCTGCTCTCGGTACCTTGCTTAATCTAAGTACCGCTTTCCATCCCCAAACCGACGGTCAGACTGAAAGAACGATACGTACTTTGGAAGACATGTTTCGCTCTCGTGTCATAGATTTCGGTGGTAATTGGGACGCTTACTTACCTCTAGTTGAATTCTCGTATAATAACAGTTATCATTCCAGCATTCAAATGGCACCGTTTGAGGCTTTATACGGAAGAAAATGTCGATCGCCAATTGTATAGAACGAGATCGGTCATTCGCAATTAACCGGTCCCGAGCTACTGCAAGAAACGACTGACAAAATCCTCCAAATTCGAGACAACCTGCTGAAAGCTCAGAGTCGTCAGAAAAGTTACGCCGATAGATGACGCAAGCCCCTTGAATTTGACGTTGGTGACCATGTACTCCTAAAGGTATCCCCTTGGAAGGGTGTGGTCAGATTCGGCAAGAAAGGGAAACTCGCGCCTCGATATGTTGGACCCTTTAAGATTCTGGAAAGGATCGGAAAAGTGGCCTACAGACTCGAGCTACCGGAGGAACTTAGCAACGTTCACCCGACTTTCCATGTGTCAAACCTCAGAAAGTGTCTTGCTGAGCATGATTTACAAGTTCCTTTAGAGGATCTTCAAATAAACGAAACACTACACTTCGTGGAGAAGCCTGTCGAGATCATGGACCGACAAACCAAGCAGCTCAGGCGCTCACGCATTCCCATTGTGAAGGTTCGTTGGGAAGGTGATGCGTGTCGAGTGTTGTATAGTTTTTAATGTATATTTTAAGCCCTTTTAACACTTTAGCCAAGTTTTAAATTTATAAAACACGAAATTTACTAACACTAAACACACATATGGGCAAGTGCACCCATCGTGAGCGTAGTATAGTGTTGGTAAGATACCGAGGTCGTCCAAGGACATAAGAGCTTTTAGTACCGGTTTATCCTCAACGTCTAATCAAATCAAAAATTTAGAAAAAGGTTTTAAAATAAGAGAATAAAAATAACTAAAAGTGCTGAAAATAAAAATAAAAAATAAAAACAGATAGACAAGATGAATCACTTGGATCCGACTCGCCTTTAGTGTAACCTTTGATTATTTTCGCACTTTTGCACTTTTTAAGAGATTATCTTAGTTATAGTAGTAGGCCTCTCTTTTGAAGGTGACGTTACCCTCAACCCAGTAGTTTGAGCCAGCAAGGATACAATCCTAAAGGGTTGGATTATTGAAAGATAATTAATTAAGTTATTAATGCATAATGTGGTAGGCCCCTCTTTTGTAGGTGACGTTACCCTCGGCTAAGTAGTTTGAGTCAGCAGGGATACAATCATAAATAACCGGGTTAATATTTTAGTATTAGTTTACATATGAGGGGGTCAAGGAGTTCGGACCCTCGCCATCCAATACCAGTGGGTATTGAAGGAGGTCCTACTAAACTTGACTCGGGTCCTTGCAGGATCTATACACTGAACAAGGCAAGACGCTTACCAAGCCATTCCCTTAACCCCCGATCAGGTAGACAACATATCTCCATATAGATCGTGGAGATATGAATGGTGAAAATCTTTTATTTTATATAGACAGTAAAATAATACCAAGACACCACGGACAAATGATAAGGAAGATTTACCTTCAACATAAGAAACTAGTTATTAAAGTCAATAATACATAACCAAAAAAAAGTGCAAAAAAATTAAAAATAAAAGTATTACACTAAATGCTTGTCTTCACCAAGTGATGTAAGAGACTTAGGCAAACATGGTCTTTGATTGTCAAGAACTCTTACGATCAATCTTGGATCCCGAGACTACTCACACACTCTATGATGGATGATTGTGGTGGATGTGGGTTGTGATGGTGGTGGTGGGTGGGTGAAGTGTGAGAGAGGTGGTTTGCCAAAGGATTACTTTGAAGTGAACCAAGCACCCCTATTTATATCCTGAACAGAAGCCTAGACACGGCCCCGTGTCCACCCCTTTTCTCTTTCTTCGTTAATTACAATTTGTCTGTATTAGCTCCACACGCCCCCGTGTCCGCTGGGCACGGCCCCGTGTGCAGAAGCGTGTCTGTACTATCAAGATTTGCTTGGATTCTGTGAATCTTAGCATTGACCACGGCCCCGTGTTGAGCTTGGCACGCCCCTGTGTCGGGAATAGAAGCTTCTACAACTTTGTCTTTTCTGCAGATACCTGAACACGCCCCCGTGTCCGCTGGGCACGCCCCGTGTCCGCTGGACACGCCCCATGTTGAGCTGGGCACAACTCCATGCTTAGCTGGGCACAGCCCCATGCTCAACTTTCTTTTTGTTTTTTTTTTTTTTTGCTTTGGGAGATGCTGTCGAGGGGTCGGGCATGCCACGTTTCTTCCTTTTCTTTGTATTTATGTTGGTTTTGGCTGTATATTTTTTCCTTTTGTTCATTTATGCTCATTTAATCCTGAAAATACAAAAGGAAGACAAAAGCACACTTTTTCCAACATTAGTACTAAAAAAAGGTTAGTTTTATGCCTCATTTGATGTAATTTATATGTTGCATTTTACACACATCAAATACCCCCACACTTGAATCTTTGCTTGTACTCAAGCAAAACTCTTTAGAATGTGGCTTACACTCCCAAGTGGAATGGGTAGAAGAGAAGTTTTGGGCTTGTCTTGAGTCTCGGGAATCCAAGATCTTTATTAGGTTTTATTTTTATGCTATTTACAATCCTATTCGTTATGATTTATTTTGAACATTTCATAAGAGAAATTACTTATTTGGGCATAACATGCCTCTTTAAAATTTCATTTATATACAAGTTCACATACCTCACGGGAGATCACTCAACACTCGGCCGAAGATGTGTTTTTGTGAAACACTCGAAACCGGCATGGAACTTATTTCTACCATATGCTTGCCAAGCAATCAATCCTCCTCATTTTTAACTATAAACCTTTATAAATATCAAGAGGACTTTGGGGAAGGGTTAGGTTTGGGTTAAAGGTATGTGGTTTTTGGGTTAGTGGTTAGTAAAAAAGGGCTAAAAGCGTAAAAAGCGTTGGTTGTCGTGAATCCTCTTTTTTTGACATTTATTCAAACTAAGCATATTCAAACAAGATTTTTGAGGAACTTGTTTGGTTATTGCAAAATTCTTTCTTTCTTTCTTTTTTTATTTTTTTGCACAAGATAACCGAGCTTTTTACTAAAACAAAATGGGTTTGAAAAGAAAAAGGTTTTGGTGGGTAAAGGGTGTTTGTTTTGTGGGTTTTGAAACGAAAAGGTTTAGGGCTCAAAGGGGATAACTAGGGGGATTTTGGGTAGGTGGTAAAAAAAAATGAAAAATAATGGTGTTGAAAAGAAAAAGGGTTAGTCCTAATGCCTCAATCATTTACTTACTCGGGTTTAAGTTAGTAAGGACCGGGAATGTATCGTCATGGCAAGTTCTAGAGTCGTAAGAAACCAAGCGGCTATTCACACAAGAAACGAAAGATGAGCATTTAATCTAAAGTTGTGTATTTGTATGCTCAATAAAGGCTCAAAACTCACTTTTTGTGGGAATGGGTTTTTACTGTGATCAAGTATATATAATCAAATTTTAACTAGATTTGTCATGCCATTTCATAATTTTCTTATGTTGGTTCTTTTTATCACGACGCGATCGGTTGTAAATTTGTAAAAATATAACCTTTTAGAACTTGTTATTCCCAAATTAAACCAAGACAAGTAAAAAAAATGAAAAATTTGGGGTGATTAGCGGTTCCAATAGAGTTTTGTGTAAGGCATGTTTTTAGGACTTGCAAGATTCAAGGTTTTAGCATCCCCCCACACTTAAATTATACATTATCCTCAATGTGTCCCAAAAATAAGTTTTTCGGTTGATTAAAATGTGTAAAAGTGGGTTAAAAACAAGATTTTATGTTACTGGGTAGCTGAACACGGGGTGTGTTGGCTGAGCACGGCCCCGTGGTCAGACTACCAGTATCAAATTTAAACAGAAGGCTGGGCACGGGGGCGTGTTCAGTGAGCATGGCCCCGTGTCCAGTTACCTGAACTGGGCATTTTCTGTAGAACCTCGGGCACGGGGCATGTTGGGGTGAGCACGGCCCCGTGCTGAACTTGCTGTAATGAAGAAAAATTATCGGGAGGCTCTGTTTTTGTGCATGGGGTGTGGGTTCAAGTTTCCCTTAGTAACCTCCACCATTTCGAGTGTGCTTTATTCCTGAAAATTAAAACTAAACTAGAAAACATAAAAGTTAAACTAATCTAAAACTAAGGATAGTTCCACGGAATGCCTCTGTGGTGCGCCACGTTTATAAGGGTCCTTGGCTAGATCCACCTTATCGGGTGGTTCTGGCTCATCTTCAATTAGGGGGTCGTCATTGCCAATTGGATATTTCATTGATCGTTCAAGATCGACACATCTTTTGAATGCCCCTAATTGAATGGGTAGATTGTTATACTTCCGATTTTTCAAAGCTTCGTGGGTCTTTACAAAAGGTCGTCCCAACACTAGTGGAGCGTCATCAAGGATGACGAAGTCGGTTGAGATTACCATTTGATTGGTTTGGACCAACACATCCTCAATTATCCCTATTGATTTTATTGTTTTCCGATTAGATAGAAAAATGGGTATTTGAAGTGGAGAAAAACCACCAATACTTAATTTTTCGAAAATGTAATTTGGCATTATATTAACACAAAGATCTTTATCAATTGTAATATTACTAATAAAGGAGTTTTGAAAAAAACATGGAACCGGTGTAATGTTAATTTCAAATGGGTCTTCTTTTATTAGCGAAGTTTGATCATTAGTTAACTTAATGCTTACCGTTTCGTCAATTTTAGTGTTAGTGTTCAACTTTTTTAAAAACTTAGCATGAGTGGGAACAAAACAATGATTTTCGAAAGAAGGTGATAAGAGATTAATTTCTTTAAAATTAAACTCTTCTTGAATTTTAACGTTGTCGGACTCACCTTTTCGTGGTTTAACTCATGTGTCGGCTTTTCACTTACTTGTTCTTTCATTTTTACATTTTCAACTATCTCTTTTCTATTTAATTCTTCTCTTGCGCGGGACTCCTCTTCCCTTGTGTGAGATTCTTTTATGCATCGTTCGATAGTTTTAATTTTTTCTATTATCCTATCGGCTATGTCGGTGATAGAGTAAGGATCGGGATCCTCAAAACTTGAATCCGGATGTTCGATCCTTTGTTCCTCATAATACTCATAGGAAGTAGATGGTTCACACCATTGTTCTTCATTGTAAGTATATGATGGATAAGGGTCGTAGTTTTGTTCTTCATAATACTCATATGAGGTGGGTTGTTCATGCCATGGTTCCTCATAATAAGCATATGAAGGTGGTGGCTCATATCTTGGTTCCTCAAAGTATGAGTATGAAGGCTCATACCTTGGTTCTTCAAAATATGAGTATGAGGGAGGAGGTTCATACCTTGGGTCTTCATAGGATGTGTATGAAGTTGATGGCTCGTACCTGGGTTCCTCATAATAGGTGTATGAAGTGGATGGTTGAAATAAGTCACAATATTGTACCGAGTGAGGGTTACCGCAATTGGTGCAATAATCTTCCCTATAATCATCATCCTCATAGGTGTAGTTGTAACCTCCTGAGTATTGATCCATAAGAATCACTCAGCAGATCACAACGGAGTCTCGAGACCAGAAAACAAAAATAAAAACGGAAACAGAGGCTGGACACGCCCCGTGTTCAGTGAGCACGGCCCGTGTTCAGAATCTGTATCTAGGCGTTTGAATAAAAGTTACTGGTTTAGTGGGGCACGGGGGCGTGTTCAATGAGCACGGCCCCGTGTTCGGACTCTGTAACTGGGTGTTGTTATAAAAAAAATGCAGTACGGCCCCGTGTCCAGGCTACTGTAAATACAAAAACTAACTAAAATGCAGAAAAAAAATGCGCGCATTTTAAAAAGGTTTCGAAAAACTGATTAGGCCATCGATTTTAACCATTCTTAAAATCCTTGTGTCCCCGGCAACGGCGCAAAAAACTTGAGGCGTGTCGAGTGTTGTATAGTTTTTAATGTATATTTTAAGCCCTTTTAACACTTTAGCCAAGTTTTAAATTTATAAAACACGATATTTACTAACACTAAACACACATATGGGCAGGTGCACCCATTGTGAGCGCAGTATAGTGTTGGTAAGATACCGAGGTCGTCCAAGGACACAAGAGCTTTTAGTACCGGTTTATCCTCAACGTCTAATCAAATCAAAAATTTAGAAAAAGGTTTTAAAATAAGAAAATAAAAATAACTAAAAATGCTGAAAATAAAAATAAAAAATAAAAACAGATAGACAAGATGAATCACTTGGATCCGACTCGCCTTTAGTGTAACCTTTGATTATTTTCGCACTTTTGCACTTTTTAAGAGATTATCCTAGTTATAGTAGTAGGCCTCTCTTTTGAATGTGACGTTACCCTCAACCCAGTAGTTTGAGTCAGCAAGGATACAATCCTAAAGGGTTGGATTATTGAAAGATAATTAATTAAGTTATTAATGCATAATGTGGTAGGCTCTTCTTTTGAAGGTGACGTTACCCTCGGCTAACTAGTTTGAGTCAGCAGGGATACAATCCTAAATAGCCGGGTTAATATTTTAATAGTAGTTTACATATGAGGGGGTCAAGAGTTCGGACCCCCGCCATCCAATACCAGTGGGTATTGAAGGAGGTCCTACTAAACTTGACCCAGGTCCTTGCAGGATCTATACACTGAACAAGGCAAGACGCTTACCAAACCATTCCCTTAACCCCCGACCAGGTAGCCAACATATCTCCATATAGACCGTGGAGATATGAATGGTGAAAATCTTTTATTTTATATAGACAGTAAAATAATGCCAAGACACCACGGACAAATGATAAGGAAGATTCACCTTCAACATAAGAAACTAGTTATTAAAGTCATTAATACATAACCAAATAAAAAGTGCAAAAAGATTAAAAATAAAAATTATTACACTAAATGCTTGTCTTCATCAAGTGATGTAAGAGACTTAGGCAAACATGGCCTTTGATTGTCAAGAACTCTTACGATCAATCTTGGATCCCTAGACTACTCACACACTCTATGATGGATGATGGTGGTGGATGTGGGTTGTGATGGTGGTGGTGGGTGGGTGAAGTGTGAGAGAGGTGGTTTGCCAAGGGATTCATTTGAAGTGAACCAAGCACCCCTATTTATAGCCTGCACAGAAGCCTGGACACGGCCCCGTGTCCACCCTTTTTCTCTTTCTTCATTAATTACAATTTGTCTGTATTAGCTCCACACGCCCCCGTGTCCGCTGGGCACGGCCCCGTGTGCAGAAGCATATCTGTACTATCAAGATTTGCTTGGATTCTGCGAATCTTAGCGTTGATCATGGCCCCGTGTTGAGCTGGGCACGCCCCCGTGTCGGGAATATAAGCTTCTACAACTTTGTCTTTTCTGCAAACACCTGAACACGCCCCCGTGTCCGCTGGGCACGCCCCATGTCCGCTGGGCACGCCCCGTGTTGAGCTGGGCACAACCCCATGCTCAGCTGAGCACAACCCCATGCTCAGTTGGGCATAGCCCCATGCTCAGCTTTCTTCTTGTTTTTTTTTTGCTTTGGGAGATGCTGTCGAGGGGTCGGGCATGCCACGTTTCTTCCTTTTCTTTGTATTTATGTTGGTTTTGGCTGTATATTTGTTCCTTTTGTTCATTTACGCTCATTTAATCCTGAAAATACAAAAGGAATAAAAAAACACACTTTTTCCAACATTAGTACTAAAAAGGGTTAGTTTTATGCCTCATTTGATGTAATTTATATGTTGCATTTTACACACATCAGAAGACAAGCGAGGGGCAGAGTTCACTTGGGAACTCGAAAGTGACATGAAGGCGAAATACCCGCAATTGTTTGTTACGGCTGAAGCCTAATTTCAGGACGAAATTCCCTTAACAGGAGGAGGCTGTAACACCCCATGTTTCGAAAGTCAAAGTGAAAGTCAAGATTGAAGTCAAAGGAAGAAAAGATTGCTAATTGCGATCTGTCACTCCTTGCTCAACTCCTGTTTTGACTTCTTTGACTTGTAGATAATCTATTTTATTTTATCGCATTAGTTGTATTATTTGGAGTACTTATTAATAATCGAGGTTTATTCGCTATTTACCGCATATTTTATCACCTTATCGCTTATCGCCTCGCAATCGCATTCGCAACCCGGATTATGCGTTCTGGATATTGTTTTACGTGTGTGTGCTGCTATGTGTTAATTGTGCATGTTTATTTATGTTTGTGTTGTGGTGATTCATTGAAACGCAATCGAAACTCTATCACAATCAAAATCGTGGGCGCTAATCGCAAGTTGATTATAGTGATTGTATGTTAGATATAGTAGTTGGGATTAATGGGAAAATTCTATCGCATCGCAAAACTCAACGCACAACACGAAACACCGAAACTCAAATCGTCGGAGCCACACGATCGAGTGACAACTCGATCGGATGGCCATCCGATCGGACTGCCACCTGATCAGACAGCCACACGATCGGACAGCCACCCGATCGACCAGCCACTTCCACCACTTTCCTTTTTGGGAAACCCTATAAATACTCACATGACAGCTTCCTTGTTCGACCAGCCACACTCTCAAGCTTCTTTCTCTCGATTTCTCTCGATTCTTGTAAGTTTTCAACCTAAATCTTGTACTTTCATGATCTACACGCACTCCTACACCTTTCTATCTTTTGAATCTTAACTTTTAACCGTGAAATCAATGGATTTGAGGTGTACTAGGATGATGTCATCATGGAGTTCGTATGAACTTCATGTTTTGGCTTCAATCCACAAAGAATAACTTATATCTGAACGATTTCCACATGAATAAACGAAGATCTTGCATAGATCTGAACATATTCAAGGTGAAAATGATTGAAAGACGGTTTCTAACTTTCTTTCAACTCTTTACACTCAATGCACTCAAAACCGATAGAATCAGAGCTTGTTCTGACCTTCTACTCTTTCTTAGTGTTGTGTCGGTTCAAGATCTGAGTTCAATCAACGAGACAACCGATCTCGGGTTAAACACGAACTATCATCTCGAACAGCTGACCGACTGGAGTAGGGTGATTCCTGCCCGATCGGGTCACCTGAGTGTTGAGAGGGTTCTGTTGTTTGGCACGTTGTCATAACGTCTCGAGAAAACCTCAAACTTTCAAAACGAACAAGTGACAAGACGATCAGGCCACCGGGACGGATTGCCGTTCGATCGGCTTGCACTTGGCTCCACACTTAAACAATGTTTCAACTTTTCAAGAGTTTTGAACGTCGAACGGATTGCCGTCCGATCGGATTGCCACCCGATCGAACGACCATCCAACCCTGTGATGTTTTGAACTTCAAACACTTAAACAATTTTCAACATGTTCAATGAGGATTGCCACTCGATCGGATTGCAATCCGATCGAGTGACAACCCTGCTGTGAACTTGTTCTCACTATGTGTCCAACCTATCGGATCGTCACCCGATCGAACGGTCGTTCGATCGATCGACCTGAAGGGTAGAGATACTTCTCTGTTTTCAAAATGCTACAACAAAAACTTCAAAATACAAACCATCATACACAAACACAAACACATCCATCCCAAACGAGGTAACAATCCAATCGCATGGCCACCCGATCGGATGACCATCCGAACGGATTGTCACCCGATCGACTGGCCATCCGATTGGATTGCCATCCGATCGGATTACCATCCGATCCTTCGACACTTTGCACCAATTTACGCGCCGCTCATCGTTTATGCTATCGTTAACTGTTCAGGCTAATCTCTCTCAGCGCTCCCTTCAATCCAAGGCTGTGTTTAGTTGTTAAACACAATCTGTGAGTATACTCAAACCCTTTTTGCTTTACGCACTTTTGGGTGTTACGTACGTTACCTATGCTAAATCACAATCTACACACAACGTAAACACTATTTATACGCTGACCGTTATTGCATGCTACGTGTTTTCGATGAATGCTTGTATGTTATGTTAACACAGTGATTGTTGCCTGACACCTTAGCAACAATAATACTATAGTTTGGACTCAGCATCTGTCATGGACAGGGGTTGTTAAGGGCTTTACTTCACGTGTCCCAGTGGGGATATGTGTTGCGTATTCTACAACTCGCAGTCACGTCTGTGCATATTTCTCTGTCGATAACCTACTCGCCTTCACTTTATACATGTTACATGCTGGTTACGCGTAAACAATTTCGAACTCTATTATGCTATATCAAACTTGTATGCTCACCTTTACACCATGTGTATTGACTTTTACTTTAACGTATGTGGCAGGTGCTTAAGATGCTAGGATGCCTTGTTTGTTGTGTGATGAAATCGAGGCTAGGAAAGTGTCTAGAAACAAACAAACTATCTTATTTGAAATCTGAGTTGTCGGATCAGTAGTTGTTTATGAGACAATTATTTGTAATAACTGTTTTATTTAGATATGTTATGGTATGGGACACGACGTTTTAAATATTTGGTAATTAATAGTTGTTATGGATACTCATGGACAATCTGTTTCGCTCAGTGCCGCGCCTCGATGTTTCCGCCATCGGTTGGGGTGTGACAAAAATGGACCCCATTGGAAAAAAATCCTGGGTCCGCCACTGGTGATGGCGGATGTGATGACGATGCAGTGTTTCAGGTAGCAGTGTTGTTGTTGGGGTCAGAGACGATAATAAAATAAGCCGTGGGTGATACGTAATAATGTAGACATGTTTAATTGATTGAGTATAAGAGTGACTTGCTAGAGCATTGGACTTGGGAGCTTCCATCTCCGTCTATATAAAAACACATTTTTCTCTAAATTTTGTTAATTTTTCAAAACCTCTCACATCCCACTCTTTATCTCTATCTATTTCTTTCTCACAAACACTATTTTATATTTTTTTTTCTTTCCTAAACACTTACTAAAATATACAACTTTTTTTTACCTGAATCAACTAGTTTGTTAAATTTGGTGTAATTTAATAGTAGTGTTATGTAACCTTTGCCGTTCAAAAAAAACTAGTTTGTTAAAAGAATAATTATGATTTTCACCATTATCCGTTAACCACATTAATGATTCATTTAATCAACTATAAATCATGGAATATACACAAAATCTGTTCATCATTCAATAAAGATTCACTCCCACATACTTTTAAACGATATATATTTTTTTTAACGGCAAATTTGGATCACTGACGGATCACTGGAGTATAATCGTGCCACCAGCGGAACCACCCGATCATATCCATCTCCACTAGGCAATAATGCCTATACACCAATTCAGGAGGAAACCCAATAAATTTGGGAAAAACCCCCTTGTGGGAATCGAACTCATGACCTAATGGTCATAAGCCTTATCCCACCCCCAAGATACCACTAGGCTATAATGCCATGGGTACTTTTAAACGATATATAAAGTAACTTATATTTTTCTTATATATAAACAATATAAATCTTGGTAGTTAAGATACCATCGGATTTTATAGTGATTATATATTAACATGACCGATCTTGTCATAAAAAACTGACATAATTAGAAAACATTAAAGTTATATTGTCTTGTAATTAACCCTATAATTCTTTGAGATTAGTTTCGGAAAACTATATGAATTTGGTAAACTAACTTACTCAAATAGGCCATACATCGTGATAGTATATGAACACATAGGCATTTATTAGTATTTCATTCATCTCAAAACTAAAAATGAGCACTCTTCGTGATACAATATTAGAAAGTTGTAAATGTGAAGTATACTTTTTAAGGGACAATTGGGCAAAGTTTTAAATGTAATTGCAAGGGGATATCGACGACCCTACCAAGATAAGAAAGAAGGTTATACAAAGCGCAAACCGTTTTACATAAAAGACAATGAAAGTTAACTTTTAGTTGGCAATATTTACTACATGTGTTATTCATTCCCTCTTTAGTCTTTTAAGTTTCATTTAGTTACAAATCTCCCTTTTCTCTAAAATTCAAGTGAGAAGTAAGAATAACTTATTCACACCTTAGGACATCCGCAACCACGTCCTTGACTTGAGGACTCCTGTAGGTGATGTGGCGCCGTCATGTCAAGGTAAAAGCTTTGATGTAACATCCCAACTTACATATATGTGTGTGCGTGTTCGCGTGTATAAAAGATTACTTGTATCTTTGAAGTTTATAAAAGTTTGATTAGGAGTCAAAAGGGTCATGGAAGTTGAGTTTGTGGGTAACTAATGTAAAACTCCATATTATATGTTCGAAAACGGTCTCATACCACGTGTATTACAACTTTGTGCTTGCAAGCCTTTAAATGTCACTAGTTATGTACTTCAAGTCAATTTAATAAAAGTCCTATAAGTGTTCTTGAAAAGAATTTAACATAATTTGAATAAATTTGAGGATTTTGGATCAAGCATGAGCGGAGGGATTTATTAGTACAACAACCATATCCAGTATAATCCCACCTATAGCAAAGCTATTGATAGGGTCTGAGGAGGGTAGGATGCAGGCACGCCTTACCTCTATCCCAGGGGATAGAGAGGCTGCTTCCAGTGAGACCCCTGGCTTCAAATACCATAACCAAGACATAAGCTTCTGAAAAAAAAAAAAAAACATATATAAGCACGCAACTACTAAAAAAAGGTAGAAATAAAAATAATAATAAACACATAAATAATTATTTGTTAGTAAAACTACGACACCGGGAAAAGGTGAAAAACTATATCACACGTCATAGAAACTGAAAATGTACACGAGCCAAGGAATATTTGTTTGATAACCACAAAGAGAGGTACTTGCAAATTTCTTTTAGTGAACTTAATTATGAAGTCTAAACTCTATTCCTATTGGAATCAAGAAGATCCACAACTAGTTATGAATACCAAGTACAACTTTGTTAATAAAGAACGCCGAATTTGTAGAATTGTTATTTAATGAGAAAATGACATAAAAAAATAGAGTATTAACATGAGAGGTTGTTAGCCTCTTCTTTGTATAGAGTATACAATACATCAATGCTGGTAAAACGCGTGAAACAAAGACTTACGTCTTAAAGGATGTTAGTGTTCAACCGAGGCTACAAGCCTCAAGAGATTTAAGAGCACTAAATTAAGACTACAAGTCTCATGGAAACGATTGACAACGAACTTAAGATTACAAATCTCAAGGGAATTCAAGGTGACAATTTGAGGTCTCAAGGCTCAAGGGATTGATTACAAAAGATAATTTGAAGTCTCCAGGCTCAAGTAACTACAATGGATTATTTGAGGTATATGAATCTTAAGGGAGGTGAATAAATGAGTTGAAATAAAAGAATGGAAGGATGTGATTATGTTTATCCATGTTTGAATATAACTAGCAGTGTGTAGAATTGTGGGAAATGCTTGTAAACATGTGGGTATGGCCAGGAGTGCGTAAAAAAACTGTCTAGTTTTGTACATAGGCCAACAATTCATACACCAACAAGATTTGTGTGTTCTGTCCCACGCCCATCTTGAGCAAATCAAGACGGCGTATGATAGGATTTTGAAGTTACTCATTTAACTTACGAGTTAGCTATTGCTAATATACTTTCAAGAAAAACACCTAGTCAACAAATGACAAATCTCGAGTACCAAAGGTTAATGCCTACGAGCCATTGGCACACCACAAACAATTTCTGTGAGAGACTTTAGTGAACAAGCCCGACGTGGAAACAGAAAAGAGTCTAGTGAACAAACTCGACGTAGAGAGGGAGGGAGGGAGAGAGAAAAGAGAGGGGGCTATAGTTACACTCAGCCACTAGTTGATTCTTACAACTTTTGCAAACCCTAACATTAATCATCTAGCTTGATGCCCCTTTAGATGAACTATCTTCTTGAATCTCGACCTCCACTAGACTACCAAGTGCAAAAGAAATCTTTCAAAAACTAAACCACACATGTAGACGTAGTAGACACATAAGTATAACAAACTGGTATGTTGCATAAACAATTATCGAAGCGGATCTTTTGATTAAACATCATGCGTAAAAACCTGAGCCTGAGTAAATGTTCTAATTCCATGATTGGTTTATGTCTGATCTAGGAAGTCTTAAGATGATCAGCACAGAATCATATAACCGAGAAGCTAACATAATCTATTCAAGTTTACTGATGCGGCATTGAAGTTAAAACAAAAACTAAAAACCTAATAATCAGGGACTCAAATCATTCAAAGTACAAGCATGAAATCAACAATTAATCCTCTGAAATTTATAAGCTAACAACAATCAATCTATCATCATATTGAAGTTAATCAGAAACTGAAAACCTAATTTAATTTAAACAGACACTCAAATCATTCAACGTACGAACATAAAATTCAGCAACTAACCCTATGGAATGTATAAAACTATAAACCAACATTCATTAATCTATCATCATACTGAAGTTAATCAGAAAGTAAAAACTTAACTTAATCAGATATTCAAAGTCAGAACATAACTTCAACAATTAATCCTCCAAATGTATACCATCATGTTAAAGTTAATCAGAGACTGAAAACCTATTTTTGATCAGATACGGAAATCATTCAAATAACAAAGATGAGATTCAAAAATTAATCCTCTGAAATGTATAAACTAACATTGACCATATATATTAATGTTAATCAGAGACTGGAAACCTAGATTAAAAACGGACTCAAATCACTCAAAGCGCTACCATGAAATTTAACAACTAATCCTCTAAAAATAACAAACTACCATTCACCAGCTAAACACTGAGAAGAACTATTGCAAAACCTGAAATCCGAATCAACACATAACCTCTTTCTCAGTACCGAAGCTTCAGAAGGAACCAATAATTCTTCCTAGAGGGTGTTCGGGATTCCTTTTAAAAGTGACTTTTGGAGCTAAGGACTTCTGAGAAGGAAAGGAATCCCAAACACCATTTGAGAAGTCCTTTTGAAGTAAAAGGAATCCCAAACACCATGAAAAAAAAGACTTTTAGAGCAGATTATGTCTTCAAAAAGGAGACTTTGAGAAGTCAGGATTTCTTACTTATTGAATTTGAGGACTTTTGAGAAGGAGAAGTTGAAAAGGAATCCCAAATAGGGATGAGCTCGGTACTATTCGGTACCGAAAATCCCCAAAAGTGGGTACCTGTACCGAATATACCCGGTTAGGTACGGTTCAGTACCGGTATTTGAGGGTAAAAACCAGTACCGAAAATGTCAAAAGTCGGTACCGAAAAAGTACCCGGTTCGGTAAATTCGGCACCGGTACCGGGTCTGATTTGCTCATCCCTAATCCCAAACACCCCCCTAATCCTAAACCACTTGATTTAAACACAATCATAGCAATTCGAACCAAACAGCTAACATAATCTATTCAACTTGCACGGTGCCACAACAAACTTAATAAAAACTGTAAACCTAACTTAAAAAAAGAGACTCAAATCATTCAAATCACAAACACAAAACTCAACAACTAATCCTCCGAAATGCATAAGCTAAAATTGATCAATCTATCATCATACTGATGTTAATATATAAAACTAGAAACCTAATTTAAACAGAGACTCAATTCATTCAAAGCTGAGATTAATCAAAACTTTCATCATATAGAAGATTAGAAGTAAATCAAAAACTCAAATCAATCAAAGTACGAACATGAAATTCAACAATTAATCCTGCAAAATAGGAATAAAAAATAACAAAACCTAACATCAAAAACGCCTCAAAACCTCCATCTCAGAACCGAAGCTTCGAGAAGAACCACCGGTTCTTCCCGGTCTTAAACCTCTCCTCTAACCTCGCTTTCGTCTCCTTACACGCGGTCACCTTCTTATCACGTGACTGCAACGCATCAACCGTAACAACATCCTTCAGATCCACATCGAGCGTGTATCTCGTCGGCATGATGTGATTGTAGTTCACGAGCTTGATGAACGCCTTCACGCGAGACTTCTTCGCAGTTTTCTTCGCTGAATCCTTACGGATCACCTTCTTCGGATATTTGGAGATTCCGGCAACGAGGCAGTGGCCGTACGGACGGTCGCGAGTTCCGTCGTCGAACTGCTTGATGATTACGGCCTTCCGGCCAGCGAAACGGCCGTTGAGGACGACAACTGCTTTGTTAGGTTTTAGAAACTTCATTCTTGGTTGCTGTATATGAGTCTGTAACCGCTGTGGTTGTGAATATGAAATATGGTGTGATTGTTGTTAGGGTTTCGGGAAGTTGGGCTGGTTTCGTTATAGGGCTTTGTGATGGGTTGTAAATTGAGGCCTAAAACATATGTGGCATTACGCATTACCATACCAAAACCGGTTTGGGCCCAAACCGGTTTTTCAAAATGGGCCAAGCCGACTTTGGTTATTTAAACCAAACTAGGATTTTGACCCGCCGCGCGTTGCGGCGGCGTCTAAAGTTAAAATAATTCGAATTTATACCGTATATTTGACACGACTTGTTTCCGAATAAAATCAGGTTGCCGTAGATTATATTTGACCCTACTCGCTTTCAAACACAGTTTACGAACGTAAAAAAAAAGTATAAACACGTATTGTATTTGACCAGACTCGTTTTAGCAAAAAGTTTATGCCAAAACGTTAGCCGTTTACGTTGAAACGTGAATTAAACCGATAGGTACGTCAACTCTGCAATACGCCACGCGTTACGGCTGTGATATCTTAGTTGTTTATAGCTATCGGCACGTTATGTGATGCATTAACCATATAACACGTGTTTCGACGTATCCGATCTAATTCGATGTAACCTATATAAGCATCGTAATTACAGTGCACGATGATGAAATTAACGTGTGATGCCAACATATGACATTACGCGTTTTCGACTTTATTACACACGGTACGTTCGTGACACTAATGTCATTTGAAATAGATACAAAGAGAGTATATCTCAGTCGTTTTGTTGTGTAAAGTTGTAACAGTAATTTTGACAACACTGTAAAATCGTAAAAGTAATATAGACATTAACATCGTTAGGCATAAATTTAAAAAAAAATATATTAATGTATGACACACTACGGTCTAAAATCGTAAAAGCAATTCAAATAAAATGAGACATCAAGTTATTAAGTAAAAAAGTTTGGTAGATCAAAGGTATTAATTATCAAAAGTTAGAAGTGAATATATAATTTACTTAAAAAATATGGGTGTAAGTATTAATTTATAAAGTGTAAACAATTAATTTTAGTAAATCATTTTAGTAAATCAAAACTCAATATAATAAAACTCCATTTGAAAAAAGAGGAACCACAAAAAGAAATAAAACAACAGTTGAGGGAAAAAGTTTAAATGAGGAGTCGAACTCCTGACCTTAGGTTTAGATTGAGGAAGGAAAACCAGCAGACCAAACTCCAATGTTGAAATCTTGTGCTCAATCATTGTTTATATAAAGAAAAGGCAGTGGGTGTTGTGCACCGACTTTGTATTTTAAGAGATAGTATAATTTTAGTGTTGAAAAACCCACAACCCACTCAAACTGATTTGGATCAGGTTCAAAGTTCAAATCGGTTTGGAGTATTAAAACTGTTTTTCTATTGGGCCCAAATCGATTCAGGTTGAAAGAGGTTTTCAACACAAAAGTCCAGAACATAGGCCAAACCGCCGGATTGGGTCGGGCCCCAAACTGGTTTGGCCTAAACCGATTTTTTTGGGATCTCGCCAGGTTGAAAACCCGTTCATTGGGCCCAAACCAGTTTTTTTTACACATCTAACCATTATCCTATCTTAAAAATACTGTAGCTAACATTTGAAGTTTTTTTATGAGATTTTTCTTTACTACAAAAGGCTTTGAACTCGCATTATTTTTGTGGTGAGTAAACATGATACCCCTAGACCATTAGGTCATGGGTATTTGAAGTCTTTTAACTTATGTAATTATATTTTAGAGGGATTTCAGTATTTAACAACATATTAAAAAAATTAGCGACAGGATCATTCATGTTAATGATCGGCAAACAACAAGCACCAAAACCGTAATTTTAGAAGTAAGGATTGATATCATAACATGGACATACTACATGAATCATTAGAGTAGTTGTTGCCATCTTTTTATCACTATCTCTCTCGACTTTGTGGCTTGTTTATATGCTGCAAATTAAGTTTTCGACCTGTGTTTATATTTTATATTTTATATGTGTATGAGAACGAGTCATACATTTATATTAGTTAATGTTAATTTTAGATTTCATTCTGCATATATTTTGATTTCACAATACCCATATTTTCCTTGGCAACACTAGAGATCAACCCCGAGTCGGTTCTCAAATCCCTCGTCTCTTAATCCAATTCGTTACACGCTGAAAACAATTTAATCTTCTAAAAATATGCCATTAGCAAAAATTTGTCAGGATTACGAGTTTTTATTGTAAAACATTGTGTTATTTTGGAACGATAAATGTATCGAGACCTTTGTTATTCTCACATTGATGTAAACCGACAATGGTCAGACCAAAAAGGAAGGCATAAAAGCATGGAAATAAATAATAAGGTGACGCGGTGGTAAGTGCTTGAATAATCTTCATCTTCGAATTATTCGTCATTATCAATAGAATTTTTAAAATCATACAACTAAAAGTATGATATACAACTAAAAGAATATGGCATTAAGGTTGGAAGCCAAAACTCAAATATGCAGTTAACATGCTTACCAAAGGAACCGAGATATTATCATCTAGGCCTCCTTTTGTGGGGAGTGACTCAACCAATGTCGCTACCAATGCAATCGTCGCCACTCGTTCAATTGTCAACGTCCAGTTTAGCTCGAAATACCCAAAGATTGAGAAGTAGTATAGCATTCTGGGTAAGAGGGTAAAATAGTCCTTTATGTCAAATGTTAAATATTCGGCTCACCAGTTATTGTAGAGGTGGTAATTTTGACACTTTTACATTATCTTTTATCTGAAACAGGTCAAATGAAAATATACCTAGAAAAGGGAACATGTCAAACTCCTAAAGTGTTATATTTTTTAGAGTTAGATTACGATGTAATAAGATTATTTTTTGTAATACTAATTTAATCATTGATAATTTATAAATTTCTATAAAAGATGTACAAAAATATATTTAGGAGTCCATTTTGGTTGGTTTGCTTCAACCTATCATTTTTGACCAGTTACCCAACCCATTCATCTTGCTAGCTCTAACTTTTTGTGAACCGGTGCTACTCTTTTACTAAAACCTCTTAACATGTATTAAGATAACATTATGTTGTTGATAAGGCCAAACGAGTGTTAAAATACTATTGAGCAACATACATTTAAGCTAAGATTACTATTCTTATAACACATAGGATTATTAATTGCTTAACTATTTGTAACCCGTTTTTTAAAAAAATTTACCAAAAGGTGCTCACGGATTGGAGAACCCGACCCGACCTATTCAAGCCCATACTATAATATCCATGTTAACCCAACCTGTTTGACCCGCTATCAAACTGCCACATCTGCCCATTTTCGACGTTTTAACAGTCAGTGAAATGGCATATTAAGTGTCATATAAATAATTTTTCTGTATGTGATTAGGAAGAATGAGCAATAAGATCGGCACATACCCGGTTGAGATTAAGAAACCAACTGTAAACATAGAGATGCTACCGGCCCAACTCTTCTGTTTGTTGTAAGGAATTTTATGGATTCCAAATCTTCTACCCATGATATCTGCAATACCTGTAGAGTGTATTATGTTAATAAAATATATATAAACAATAAGTAACCCAAAGAAGTCAATAATCAGACACACGACTGACTACACGAGGTTGAGAAAAGATACCATCACCACCACACATCATTGAAAGTGAAACCACACCAATTGGCGACTCGCGCCAGAAGACAACAGTGGATAGAATCAACATCAAAACATAATATAGGGGTCCTCTAAGTAATTCCCTGCAATTAAATCATTTTTAAAATTTTGGGATAAATTCATTTGGAAACTAATTAAAAGGTAAAGGGTTAACTGCATAAGAAGGTAATTAACTTTGCGAAACTTCCAAAAATTTTAAGGTAATCTACAACTTTAATAGCAGTGAAAAAAGTCAACATCGTCAAAGGCAGTGACATGTCGCGGTATCATTTTGACCTAGTAACATGTATGGATTACCATAAATCGACAAAACTGAAGTTTGAGGATTGTTAGGGCTGCAAACGAACCGAACGAACACGAACAAGACCTTGTTTATGTTCATTTGTTAAGGAAATATATGTGTTAACGAACTGTTCATGAACACTTATCGAACGAGATGTTGTGTTCGTTTGTCAAGGAAATGAACGTGTTCGTGTTCTTTGAGGTAACGAATGTTGATGAACACAAACTAATGTTCATGGACACAATTGAAAACAAACTAGTACAAACAAACGCTCATGAACAAAATATATACCACACTGATACTTACTGAATATTTGATATGTCGGAATTTTGAAGTATTTAAATCAAATGAAATAAAAACTAAAAACACGAATGAGCTATCAAACAACATAAACGAACATAAATTAACAAGCGCGGCCTCTGTTCATGTTCGTTCATTTAACTAAACGAACGAAATTCCTTGTTCGTGTTCGTTCATTTATTAACCAAACGAACACAAACGAACTTCCTGGCGAACGCTTCACGAACTGTTCGCTGAACGTTAAGTTGTTATTAAAAAAATGGAAGTTTTTAAAAACATTGGACAACGGCTGGTTTCCTTTATATGCAATTTACCCAAGGTTAAACAAGCCATCAAGAATAGGATTAAGAAAACTTACTCTGGTTTTCCTTCTCGAGTGACTGATTTTATGAGATCTTCATTGGTTACAAGGGAAAGACCGTGAACAAGAAGCCTTGCACAGTTTAGTAAGGGCACTAAAGCAGCAAAATAACGAGCATCCGTTGAAGTACTAATCTAGCATTGAAATATCAACTGTAAGAGTTTGATTGATACATAATTCAAATGAGAAGCACCATATATTTAGGAACCATTTATTCGCCGTTGAATATATGTATTCACAATAATTCTTAATCATTCAACAGATTGTGTATTCACTAGTGAATACTAAATAAAATGGTTCCTAAATATTCAGTTGTTCTTGTTTGAACCCACCCCTATGTATATATTACCTACATATACATTACCTACATATACAATTATAAGCTAAGGGGAATAGTGTCAGGCAGCTGTCTGACACTTCCCCATTAGACCAACCCATTTTTAATTGTATTCCCAGATTAAAATTACGGTTTCGTCCTTCGTTTAAAATTACGTTTTTGCCCCCAGCTCAAAATAAAATTATAATTTTTCCCCTAGCTCAAAATTACGTTTTTGCCCTCGGTTCAAAAACTCATATTTAATTTTGTTCACAATTTAAAATTACGTTTTCGCCTTCCGTTTAAAATTACGTTTTTGCCCCCAGTTCAAAATGAAATGTTGTTTTTCCCTCTAGCTCAAAATTACGCTTCTGCCCTCGGCTCAAAATTACGTTTTTGTCCACAGTTCAAAATAAAATTATGTTTTCCCCCCTAGCTCAAAATTATTAGCTGCCTGTCACTTTCCTATTGGACTAACTCATTTTTAATTTAATTTTATTCCCAGTTTAAAATTACGCTTTCGTTATTTGTTTAAAATTACGTTTTTGCCCACAGCTCAAAATAAAATTATAATTTTGCCTTAGCTTAAAATTACGCTTTTGCCCTAGGTTCAAAAACTCATTTTTAATTTTGTTCCCAGTTTAAAATTACGGTTTCGCCCTCCGTTTAAAATTACGTTTTTGCCCCCAGTTAAAAATAAAATGTTGTTTTTTCCTTTAGCTCAAAATTACGATTATGCCCTTAGCTCAAAATTACGTTTTTGCCCACAGTTCAAAATAAAATTATGTTTTTCCCCCTAGCTCAAAATTGTGATTTTGCTCTCAGTTTAAAATTATGATTTCATCTCC
Source organism: Helianthus tuberosus (assembly GCA_030545235.1). NCBI lineage: Eukaryota > Viridiplantae > Streptophyta > Magnoliopsida > Asterales > Asteraceae > Helianthus > Helianthus tuberosus. The sequence goes on along the minus strand of CM060370.1, from coordinate 24,599,239 downwards.
AGTTTAAAATATAATAACGATTTTGCCCTCTGTACAGATATACATGTTGTGAGAGAGAAATATTTGGCTTATTGCCCCCGCAACGCGGGCGGGGAAAAACTAGTTATAAACAATGGGCAATTTAAAATATACCTAAAAATTGGCCAGCAACCCATATAAAGCAATCCAGATAATATATGAACCAGCTTTCTGCTTAAACTCTGAAATGAGGATGAAAGATAATAAGGAAATTAAACAATTAAACTGCCAAACAAAGTTTTATTTCAGGTTCTACAAACAGCCAAAGTTTGACTTCTAAAAGTCAAATGTGGTACTTTCAATTTTCAAACTCTAGATTTATGTTAATTATTCCACCAACTTAACACAAAACATACGCGGTTAATTCAAGTAACCAGTAACTTAGTTACTGCCGGTAAATTTCTTTTACCGAAATAAAACCTAATTACTAAAACGACTTGATAACACTAAAATCACCAACAAAACACAGTTAAAAGCGAACCGAACTGAACCGAACCCGACTCAGTTTAACCAATAAATTATAAATTGAGCGAAACCTGTTCGATGATTTGGCGCTGTGTAAGATTATCAAAACTGGAAACCAAAGCATAGGCGCCAGCAACAACTAGAACAGTTGCTCCGGCATCCCGAATCAGATGATTCGATAAATCTACAGTGAAAGCACGCGGTGGAACAAGAACAAAACGACGTCGATTTCTGTAAACATCGACGGAAACATTTCGAATAAGATGCGAAGTGAGAAACGGTGTGGTTGGAGAAAAAGGGTATCTCGGAGGGGAGAAGTGGCGGCGGAGGAGCGGTGGTTTGTGGGTGGTGGTGATGGTCTCCATGTGAATGATTTTTCGAAGTTTGTAATGATAAATAAATCTAGCAGCAGGATATGTGTTCTAGTGTTGTGGGACCAATTATAACTACTGGGCTACTGGCTGGCTACTGCACCTATTTGAGGAAAGTTATATGTTTGCAGTGGTAAATATTAAAAGGGGAATTATATTCCCACAACTTGCTATCTATTTGCACACCTTTGAATTTGAATACGCATTATATAGAGGTATATGATTCGTATAGAAAAAGTTAAAAAAACACCGCAGACTGATAGGTTCAGGTGTTGTCTGGCGGCTGGAATCATACGCATCGTATAGGCCTATACGATGCGTATTTACCCCCTGAATTTTTTAAGTTTATTTTTTGTGTGTTGTGTTGGGATTTTGGTGTTTTGGGTTTGTTATTGGTGTTTATTATTAGTTATTTTTATTTTAATAAGTTTTAAAATCTTTATTGTTTTTATATCGTACCGTATCACATTTTTAACTTAATATCGTATTATCGATTGTACGTAACCAAGCATATCAATCTAAACAGTTAAAATAAACAATCACAAATACAAATAAACTGAAACTGCAAATTTAATTACATAATAAGTTTGTACATACATAGACAATTGTTCAAAATAAATAAACCGTCAAAATACAACAAAAGTACAACGATCCTAAAGCTATGGATCCTGAGTGGTGCCAAAGGGCCCCGCCCCCGCAGTGCCTGAGGTCCCCGCCCCCTGAGTGGTGCCTGAGGGCCCCGCCCCCAGCAGTGCCTGGATCGCCTCCATGAGAAGACACTCCATACGGCCGTGAGCGGCCTCCATCCGCGCCTGCATCCGGTCCTCCAACTCAGCCAACGCACGTGCCACAGCTGGATCGAGCTCGTCGTTGAATACGTGCTGGGGGTACTGAGGCACCCCATGTGGCTGCGTCTGCTGTGCCGGAGCACCTAACGGAAATGGAGGCGGCGGTGGAGGTGGTGGTGGCTGAACGTGGTCAACATCGTCGTCATCGCCGCCGTCGCCCTCTGCAGCATCACCATCCGCCGGCTGACCCTCACCCTGTGCCAGCTCCGGAAGCAACTCCGATAGCTCGTCTGGGAGAGCGACGGGCTCGAAGACCTGCCCGTTCCCTCCTATAAGTCGCAGACCGAGCCCCGGGAAGTCACGCGTCATGTGCATGCCGATCAGGGTAGTACGGGTCAACAAGCTCGGCTCCACCACACCCCCATCCGAGAATAACTGGTCCTGCTGGGGAACAAGGCCCAAGGAGACGGCAATACGTGTGATGTACGCCCCCCGTACAACACAGACCTGTCCTGCCTGTGGAACGCCGTCGCGAACCACTGGGCTAGGCAGCGATGGAAGGCGCACCTCTCCCCCCATATAAGGCAGTACATGTAAAAGAGATCCCCCTGAGTGCACCACTCGCGACTCTGCTCGCGTGGTGCTATAGATGTGGCAATAAGCTTGTGCAGGTAGCGGTAGAGGGGATCGGTGATATAGGAAGCCCTCTGCTTCGACGTCCTGCCGAAGCGATGCTCGCTGATCACCTGCCAGAACCGCATCAGAGTCGTATGGGGGGCCATCCATATGCCGTCGGTGTAGATGGGGGTGTCTAACTCCTCAACCCTGTAAAGGCGGGAGTGCTCGACAAACTGTCTGAGTGACATCAAATGCCACTGCCCCGCTAGACGAAAGCTAACCTCTATCCACGAGTCGTCCTCGTCGTCATCCTCCTCTGGACGGTCTGCAGGCCTGGGAGCGTAGTCGAAACTCGACAAAAACTCGCACGCCATGACCCTGTAAGACGGGGTGTATGCCATATCGAACAACCTGTCACACAGTGTGGTTAGTATGCATGTCGTATACAAAACAAAGAAAAAACAGTAACAAATAGTATACCTCGACCATGGAGTATCGTCTCCGATGAGCCCTCGGGCTCTCGCCGCCTCTGCGACCTCTTCTAGAGCACCCCAATCGAGGGCACAGTGGCCGCCGATCTCCATACGACGAAACTTTTCACATCTGTGATAAGCCTCGCTCCCCTCCTCGAACCTCAGATAATCATTCTCCAACAGGGGATCCTCTCCAGGGTCAGGGTCAGCGCCACGCCCGCGCCCACGTCCAGCACCACGACCGCGCCCACGGCCGCGTCCACGCCCACCAGGCGCCGCCACCGCGATCAACGCCCCCGCCGCTCCATGTGCGCGGCCACGTCCACGTCCACCTCCACCGCGACCGCCAGCTCCACCTCCACCGCCACCGCCACCTCCCCGGCCTCTCCCTCTACCCATAGCGACTTCCATATCTGTTCTTGAAAAAAAATTTGAAATTTTGAAACGACAACCATCGTATAGGTCGATACGCATCGTATCGACCCATCTGTTCTTGAAAAAAATTGAAATTTTGAAATGATACACATCGTATAGGTCGATACGCATCGTATCGACCCATCTGTTCTTGAAAAAAATTTGAAATTTTGAAACGATACGATGCGTATAGGCCGATACGCATCGTATCTACTCAAAAGTTCTTCAAAACCCCCAAAAAAAACCCCAGTTTTCAACCCAAAATTCACAACAAACCTACGGCTAAAATGCAAAATCTAACACGTTAAAATGATGAGGGTGTGGAGATGAATACCGTACTAGTCTTCGATCTTCAAATCTCGAGTGTATGTCGACCGTATGTATACCACCGTATGTGTGTGTATTTGGGTGTATTTTTAGTTTTGTTTGTTTTTGGATCGTATAAACCCCCTGTGTTTTAAGGGGTTATATCGTTTTCTTCTTCTATACGAATCGTATAGATCTATACGATGGTTTGTAAATTACCAATATACCCCTGGTTTTCAAATGAATCCAGGGGTTAATACGCATCGTATAGGACTATACGATTCGTTTTAAAGTGCAATACGATACAACTTTGGCCTATACGATCGTATATGCCATAGTTTGAAAAGTTGGGTTTTCGTGTTTTCCTCAGTTCAACGCGTATACGAGTCATTTTTTGATGAAATTTCGCATATTTTGTCGTTTTAGGACGTATGACTTCAACATACGTCGTTTCGGTGACGTTCGGTTGCGTGCGAATATCGTATTTTACGATTACGTACAGTTTTGTTTGAAGTCCACTTGTACTCCATAGTGCCGTGTTATATGTATACGTTCGTGTTATATCATTAGTCGCGTACTTTAGAGCATTATATCGTATTTTAAGGTATTTTAACATATTTTCAGGTATTATATGGTATTTTAATGTATTTTAGCGCATTTTAGCGTATTTCGGCGTATTTTAGCATATTTAATTGTATTTTGACGTATTTCACCGTATTTTCGAACATTTTAGCGTACTTTAGAGCATTATATCGTATTTTAAGGTATTTTAACATATTTTCAAGTATCTTATGGTATTTTAAGGTATTTTAGCGTATTTTGACGTATTTAATTGTATTTTGACGTATTTTACCGAATTTTCGAACATTTAATATGTGAACAATCACACCAAACGTATTGGCAAGAAGGAGTGCTGCTTGAGGCATCTCCATCCAATGTTCCCTGAGTGCCATTCCAACCCCGGTAAAATTTATTCTCTGTACTTGTTCGTCGTAGTCCCCTGGTAGTTCACTATCGAAGACGTACTCCCACATTTCTTTGTTCGGACCCGTCAGCTCCTCAAGTAGTTGGTTTCGAATATACCCAAAGTAATCTTGTTCAAACCCTAAGCCCACAGCCGCCGCCCGAAACCCACAATGTCCATCCGACCTGACATCTTTTATTCTTGAAATGTAGCGGTGGAACACTTTTGGAATTTCGTTTTTGTATATGTGCGCATATTCAAGCATTCCCTCATTAGTGATTAACGGAAAGGCATTGCCCTTGCCAGGCTCTTCTTCACGTGAAGAGGTTGAACGACCGCGTCGATTTAACGACCTTTGAGACTTTAGAGACATTGCAGACGTATATGGTATTATGGAATCTTGCGATGGTACATAAGAGCTATGTCGAGGAGGGTCACACCTACTTTGTTGTCTGGGAGGCCCAACTGAGCTATCTCTAGCAGCTTGCTCTTTTCTTTGTTGTTGGACCTTGGAAGTTGGCCGCCCACGAGTGTTTTCTTGTACGACAGGCGGTTTTTTGTCGCTCATATATGGGTTTACCACTGCCATGATCTTCGATAAGACGCTTTTCCTCACTTGCGGGGGTTGGGTAGACAATTTTTGTTTCACATATTCTAATTGTTTGTCTACATCAACATCTTCCTCATCAAAATTTGATGCGTTCAGGTCAAGTTTTCTCCAGAAAATGTCTATTTCTTCGAGCTGAATGACGTAGTCTGCAAAAAAAAAACAGCATTAGACAATCATATTAAATCAAGACAACAAAACATTTTTTATAAGTCTATAAGTACCTGTATTCTGCAATCTCTCCAGGCGACATGCACATAACAACCCGGCACCCGAGTACAGCTGGCAGCCACATGTTGATCCAAATGACCGCAACGTGTCTATTCTCCGTGTTAGCTCGTGTTCCAATAGGTTAAAAGCATGGATGGAAACTTTAAGGAATAGGTTGGAAAACATAGGAATCTGAAGGTGGCTGTTCATTCGCTTGGTGCGGCTTTCTTCCAAGGATTTCTTTATTTGCGCATATTGCTTTAGTACCAAGGTGTCCACCTTTTTCACCAGCGATTCCAGACTGCATCTCGGTGTAGTAAGCTGTTTCTTTAATGCAGCATGTGCGCCTTCAGCTCTGTTTGTTGTACTTTGCAAGAATGTCAGGGTTTGATTGGTCCATGCAGATACGAACAATTGTCTGGAGGTGCTTAACCAGTTATTCCATAGGTAATTAAAAACATCTGAGAAAAATAAAACATATTCAAATTTTATATCAATTTGTATGAATGTATTTACTTAGAGAGAACATACATGTAAGTTGTCGATTGACAAGGTGTCTCTGAAGGTTGAGGAGGTTATATTTGTATAACTCTTCGGTAGCGGAATTACACACTGTTTTCCACTGATTTATAAAGGCATCCCAATCTTGCGCATTAAACGAACCCTTGCAGTGCTTCACAATATTTTGTAAGATGTGGAACCTGCAGAGATATCTGTGTGCGCCAGGGAATATTTTTCTACACGCGTTTATCAGTGCCTGGTCCTTGTCTGTTAGAATTACACGCGGCTCCATGCACTCGTCCAACATAGACCTGACCCTCTCCAATACCCAGATGTACGTTGCCTCCTGCTCGTTTGAAAGAAATGCATGCGCAACACAGAAGGTGTGGTTTGTCGACGACATACCCACCACTTGCAAAAATGGAAGATTGTACATGTTAGTCTTGTAGGTAGCGTCGATCATAAGCACATGCGGGAATGCCCTCCACATTTCAAAGGACTTATCGTGATAGAAAAATATATGCTGAACGACGTTGGTGGAAGGTTCCGCCTGTATGTAATAGGTCATCTTTTTTTCCTGGAGGATTTGTTCTAGTCGCTGCATGGGAGACGTTTTTTTCTCGAACTTCGCGACCCTAATCTTTTGGCGAGCGTTGTGTATGTATTTCCGAACACATACGTTCTCAGGGTTCTGTTCTGTTCGGTTACGGCTTTCCAGATTGTATGGGGCTGTATGTCTTGATCCGTCAGCTCTTGCACCAGCCTATACTCATTAGGAGTAAGCCTCCTGGCATACGCGTAACCCTCCAGATGTTCAGCAGGGCCGTGGTTGTGCACCTCGTTAAAATTTTTGTTCAGATAATCTATCCGCCAAGACGTACAGCGCCGGCCGAGAAAACCTATCACCATAAAAGGGCACGCGCATTTTTTGCTGCCGGTTTTCCTAACCGTGGCCTTACTCTAATGCTCGCCGCTACGACAACATTGGAGCCACACCCGGTTATCCTTAGACTGTCTGGTAACAATTATGTCACACCCCTTTCTGCGGCGGAAGCACGAGGTGTGATCATGAAAGGTTCTCATTGCATACGAAGAGTAAACATGCTACATGCTCGTAAAATAACATCAAATACCATAATTTGAAAACATAAGTTTAGCGTTTACATCGCTAGACAGCATAAAACATTGTCTTAAAAGTTTACAACTTTATTTAAAGTTAAACACAAGCGACATCCACGAGCATAAGCGAGACCGCGCGCACATCCATCCTAGTTACCTGAAATACATGTGAGTTTTGGAAAAACGTCAACATAATGTTGGTGTGAATTCATGCAGTTTTGTATTTCACGTTTGTATACTTTGTATGAAAACATAGTTTGTGAATAAATCAAGTTTCATATATAAATCCAGTTTCATGTGTACACCACGTACTCATGTATAATTCAAATTCTTCTTGAGCACCCCACGTACTCAAGTATAATTCCCATTTTCTTGAGTACCCCACGTACTTCAAGTATAATTCAAGCTTTTCTTGAGTACCCCACGTACTCAAGTATTCATCAAGTTTTAGTATGGCATGAATTTTATGTAAATAAAGTATTCCTGTAAGTATCAGGATTGTTAATGGGTTGCAAAGCCATTAACATGTGACACGACATAGGAAGTCACCAAACCTTAGGCATTTAATTGGTATATTCTGAGACACAAAAGCACTACTCGATTCTCGCCCTCACCGAGAGTGTGACTGCCCGGCACCCGTTAGATCTAACCTTTTGTTTTGCGGTCTAGGTATATTGTTGATTAATGGTGCTTCTGTACCCTATTCGTGACACGATTTCTCGCATCATTTCTCATAACGCCTCATACTTGGTTCTCGTTCTCACCAAGTGCGCTTCTCATATTCTTATATTTCGTCACACTTGGTTCTCGTTCTCACCAAGTGTACTTCTTGTATTCTTATATTTCGTCACACTTGGTTCTCGTTCTCACCAAGTGTGCTTCTTGTATTTATATCATACCAATTATAAATATTGTACATGTATTTCACCCCCGAAGTTATAAAACTGAAAACAGTTAAAAGAAAAGGGGGAGCATGAACTCACAACTTTGTGTTCCTTGCGTCGTAAACTTCACCGGATTTGCTTAATTAACGTCGTAACCTATACGCGTTTTCTTAACGTTAGTCACTAGACTTGCGTCGCACAAGTACAGTCACTCTCTTTTATGTATATATTCTTGTGTTAAAAATATTTTATATTTTTAACTAAGTATCTCACTTATATTATTTTTCTCAAAAATTAATATAAGTATCTTGTGTTTTTGCAATTTGCACCCGAATTATGTATCTTGTATGTCGTATGTGTATTTTTGTGTTTATACTTCTCATGAGTATTTCCAAGACATATTATTTTTATTCTAAAAATAATATATACATAGCTCACAAAATAATCACATAATCACACAAGCGATTTATTAGAAAATATATATTCTAAATATATATTTAACAAGTTTTACTTATGAAAATCCACCCCCGAATACATGGTCATTTGATAACAAAAATCATGGCGAAGTTTGTTTGGAAAACCAGTCGAACATATATTCATAACACTTGTCACCAAAAATATTCTAAGTGTTATTTTCTGGAAAAATTTCCCCAGAGTTTCCTCTGTAACTGGAGGTGGCCACGCTTACTAGCGTATCATTTTCTTTTAAAAATTCAACCAATCAATTTTCCGTCATCAAAATACCATCTTCAAATATCAAACTAGTCAAAATAAATAATAGAGCATTGTATATTTAGGGAAAATATTTGTTATTATAGTCATGTATATCTCTCCCTAATTATAGGAGATTGACTTGTACATTATATATTCGATGTTTACATGAATGAGAAGGGGACAAGATTTACATTCTTTCATGGTATCAAACCTACCCTAGGAGATACCTAGCCGATCCTTCTCTTCCCCACCATTCACTGCTGCGCCGATCTCACCATCCCTTCTCAACATGTCTTCATCGTCTTCCCCTCACCCCGCTGTTACAGTCACCTCTATAAAAAATCTCATACCTGTCACATTGGACATCGAAACCGGGCACTATACTACCTGGTTCGAGATGTTCAAAATTCAATGTAAAGCCCACCTTGTCTTCGATCATCTCCAACCCAAATCGACATCAGAAACTTCTTCATCGTCTGACACGGCCAAAGATAAGGAAAAAGAAAAGTCTGCTCCGACCGAGACGTGGGAACGTCTCGACTCAATTGTACTTCAGTGGATATACAGTACCATCTCCACCGACTTGCTGCACACGGTTCTTAAACCAGATACAACTGCTTATGATGCCTGGACTACAATCGCCAACATCTTTCAAGACAACAAGGCTACACGTACGATTGACCTCAACAACAAGTTCTCTAACACTCACCTGGATCAATTCCCGAACATGTCCGCGTACTGTCAGGCCCTAAAGGTTATTTTCGACCAACTCACCAATCTTGGATCTTCCGTAACTGATGAACAACTGGTACTGCAACTACTTTCGGGTCTCAACGAGCAATACGAAAACACTGCATCTGTTATTCAACAGATGAAACCTCTCCCCGACTTCTACGACACACGCTCCAGGTTATGTATGGCTGAATCCAGGAAACTCAGTCAAGTCAGACATTCAGCGCAGACGGCTGGCGCGGCTCTCACAGCCACCACTGAACCGCAACATAAAGAGACCCGAGACAAGGCTGACCAGCGGTCAGATACTTCTGAACGGGGCCGCGGTCGCGGTAGGGGTAGAGGTCGCGGACGCCAAGGCAATGGCCGTGGCAGAGGTACCTTCGGTCAGTATGGGGGCGGCGGCTACAGTTCTTCCCCTGTTGGTCACATTCCAAATGCATATTACCCATGGCCATGTTATGCCCCATGGGCTGGCCCAACTAATGTAACTCCTCAATCACAATGGGGCTCTTGGTCCCATATACCCCCTGTCCCTATCCGACAGCAAACAAACCTAACCACCAGTCAGCGGGCATTCTCGGGCCCAGACCCAACCAACCCTTTGCTGCCGGTCACACGCCCACTGATCTGAATCAGGCGATGTATGCGATGTCTCTCACCGACCCCTCCTGGACAATGGATACAGGTGCCACAGGTCATATGACTTCTAACTCTCACCTTTCGTCTGTTTTTAATAATTGCATTAATCGAAATATAATTGTGGGAAATGGTCAAACCATTCCCGTGCATGGACAAGGCGACCTTACCCTCCCCCTCCCCTCCCACCTTTTAAATTGACACAAGTCCTTTATGCCCCATCTCTCATTAAAAACTTGCTGTCTGTTCGTCGTTTTACTACCGATAATAAATTATCCATTGAATTTGACCCATATGGTTTTTTGGTGAAGGATCTCAAGACTCGGACCCCTATCCTACGATGCAATAGCTCCGAAGGCCTCTATACTTTTGATCCATCCCAAGTCACCAAGATCATATCCCCCACGGCACTTACGACGATTTCACAAGACACATGGCATCAACGTCTCGGTCATCCGGGACTTTCTTTATTGAACTCTCTTAAAAACGCTAGTTTTATTAATTGTGGAACTTTGAAAACTCATGTTTGTCAATCTTGTGTGTTTGGTAAACATATTAAATTACCGTTTTTTACTTCTAACACTGTTACCAACATGCCATTTAATATAGTTCACAGTGATCTTTGGACCTCCCCGATTCTTAGTTCGGGGGGTCACCGCTATTACATCCTTTTTCTTGATGATTGTTCAAATTTTTTATGGACCTACCCCCTCCTGAATAAATCTCAAGTTTTCTCCACCTTTACTACATTCTATAATCTAATTCTCACTCAATTCGAACGTAAATTGAAACAATTTCAATGTGATAATGGCAAGGAATATAATAATAATATATTCCAACAATTTTGCAAATTAAATGGAATGCAATTTCGTTTTTCTTGTCCATATACCTCGTCTCAGAATGGGAAAGCCGAACGAAAAATTCGTTCTATTAACAATATTATTCGCACACTTTTAGCCCATGCATCTTTACCTAACACTTATTGGCATCATGCTTTGGAAGTTGCCACATACCTTCATAATATTTTGCCTAGCAAAATTCTCAACAATTTTTCTCCTACCCAAAAATTATATCATTGCATTCCATCTTACTCACACCTTCGCGTCTTTGGTTGTCTATGTTACCCTCTAATCCCCCACACTACTATACATAAACTCTAATATCGATCAATGCCATGTGTCCTCCTCGGCTACCCCCCCAATCATCGGGGATATAAGTGCCTCGACTTACACACTCGTAAAATTATCATAAGTCGACACGTCATCTTTGACGAAGCCATTTTTCCTTTTGCAAACAACCCTACCCCCTCTCCTTCAAATTATGAGTTTTTAACTGATCCCATTCACCCTCTCCATTTTTTTGACTCCCACCATAATACCAATCACCCTAATTCTAACCCCAATAATATTCAGCCCAATTTTCCTTCCACTGTCCATTCTACTGTTCCAGACACATCTCTTATTGGCCCACTTCCCTTTTCAATTACTACCCCCACTCACAGCCTACCTCACTCCCCCACTAGCCCACCTACTTCCCCGAGCCCACCTACTTCTCACACTAGCCCACCCCCGTCACAGCCCACTCCACTCACAGACCACCCCATATCACACCTAACCGGCCCATCTTCACAGTTCTTTAATACCCCCCTCGGCCCAAATCTTTCTGTTAGCCCAACTCCCTCCCTCGGCCCTTCTACCTCCGATCTGTCTTCACCGTCCACTACATCTCCCACACTTCAACCACCTTCTCCTCCACCACCACCACCACCTACCCGCACCATCCGTACCCGCTCTATGGATGGCATACATAAACCGAAAAACATTTTTAACCTTGTCTCCTCATCTATCGTCCCTATCCCTAAAAATCCAAAGGATGCTTTGTCTAGCACGGAATGGCATAATGCCATGTCCACCGAATTTAATGCACTTATTAAAAATAAGACCTGGGTGTTAGTTCCCCGGCAACCTCATATGCATGTTTTACGTAGCATGTGGCTTTTTCGTCACAAATTCAGGTCGGATGGTACTTTGGAACGCTATAAGGCTCGTCTTGTTTGTGATGGGAGCAACCAACAAATTGGAGTGGACTGTGGTGAAACATTTAGCCCGGTTGTCAAACCAACCACTATACGCACTGTGTTATCACTTGCGTTGTCACAATCGTGGCCAATTCATCAACTTGATGTCACCAACGCCTTTCTTCACGGCAACTTAAATGAGACTGTTTACATGTATCAGCCTATGGGGTTCCGTCATCGTCAATATCCTGATCATGTGTGTCTTCTACAGAAATCTCTTTATGGTTTGAAGCAGGCTCCTCGAGCGTGGTACCAACGGTTTACTGACTTCGTTCTTACCTTGGGATTTCAGCAAAGTAAATGTGACAACTCTTTATTTATCTATCGGCTCAATGGAAACACAGCTTATCTCCTCATATACGTTGATGACATAATTCTCACAACCTCGTCTGATTCCCTTCGCGTCTTTCTTATGGCTCGTCTTGCTGCAGAATTCGCAATGAAAGACCTCGGGCCACTTAGTCATTTTTTGGGTGTTCATGTTCAACGACAGGGTGGCAACATGTTCTTGTCTCAACACGTATATACCAAAGAAATCATTGAAAGAGCCGGTATGTCATCTTGCAAATCCGCGGCTACGCCGGTAGACACCAAACCCAAACTTGGGTCAACTTCGGGTGGGGATTTTGATGACCCGACCTTGTACCGTAGTCTTGCTGGAGCACTTCAATATCTAACATTCACAAGACCTGATATTTGCTATGCCGTTCAGCAAGTATGTATGTACATGCATGCACCAAAAGTAGATCATTGGAATGCACTCAAACGGATCATCCGGCATTTGCAAGGCACATCATCTCATGGTCTAACCATTGGTCCCTCTACAGATTTCTCATTGCGTGGTTACAAGGATGCCGACTGGGCAGGGTGTCCGGATACACGGAGATCTACTTCAGGTTATTGTGTCTATTTGGGACCGAACATTATCTCATGGTCTTCCAAACGCCAGTCAGTTATCTCTCGTTCTAGTGCCGAAGCAGAATATAGGGGCGTTGCTAATGTGGTTGCGGAAATATGTTGGCTTCGTAATCTTTTGCTGGAATTACACAAACCTCTAACAACTGCTAGCCTTGTGTACTGTGATAATATTAGTGCGATCTATCTCTCAGGCAACCCAGTTCAGCATCAACGAACAAAACACATTGAGCTTGATATTCATTTTGTTCGTGATTTAGTTCAACGCGGTTCTGTTCGGATACTTCACATCCCCACTCGTTCTCAGATAGCTGACATATTCACCAAAGGATTGCCTAAGGTGTTATTTGACGACTTTCGGTCCAGTCTCAGCATTCGGCCTCCTATTGCTTCGACTGCGGGGGTGTAATAGAGCATTGTATATTTAGGGAAAATATTTGTTATTATAGTCATGTATATCTCTCCCTAATTATAGGAGATTGACTTGTACATTATATATTCGATGTTTACATGAATGAGAAGGGGACAAGATTTACATTCTTTCAATAAACATAAATCGCATACACATGAACTTGCAAGTTGTGTAAAATTATGTAGTAACTTTTCAACACATTTAGTGGGTCTTTCCATCTCTAAAAATAAAATCATTATCTCGAAAATTTTATTTTTAAAGAATATGAAGTTTTACAACTTCTAGTCGGTATTTACGAAAATATTTCTTTGTTAAATCCTTTCATTACACAAGTGTCTACACACTTTTTGGTTCTCAAAAACACCTTTAGTTTAGGAAAGATCCGGTTTTAAAACATGGTTTTGTCTTACAGTTGGTTCTTCGAAAATACCACTTGTAGATCTTTAGATCTACTAGTTTAGAACCCCATTTCATAAGAAAAATTGTTTTTACACAAGTTCATGTTTTATGTTTGAAAGGGTTCGTCATCTAAAAACTTTACGACTTAACATAAGGCTAGTTCATGTTCCATGAACACGATCTAGCGTGGTTTGATGACGATCCATTCCAACACTAGCAATCAACAACAATAAATAATCATAACAGAACTAGTTTCAAAAGTTTTACACTAACATTCATTCATTAACCACCATGTTTATTATTTTTAGTAGACTTTTAGTTTTGGTCTCTAGTGTTCATGATTTTTACCCGTTAAATTTCTTATTAACCACTTTAGATATGAACAATAGGGTGTTTAGAGTCACTTACTACTAGCTCGAGGCTAGGGAAGAAACTAGACGAAAAATAGGCGGTTAATAGCGTTGTGGTGAGGTCCTTGGCAATCCGCAAGCACCGAGCTTCCTTATACGTGATCCTTCACACTTGTAAGTATGTATAATGCCTTGATCAAATTTGAATGATGGTGGGATGGTGCTATGACTCTCGGCCGAAGACAAGGCAAGGGAGAGAAAGAAATGTAAATTTTTTTTTGAAGTGTGGAATGTAAGAGATGGTTATCCAATAAGACTTCTTAGGGGACACGGGGTGGTTCACTAGTGATAGAATTTATCACTCACAAGCACCAATCAAGTTCCGCCATGTCATCGACCATTTTTCCATCACTCACAACCTTTTTTAGGCGGGGTGGTCATCACTCATCACCACACCCAACAATTTCCCCCCAACCAACAATTCCACTCACAAAACCAATCCATCACGCGTTGAAAATATAACGAAAATGGATTTTCGTTAACATATAACGCGTTATATGTTTTAGTGGCGGTGGACATTAACGCGTGGTGGAGTGTTCCCGTGATAGTATCACGTACGAGCCCGGGTCCCCTTATAGCCCATTATTTACCAAGACCCATTGGATCTTATGTCAACAAGATTTTAAGCACATGGATTAAATTAATCAAAAGTTATGGTGTGTGTGTTCCCTAGGGGAAACAAACGGTTAGAGGGGGTGGGTAAGTAGTTCAATTTCAACTAATTGGTTAAATGCTTAGTTAGTTTATTTAGGAACTTAAATTAAGTTATTAGTATGTTATAAAATATTACGGGTGTTAGGGTATTCGGGGACCCTAACTAGCTCAGAAAAGGAAAAATAATGTCAATGACAATATTTTTATGTTCCGGGTATAGTTCGGTTGTTCGGTTGGATATTAATCCGTTAAAGTGCTAAATTACACTTTTTAGTGTCTTTTAAGTACCCTTCTTGTACCCCTTTCAATTCCCAACACTTAGGGAAATATTCTGGATGATAAAACAAAATTTCTGCATAATATTCATATGTTTAAATGCTGAATTATTGCTGAATTATACAAAATTCTGCACTTAAAGTGCGTTTCGGGTGCTTTTTAGTGCTTATTTTTGCTTTCGAATAGTATATATATTAAACCCTTGTATGTACTCTTGGGTTTTAATGTATTCTTGTCGTTGGACCTACACCTAGGCTCCACTTTTATTGACTGACTGCTTTCTGCAGTTCTGTTGACACATAGTGTCTTACCGGTGAGTTTACTTAGTATTTTTTACTCAACGCTCTCGCTTATGCATAAAGCAATATTTTGTAGTATACAACGTGCATGAATTCACTTGTTTAGTATGTGTTCAGACAATGCTGACAATTAAGCACATAATTGCAGTCATTAAATAATGATTAAAGTGTACAGAAATTACCGGTTTGGTGCCAGTTGTCACAAATTATGTATCCGTTGGCTAAACCTCTTTGTTTTACCCAACTTTCCAAATCTTTGCGGGATAAAAAATCCTAAAAACATAACAAGTAATTTAAAAAAATATAACAATTTTGAATGTACTTTTTTAAAAATTCTTAAAAAATATAACAGGTTTAATTAATTTTATAAAAATATTTCATATAACATTTATTAATTAATTTTTATCCTGTTTGAAAAATATAACAATTTTAATGTATTTTGTATTAACAATTGTATAATAATTTAACAGAAAAAATATAACATTTAACAAAAATATATATCGTTCGTACCTGATCAGTTTTGTACGAAACTTCAGGGTAAGCGGGTGTCTCGTCACCCAATGACTCTAGCACGGGTGGCTCGTCACCCAATGACTCTTGCACGGCTGGATCGTCACCCAATGACTCTTGCACGTAAGAAGGGTGACTAAGGTCTCCTTGTACTCCCGAGGGACCACTAACGAAAACGTTATTGCCATATTCTTTCTGTCCGTTGAGGTCTGGCAACGATGATTCATTATGACGGGGACGATAGCCCGACATGACCTCGTGCGCGTGATCATCATTTCCACCCAAATCGTAAGAGTAAGAATCAGGGACATTAGACCTCGCCTAATACAAACGGTGTGCTAAGTATTTCATAAAAAAAAACAGAATAAGTTAAAAAAATGATATACCACACTGCTATCCGGAATAAACGTGCTCGTGTCCGCCTCAGACGGCTCACCGAAAACATACTTGTACCAAGACATGTTTGTTAGTGAATGTGAATATATAACGAAGACGATATATATATCGTCTTCTTCGTCGCTTAAATAGGGGTAGAAGTATTCAAATTCAGAAAATAATACGAGTCGTATAGCCCTATACGATGCGTATAGGGCATACGTCAATCACTTTACGTCACTCAACAGTGACAGAAAGCTGATCGTACTTTCTAAAAAAGTAATACGCATCGTATAGGCCTATACGATGCGTATAACGTTAACCCCCGTGAGACAATGTCAGTTGTTGACTGACACAGAATTAATTACCAACCTCAATACGCATCGTATAGCCCTATACGATGCGTATTGAGGGTGTCAATTTAATCAGCCAAGGTGTGCCAATAATACGACCCATAGTAAATACATTAATGACTATGTACATTTTTTACAGTGAAAATTACATAAATGGTTATGGTATACGGTGTGGTGCGGTAAACACCATCGGTAAGGTGATTACCGATCAGTAACACCGTCGTCGATGGCGTTTACCGATCGGCGAAGTTGTTTGAGCTATAAAGGTTTACTGATGCGTAGGGGCGATGCTTTGAAGGGGCCGGGAGGGGCGCCCGACCCCCCGAACTTTTCGGCCAGTAGTGTTATATATGTAGTTTTCGTATAGAAATTTTTGGGTATATATGTTTTCGACCCCTCGGTTCTATAGAAATTTTTGGGTATATACGTTTTCGACCCCCCCTTAAAAAAATTCAAGCTTCGCCACTGCTGATGCGGGGTTAAGTTGTTTGTGTGAGATGAAGTTGTCAGCTTTTGATTTATTATGTTTTTTTTTAATAATAGTTTATCTAATCCAAGTGTTTAATCACCGCTAACGTTTTTTAGCAATAGGTAAACAAAATAGGTAAAATGATGTGGCACTGTTTGATTGGGTGATTTGAAAGTTTACCTAATCCAAGTGTCTAACCACTCCCTACACACTTAAAAACTTATAATAGACATGTGCTAATTTACATCATTTAATTTAACATTCCCCGCATTGCGGGTCGTTTTTTTTTAACGTGACTTGAGTGTACTGAATGTTTTTGCATTTGCTTATCAATCATAACGTATAAAAATAAATGTGTAAAACTCGAGTGAGTCATAATAACATTTTACGAACTTTTTAGAACGTTGAAGGGTATCAATGTTAAAAGCTAAAAGGGTAATTTTCAAAAGCAAAAAATAAAAAAAGATGATCAAATCCAATGTAGCTAAGGCTATAGGGTGTGGTTGGAGCCCCTATGGGGCTTTATCATGCCACTTAAGCTCTACCTAGAATCCACCTCAGCCATGGGGCTTTATCACGCCCCCCCTTTAACTTGTATAGTGTGGATGGAGCCCCATATTAAAAAAATAAAAAAATTTCATTGGGTGAAATGACATGGGCCCCACCTGATAAAGCCCTTAAAGCTCATTACCATGATGGAGCCCCATCAATGGCGCCCCTTCTTAAATTGGTGGGTGTGGTTGTATAGCGCCGGGGGGCGCTATAGAAGGTGATGTGGCGAGGGTGGCGCCCCCACCCCCTCCAGCCTAAGGGGTCAACTTTTTATGTATATAATAATAACTTCTTTTGTCAAGATTTGAATCAAATTTGATAGGTTTTAATCGAATGCATTTCGAATTCAAGGGAAAATAAAAATTATTCAAATAATTCGAATCGAATAATTCGAAAATTCCATATTCAATTCGATAAACACCCCTGACTTGTAGAGTAATTTTGATAATTACTCTCCTAACAGAATAATTACGATAATACCAACGTAAAATATTGGAACTACACGCTATTCGTACGTTTTGTAGTTAAATGTATTTATACGCCAACTTAACTCTATAAATAAATGTCGTATTGATCCTCCACCACCTCCATAAACAAATAAACATAGCTTTACATCTTGAAATATCATGTGAAACTCCACTCTCTTAGCATCTCAAATCCTTCTTTTTAATCATTATTATTATAGGTTAGAATATAATAGGAAGTTAATTTGGTTAGAAAAGCTAGAAAGTAATCTTGACCATCAATTGATTTAATCAAATGCTAAGATTAAATGAGGGAAATTGAAGGGAAAAAAAGAGGCGCGTGGCTTTGTGTGAGGGCATTGTAGTCAATCCAGATTCCAGAACAATAGTTTATCTCTTCTCCAAACGTTAATAACTTTTTCATACGACATTATTTTTTTTATAAAAGTTGCACCAAAAAAAAGAGTATACAATTGCTATATTTTCGATTTTTTTTTTCGAAAACCCAGTTGCGTAAAACGCAATGTAAAAAAACCCAATTGCATAAAACGCAATGGAAAAAAAACGTAAAAAATGATTTTTTTTTTCTAAAACGCAGTGCACAAAAACACAAAAAAATGTCTTATTTCTAAAACGCAATGGCCAGAAAACATAAAAAAAGTCTTATTTCTAAAACGCAATAGTTTAAAAACACAAAAAAATGTACTTTCTAAAACGCAATGGACAGAAAACACATAAAAATGCGTTTTTCCTAAAACACAATGCACCAAAAAACACAAAAGAAATGTCTTATTTCTAAAACACAATGGTCAGAAGTAATTAAAATGTCTTTTTTTCTAAAACGCAATGGTCTAAAAACACATAAAATGTGTTTTACCTAAAACGCAATGCACTAAAAACACAAGGAAATGTCTTATTTATAAAACGCAATGGCCAGAAAACACTTAAAAATGTCTTTTTCTAAAACGCAATGGACTAAAAACACTTCAAAAATTTGTTTTTTAAAACGCAATGGCGAGAAAACACATAAAAATGTCTTATTTCTAAAACGCAATGACTTAAAAACACAAAAGAAAGTATTCTCTCCACAACACAATGGACTGAAAACACATAAAAATGTGTTTTACCTAAAACGAAATGACTAAAAACACTTCAAAAATGTGTTTTTCTAAAACGTAATAGACAGAAAACACTTAAAAATGTCTTATTTATAATGCAGTTTTCCAGAGGCAATTTACAGAAAATTAAATTTTCTGATGCAGCTCGACCCCAGCCAGGGGCTCTGCCCCTTGGACCCCGCCAGGGGCTGTCGCCCCTTGGACCCTGCTCCCAGGGGCGCTGCCCCTGGACCCCCGCCAAGATCGTAAAACGCAATGACTCAATTCAAAAACCCAGATCGTAAAAATGCAATTCAGAAATTTCTTACATAGATCGAAGCCGATTTCTTCAGATTTCTTCAAGGATTAACGAAATTTGAATGTTAGAAACAGTTATTAGCGGTCGAATCGAACGAATCGAGTGATTCGCTTCAAAATCACAGGAAAAAATGAGATATTGTATGAAATTAAACTGAGTTTCTTCAAAAAAGCTGAACAACACGTTGATTGGGTGTTTGAATCATTTATTGGTGACGAAAATCGTACTATAATGTAGTGATTATTGAGATAAAAAGTGAAGAAATGGTTGAAGATAGTGGGTTTTGAAAATGGTGGGTTTTGAAGTTACTGGGAAGAAGAAGGAAGAAAAAAGGATACGATTGACTAAAATACCATTCATTTTTATTTTAAATTTTACCACATATCATAATCTTATTATTTCCTATCATTTCTAGCCAAAATAAACTTCTTACCTGATACTCACCCTTATTAGGGTATACGGTGTGGGCTCGGCAAAGGGCTTTGCCGCGCGGCAAACACCGCCGCCGACCCTTTGCCGAAGCGGTGACTTTGGTCAGGCGGTGAGACAATGCCGATGCGGGGAGATGATTGTAGGAGAGAGAGGGAGTGTATGAGAGAGAGAGAGGGTAGTGTGGGGTGGGGTCCATTCCAATCTCAACCAATCATATATTTATTTTTTTAATAGTTTACCATTTCACCAAGTGTCTAAACCATTGCCAACACTTTTGAGCATAGTTTACCACTTTGACATGACACACTCTCATTGATTGATTTTTTAGTTTGACACTCTCAAATGTTTAACCACTTCTTACACCCTTATTATTTCAAATCTTGCCGACACAAAAATTCAACATATTAGTAAACTCCATGCACATCTTTACAGTGTCCTTTCATGTTCTAACATTTTTTCCCGATTTTCTTGGCTTATTATAAATTATTGCGGGTTTGCAAAGACTGTGCGAAAATCGACACGTTAATACATAGTGGTCCAATACATATGTTTACTTATCCTCCCTAGTCCATACTTTCACTTCTTAAACTTCATAGTTATTACAGATCAAACAAACATCACAAATAAAAGAAACTTTGTCATTCATCAACTACTTACAAACAAGTATCACAAATAATATATGAACCCTATACATACACGTCACATTTTCGATATATATATATATATATATATTTGCTCTTTTTTAGGTCCTCAATAACTAAAATATTCAATTTCACGGTATATAAATTTCTTTATAAGTTAAAAATAGCTATTACATTAAATTAAACTATATATTAAAGCACATCACTAGCGACAACATATATAATATTTATTCTTTTGAATTTAAATAGTGGGGAACCCACGCGTTGCTGCGGAAGCGACAATTTACATCAAGATAGACAAAACATAGGCCAAACCAACTGGTATCCATTCTACCCGTTAGTTAGTCGGTTACCCATCTGCTCATTTGCCACTCCAAAAAGAAATTTAAATAATAAAAGCCTTAAAAGTCTTTAAATGAAGTTGACCATCTTTGAGTGTCAGCACAGCCAATGTACAGCAAACCATGGAGATGTGAACATCACATCAAGTCAGCACAGCCAATGTACAGCAAACCATGGAGTTGACCAACTTTGAGTGTCAAATTTATTAATCTTTTTAAAAGTGTAGATGTGATAACTGATAAGAACTGTTTCTTCTTAGTCCTTACGTACTGGGGCGCTTTGGCCAAGTGATAGCGCCGTTAAAACGCCGGAACACGAAAACGACCGGCGCTATGCTTCAAAATTGGGGGGATGGCGCGATAAATATCGCGGCGTGATGGAGGGGCTCTTTTTTGGTTTGACCAATCAAAAATTAGGCAGTGTTTTTTATATTAATTAATAAAATTGAAAATTATTAAATAGGTAATGATGGGTAGGGGCTTTATGACTACGGACTCTAGTGATATAACGCCCCATAAAGCCCCCGTGTGACGTGGCACGACACGTGTCGCATAACGCCCCACAAGGGGCTTTATGACTACGGATGGCCTTAGAGGTGGCCATTTCATACTTTCAACCCATCTAGTTATGCTTACAATCATCAAAAATTCAGAAACTGATGGAAATATAACAAGGTTATTATAGCATCTATAAACGCCCATTAGCTTTCGGTATCAACATTTCCATTTGAGCAATCAAGATCTAGGTCTTTGATACAAACACATTATGTTGCTACTAAGTTTTCGTAACTGGAACTGGATCGCATACTATACGCGGCAACAAGCTTTGCAAATGAAGATGATTTATCTTCCAGCAACTTTGTTAGAGAATCATATTCTTCAAACAAGAAAAAAATTAGCTTAGATCAAGACTTAATTTAACTCAATAGACGACGTGAAGGACACCAATGTTTCTTAACAAACCTTGTTCTAGAACCAAAACCATGTCACTATCAAGCACAGAGGTGATACGATGCGCGATCATTATCACAGTTGAGTCGGTAAACTGCTTCGCGAATGTTTGCTGAATCATTCCATCAGTTGCAGTGTCTAGCGATGCAGTAGCTTCGTCAAGTACCAAGACTTTGCTCTTTTTAAGTAACACACACCCGAGACACACCAGCTGCCTTTGTCCCACACTCCAGTTCTCTCCATTCTCCGTAACTATACCAATTTATGTGAAAACTGATAAGTAAATACAAAATGTAGAAAGATGATGATTTGGGTGGGTTGGTTAACGGCTCAAAACAGGTGGCTAGGGCTTACTAAGACACATCAATACCGGGTTAATGAGGTTGGTTTCACCAGTCATTATGTTTTTCTCTGATTATTAGTAAACATCAGATATTATTAGCATTTTACTAAGAGCAAAAAGAAAAGATAACACTAAAGCTACGTTGAACATACCTTTGTTATGCTCAAAAGCTTGATCCTCATGATACAAATCATTGTCATGAAGAGATGCACTCCTAGACGTATCCTCGTGCGCATTTCTACTTGAAACAATGTTTTCAGTGTGTTCTTCAAAAACATGTTCATCTTCGGTTGGCGTCTCTTTTGTACGAGAATTGATGTATTGGTTGCTTCTTTCATAACCAACATTGTCCGACTCAACATGAGGCTCGGGAGCCGCTACAGATTGCACATTAACAGGCTGTGGCTGCTCCATAACGGGCCAGTCATCATCATGAGAAACATGATGATCGTTGTGTTCTTGATGCGTCTCTGGAGCTTTATAAAAATTGTCCTCCCATAGTCCCATGAATTCGGCTCATAAATGTGTTGATGGCGGTTGAGGTGGGACCAGGGTGCTATAAACCTTGTTTTGCGGTTTGCCCATTTTCACAATGTCAGCCATTGACTTTTGACCGGGTGCACCCATCCAAGCGGATTGAAACCCAGAAGAGGGTGGTTGTGAAACCGTTGCGGTACTATTAGCTAGACCGAAAGTTGACGCTTTATTTTCATAGCTAACAGAACCACTGCAGTCACATGTAGAATAATTCAAGCCTTCACGAAATATCAAAAAGAAATAAAACATGATGAAATAACAACTAATTTTTTTTGAAACGCTTGACGTACCTGTAAGTTGCAGGGGTTTGATTTGTATTAGTGGACGCAACTCTATAAGATGGTGCAGATGATCTTGTGTAAGAACTTGCACCGTTTTCCCTCTTAGATTTTCCATGTAAACCACCAGATTCTTTGAAAATGAACATAATAAAAATTAATAATGGTTCAAGTTTCAATAGAAAAAAATAAATGTTTGATTTTTCACAAAATGTAATAATCATATACCAGAAGAGCTAAACTGTGATGAACTACCACACCCAGAATAACGATCTTTACCGCTTCTGGCACCGCGGTTTGAAGTGCTACCACCACCACGAGGCCTAGATTCTGTGGTATCCTTATTAACCTGATGCATAGCAGTAGAAATAAGATACTATTACCACTATTGGCATTATTTCGATTATGGGTTGCAATCTAGAGTCTAAACCAAACGTCCTTAACTTCTTATACACACTTCACATCCAATACAAATATAACACACATAAGAAACCAAAACAGACCATCATGCTTCATGGTTAAAATAGAATAACAAAGTTAGTTTCTTTAAATACAAAAAAGACCATTATAAAACCCCACAAATTAACATCATTATGTACTTCCAAAATTTAAAAAAAGAAAAGTAAATCCCACAAACTATAGCTTTTAACATAGATTCTTATTTCAAAATTTGAAACAACACTAAAACAAAGCCACTTGAGTTTTTATAATATTTCAAATCCACATGATCAAAACATAAAAAAAATATATATATAACTAATTATATCTCCACACACAAAAATCTTTTATTTTTCCCCTAAAGAAACAAGCTTAAAAATACCCAGTATTGTTAAAACGTTGCAGATAAATAGATTATCACCATCATAAAATAAACGAAAAGAAAAACATCTAAAACACACACATATTAATAATAAATTTATAATAACCTTGAGAAAGAAGACGATTAATGGCTTCGTTAGGGTCCATATTAGACTACCAAAAATTGTTAACAATTCATAAAATTAGGGCAATAACTTCAAGATAGTAATTTTTAAGGAAACCTTGATCTGATGTAGAAAACGGCTTCGTTAGGGTCCATCAGAGGCTACAAATGAAGGAGAAGGGATCAGAACCTGCTATTCATGTATGTTGAGACGGCAAAGCTGAGGTTGTTGCCATTTTAAGGCAACCTTGAGCTGATGTTGAACAATCCTCCCACCATTCCTTTGTTAGATACGCTACAGAGATTTAATAGTTAGAAATAGATGAATTGATGGAAACAAAAATGAGAAGCCCTGTGCAACTTAGTAAAGAGAAGAGGATGACCGACCCTACCAAATTGCCGCTGAGACCACGTTTCACAGAGAATCTGGATGAAAGCCATAAAGGAGACTGCTTAATAGACATCATTTAAAACCCTAAGTACAAAATCCTTGATGTGGAGTGATAGTTATGTGCAACAACATCGATTATCAAACCCCATAACATTACGTGAGTGCGCGTCATCATCGTCATCCCCGTACAAGATCAATTTAAAAACCCATAATGTTACCGGAGTGCCCATCGTCATCGTCGTCCCCGTTTCCTCTCGGCTTGGAACATCACCAGGAGTTTTGAATGGGAATTGGAAGGGATGGTAATGAAATCATTAGTGAAGCAGTTATACAATGGTAGGGTTTCAAGGGACGAAGGGGAAACAAAGGGACGCCGGTTTCATTGTCAAGACTCAAGATTGAGCAGGGGAATTCTTGGAAGAAAAGTGTAAAAACAGATGCTTAAATTACTTTAGTACCCCCATAGGCGTCTTAATTTATTATGTACAGACTATTTTACCCTTAAAATTCCACCATAATTCCTTTGTACATGCTGTATTAAAATATGTACGTGATGCAAAATTACAACTTTGTACATCACTTTTCCTTTTTAATATACTAGTGGAAAAGCTCGCGCGTTGCGGCGGGTATCCCGACTGATATCATATTCATTTATGATATGTATTATAAATGTTGACTGCTAAGTATAAAGTTTGTTAGTTACAAGACCCAGCATGTCACTCTTATCTTACAAAACGAAGCATGTGAGTTATTATAAATTAACTTAAAATGTGTAACAATGGTTGGATGAAAGAACAAATATAGCATATCACCTAGGACTGAATAAAATTAACTGGAAATCAGTATCACAAATGAAACCTAAAGTTAAGGTGTAATCATTGTTGGCCTGTAGTTTGCATGGTTTGTTTTGCTTGGTTTATCTTTTAAAGTTTTCAACTCCACAAGGAGTTTGGTTTTGATCACTTGTTATATAAATATATGTTTGAAATAGTACTAATTTTATACATTTATCTTAATTATAGGTTACAAAAGTGCCGAAATCACTAAAATGCCCTTAGAGTGTCTTAAATTTTTGGGAAATGCGCAAGTTTACCCCGTCTAAAATAGTTTGGCTCTCTTGTACATGTTGCTTCAAAATGTGTACACAATGTAAAAATACCAAAAAGATAAAAATCATAGTTCTCTTAATAAGGTATTATAGATTATTTATATTTATACATACTATTAAAGTATGAAAATCCCAAAGGTTGCATGTCTAACCTTTAATTTAATCAGTTAATTCCTTTAATTATTATAAAAATTTTATTTAATTCCTTAATTTAATTCAATTAATGGAAGACATAAGTGGTCATGGATTCCATGGATGAAATGTCTAGATTGCCCTCAAAGTGTCTTAAAACTTTGGACAATGTCCAAGTCCCCCCCCCCCCCCCCCCCTAAAATGGCTTGCTTCATTTATACATGATGCTTCAAGATTTGTACCTATGACAAAATTACGAAGGGGTAGAAAACTCTGTTCTCTTAATATAGTATAGTCGGAATGCCCGTGCGTTGCGGCGGTTGTCCGATTGATATCGATTCAATTATGATATCTATTATAAATTATAAATGACATAATCTATTTTACAAAACTTTAGGAATAAATTTGACTATACATCCAAATAATCAGTAGCTAGAGTGATACATCTAAATTAGCTCCAACAGAAAATAATTTGTTTGAACTAACTATTTTTCACTGAACCTGTACCAAGCTTCCCATATAGATAAGTTGTTTAATTTTCAAGTCGAGGTTAGCCCGCTTTAAGTAGAAGACAATTTTGAAATACTACCTTTTATAGGCAAAAGAAATCCACACGTCTATATTTTTGTTGTAAAATCTATCCGTATGTGCAAGATATACAAACTTTCGGAATTTAAAAAATACATAAGGTGGGTCACTCAAACTTAAATTTCAGCGAGTTAAGAAATGAGTTTAAAACTCAAAATCATTCATATCAAGAAGACATAAACTTACAAAAGTATTGGGATTGTAGTAGACTTTGATTTCTATCAGAATAAATTCAAGCACTTGTATGCATATCATGACTAATAATCATCATCCTTACCTATCATTAGTTTAATTTTTTTTTAGCGTAGTATGTGTACAAAAGTTAAGAAGAGTTAAGAGTCTCAATTAAACACTCATAAAAACTAATCAAATGTCATTAAAAAATTCTATATAATTTTTCACCATACGAAGAGTTTAATAGTAATTTTAATAAATCAATTTCTTTATATCACATTCTATTTTTCCAACATGATTCAATAGCAAGATTGAATCACAATTTATAACCATAAAAATATCATCACGTTTTTATTAGAATAACCATAAAAATATCATCACGTTTTTATTAGAAAGTTGATAATGGTGTGGGGGTCATGGTTGGGACATGATTCGTCACGTAGGAACATGAATGGAATGTTATACCACCTCTTCCCTAATCCACCACGGTTTGCATGGATTAAACCATGGCAACCATGGTCCTACTTTCCATTTTTCAAGTAATCATTTCCTTTTTTCTTAGACAAAGATAAATTAAAATAAATAAGGGGATAGTGGTTTGGGTCATGACCATACCCTTAGGGTAGTGGTTTTGGATTGTGAATTAGAGGTGAGTGATTTGACACTGACGTGGAGGATCACGGTGGTCATGAAGGGTCATGACCACACCCTATAGCCTGCAATCTCTTGCCTCAGAGTAGTGACTTCCAGTTCCTAAGACTCGAATGATCGCAAGTATGAAAACATGTGCTTAATTATTAACTATAACAATTTTGGTTAATTAAGAATTTTGAACTCATCATCTAACGTTTATTATATAATGGTATACGAGTATCATTAAATAGTTTAAGCAGGTGGTCTAGAGCTTTTTATAGTTTGTTTATATGCAACACACTAAACTACTAAAGCAATATAAGTATATAACAACAATTTTCTCAATCCAACAATCTTCAAAGTTTAAAAGAAGTCAAGAAGTCAAACTCTACAAAATGCTCTACAATGCACATCAACAAATTCAGATCGGCTTCCAAAATATATATCCATCCATATAAGGTTTGCACTCTAAGCACCAATACATACAAAGTATAGACATCACTGGTAATGAAAATTTTTTAAAAAATAAAGCCACCAAGAAAATAAAACCTCAAGAAGCAGGTGGTTTACATATCTTGCCCTTGACTATTTTTTTTAACTCACATTCAATTCACTTGGTGGTTCTGATCAAGAATCATCATCTTTAAAACATAAAGCCATGAAGAAAATAAAATCCAAATAAGAGAATTGAACTGGACTGGATGTTTGTGTGAATTGAATGAATAATACTAAACCCAAAGAAAATATAGGTACAAATAAAACACCAAATCAAAGGAGAAACATCCGCTTTATAATTAGAGAACTAAAGTGATGTGTATGAAATTGACGAACAAAGAACACCGACGTTGGCTTTCTTCCAGCAATGTTACTGTCGCAACCCCGGATCCCTGATCCCCGGGAACGGGCGGACGCGATCACAGAGTTTCGGTGGTATCAGGGTTATTTAATCTTGCAGCGGAATTTACATCAGGACCGTAGTTAGGAAATGTTTATCAGAGTAAAACCACCTCATTTAATATTAATAATCACATGGGTAAAACCCAAGTTTCTTAGTACAATACATTTATAGGGATAAACCCTATTTTATTGAATTTTAAAACATCGTTTATTTGGTAACTTTTATAGCCACATTTTTTCCCAAGCCTTCAGTGCTCTCCAGCTGGCTTTTTACTAATTGGTTGTCACATTGGGTTACCTGAAACGTGTTTTAAAAACATTTGTCAGTTGGAAATACTGGTGAGTGAATCCTAGTTTAATCAAGTTTAAATAAAAAGTCACAGTGAACAGTATTGAGAGCGATCACATTGTTTATGTCTACACAATTACTCCATTAGTACTGTTGTCACGACCCCCGACCCACCCTGGACGGAATCGGGAGTCGCGAACAGCCCAGTGGTACCGGTGATTATTTTAAAAACGTTGCAGTGGAAATTTCATCAACACCGTGAGTTAGGAAAAATATCAGAGTTTAGAAACACCGGATTTTATTTATTAAATAAATTGGGATAAACCCATGTTTTACAATGGTAGCTTAAATAAAGATAAATTTGATTACATAAAATAATATTTCTTAATTTGATTTAATTAATAAAATAAGCCACTTCTTGAAGTCTTTCAGTGCCATATCCATCTCTTATTCCAATCTACTGTAATTACCTGAAACGCGTTTTAAAAAGGTTTTGTCAGCGGGAAATACTGAGTGAATCATTCTATTTATTAAAACGACACATTTGTTATAATATACAGTATTAAGAGCAATTACAATGTTTCAGATATCAACCAACTACCCTCGGTATTTGTCACTCGACTCGTTTATGTGACTATGGTCATATCACCCATTGGCTAACTCGTTGTCCAATGGTGAAGATTATCAAGTAATGTATACAAAACCCCACATACCGGCTGTAATATGGTGACTACAAAGACTTAATCCCTGTAATTATAACTTTGGAAATAAACATGCTTTTGAAATTAAATTTGATAAAAAGAGAATGACTCACATTATAAGCATGCAGATTCATATGGGCAAAGTTTAGCCTACAGATAAGCCTTGATATTGCAGATTTATACAGGCAGAGCTTAGCCTATTGATTAGTCTTGTAACCTAGTGCACATGAACTAGGTAATTAACTTAATACAGCATTTACGATAATTCACGAGATTAAAACCCTCACAACGAATGACAAAGTGCACTCACTTAAACATCCATCGGATTCACAACGAATGACAGAGTATTCCCCGAATTCGGGTGGTACTCAAACATCCTGTCGGAATCACGACTAATGACAAAGGATAGCACTTAAACATCCATCGGATAGTTTCTATCGATCGGATATTGAATCGTAGCAGCGATTGAGTTAATACCCGACATCGTAGCAGTACCCCGCTATACTAATTAGTGATTCGTGTGTGTTTTTAGAGTATTTGGACGATATCTCAGCGTGTATTTCGAGTTTGATCATCGTTCAATCGCCAGAAATCAAGTCCCAATGTTCTGCTATTTATACCCGATTTTGACCTGGCTTACGGACCGTAAGACTCAACCCTTACGGTCCGTAAGGGTCATGTTTTCACTATAGGGTTGCCACGTGTGGGAGTAGGCCTGCTGAGTCGACGAAACGTTTAAATTCGATTTTTATAATAACTTATATGGATAATCGTTGAGTAGGGAATGCCCCCCCCCCCCTGAGTTTTAGGGGCCCTGATCCTAATTCTGATTGTTCTGAAAACTTTAGGGTTTGTGCAGAATCACTTGGGGTGTCTCAATTAGGGTTTCCTATTGGATAAAATAATAAAATAAATATGACTTTTAATGAGGGTTGTTACAACTGTCATCCCTGACTTGTGGGTCATATTACCCATTGGCTAACTCATTGTCCAATGGTAACGTATTGTCATCCTCGACTTACTACTCACAGTGTAGTACATTTTGTATACAAAACCCCAACATACTGGCAGTAATTGAAGAACTACAAAGACTCAATCACTGCTAAATTTCATAGTAAAACATTTAAGGTTTGGTAAAACATTACCAAAAAGATTAACAAAAAAAGGATAAACTCACATTGCTATCTTAGGCTTTTCGTAAGGGTTTCCTAGATATAATCTATAATTTATACAAATGTACATTGGTTAGTATCATAACCCTTTGAAATTATTAATGATACCCTCCCCGAGATGGCATTCCAACAACTACGTCGGGCAGAACCACGACAGTCGTTACGGAACCCTAAATCAATCGGGCAGCGTAACTATTACGAAACTGGGGTTATAATACTTACAACGGAGCAGAATGGCTTTTTTGAATTTAATAAAATTCTTTGTCAAAAGGAAGCTTATTTTGATTGGCAACCGAGGAAGACTTAGAATTGACAGGTTTAAAAAAAAAATGAAAGCATGAAAAATGATTTGTCAAATATTAAATTATGATATGAGAAAATCAATGTGCTGAGATGAGTGAATTGCAAAGATACACCAAAAGACAATAGAGTTAGTGTATCATCGTTTAAAGTTCCAAGTTGTTTTAATTATGAAATAATGTGATAGTATACTATTAGTAACCATATTTTTCATACTATATACTAGAGATTGAAATATAATAAGAACAAGTTGTTTTGGCATGACCAATCATTATATTATATTTGTAAAACAAATGTAATATATATTATTTGTGTTACTGTCTGAACCGTATTTTATATATCAAATATAAATGCTATGTAATATATATTATTTGTTACGCATTTTTACTATTTACACAAATGGTCACCACTTTTAAATAAATAACTTATATTTACTATGTAATATATATTACAAAACACCGCAATGAAGTTATTATTTTACAAAATATTTTAGTATTATTATTTTGTAAAAGAAATCACTATTGTTTATAACGTTAAATGAAAGTTATAAATAAAGATGTAAAAATATTTATTGTACAAAAGTATTTGTAAAATATTTTATAAATATATAACACTTAATGGGTCGATTCTATGTGATTACTTATTTTCATTTTGAAACCATATAACGTTGTGAATGTATTTACAATTGTTGTAAATAAGTGAAAACGAAAATTATTCTTATATATTATAATGTATCCCTTAACCCAACGTAGTTGATGAATATCATATTATTCTTATATAGTTATTTTCTTGTCAGAATGTTACGGTACATAGTTACCACAAAATATGTGATAGATAATTACTTATATAATTTTATTCATCTTTCTAATTCTTGTATTGTTTTATGAAAATATGTCTTTTACAGTACAAAGTAAAATATTTTTATATATAATTAAAATTTACCAAATAAGTATGATGACTTAATTTATATATATTAACTAGTCATTATCATGGTTGGATATTGATTAGTGCTGCCTTGTTTAAGCATAGGTGGCCAGTCCATGCCTAACTAAGGCTAGGCTATTCAATATCTGCCTTTGACAATAACCCTAGTATTTTTAAAATAATACTAACACTATTACTATTAATATTTTATTAATAATAAAACTGATATTAGTAATAAATATATAAACATACATTTAAATGAGAGTATAACTCAAACATAATTTTGTTTATATATATATATATATATATAATTTCCTCACCTCAATGGTTTAAGAATATAGTAATACTATTTTGTAAATTAGGTAATCACTTATGTAAGTTTCCATATAAAATTAATTTTATATAACGTTTTTCGATTGAAGATGTTAAAGCAATAATTA
This sequence comes from Helianthus tuberosus, assembly GCA_030545235.1. NCBI lineage: Eukaryota > Viridiplantae > Streptophyta > Magnoliopsida > Asterales > Asteraceae > Helianthus > Helianthus tuberosus. The sequence goes on along the minus strand of CM060370.1, from coordinate 24,567,641 downwards.
TTACGAAAAGCTAGATTGATATTGTAAGAATCTTTTAAGAGATACACTGAAATATGACAAGAATTTGTGTATTTATCTTAGCACACGATTTGTGTTAAGATTGTTTGTATAGAATAAATCAACCAAGTGGATTCAATATAAAGGATCAAATAATTAAATTCGAGATTAACGCAATCTTCAGATTTTGTGAAAATATCATCACAAGATGATCGTGATCAAAGAAATGATTTAATGAAGTCGAAGATTTAAACAAGCCTATTATGGTTCAAAACAAATGAAGTGTTTGTTGGGATTATTTTGAATATGATAGCTTCCATCCATCATATGGGATCTTGAAATGAATATGTAATGTGAGCAAATTCAAATAATTGAACTCGATTTAAACAAAAATGAGTTTTTAATAAGTTCGGACATGGTCACAACAAAAACCATGTAAAGAAATTTGAGTTTTTCAAGAAATTCATTGACTCGATATCAAAGAGTTATCGTTTTGTAATAATGCGGTTTACAGTACCAAAATCAAGTATAGTGAAATGATATTTGACTTTTGATAAAATAATAAATCGGAATGAAGCCCTCTAGTGGTCTTCATAAATCAAACGAACCACATGCGCAACAAATAGTGCATGTGTAACGTGTGAATTTACCAAGAAATGAAATAGATCAATATTTATATGAAAGAAATCCTTATGGTATAATGACCATTAGGGGAAGTAAAAACACGAAAGTCAACTTATTACATGTGGAAGTCAGAATTTCAACGAAAGAAATATAAGAACTTTTATCTGGAATTTCGTGTAATAACTGTTAAATGACATTACCAGGGAATGTCGAATAAAATGAAATAGGGAATTTGCAAAGGTATGTGGCTCCTTTTGCAGTGATAATAATTATAACTCTGATTTAGACTGTGCACCAAAATTTGTGAAATCTTGTTACAACATACCTTAGTGAAATTTATGTCGTTTGTAGGATTACGTGGCAAAAATGCTTCTTTTTTATTAGTAGTTCTTCTACTGAAGGAATTAACATTGGTGTTATCGTGCCTAATTTATATTTTCCAAAGGTCTTGCCTTGAAAGTTGTGTGTGATATACTTCAACTTCTGTGGACTTATGATTAAATTTTCATGTGTTTTCTTATACATTATCACAACTTTACATGCTTCTTACTTGCGTTAATAGTTTATGGTAATGCGTTAGAAATTCTTTACACTTTTGATGGTATCCCAACTTAATGGGTTTTCATTGTTTACACGAGCTACGAGACAGATGATCAAACGAAATAATGTTTGATATTGGAAAAGAAATTCCTGATAAAGAAATCTAGACACAGATGCTTGTGCTTTATTCCTATTTGACTTTTGGAATTCTTTATAGATATATATATCTATATAATCATATATTTCACATGCTGAAATAAACATACCATTTATCAGGTCAATGTATTTAACAGATTCATATTTCCAAAAACCAGTCAAATATTTGGTCATGATACTATTTAGGGAAATCTTGTCATTTGTTTGACATATTATCTATCCCGTCTTATCCGATTCGTGCTGGAGCGGTAACCTCAGTATATCTGGACAAACTGGAGAGTCTACTACACCATACCCAGTCTTGCCAGAGAAAATTTTCTATTTCCCATAAATAGTATCTTTTCAAAAGTGCCTCTTTTATTAGGGCTTTTATCCATAATTAAGGAAACTTGTATTCTCGTAACATAACTTTATTCTAGACCAAGTAATATCAATAAGCAATAATTACTATTAATTCTTGCTTATTTATCATATCTTGCAATATTCTAATTACCATTCTCATGGTATATCAAAACCCATCATACTTTATTTACACAAGTACTTAGTTTATCTCGAAGCTGATACTAAGGCATCTTTTCTTCAGTTCAAGTCTAAATGCTATAATGTGTGCTACCAGTTATTAGCAATCTCCTAACTCTTTTATACCAATTTAGGTATTATTATCACAACACCTAAAGGCTTGAAGCAGTGGCTCTGATACCACCTTCTGTCACGACCCCCGACCCACCCTGGACGGAATCGGGACTCGCGAACAGCCCAGTGGTACCGGTGATTATTTTGAAAACGTTGCAGCGGAAATTTCATCAGGACCGTGAGTTAGGAAAAATATCAGAGTTTAGAAACACCGGATTTTATTTATTAAATAAATTGGGATAAACCCATGTTTTACAATGGTAGCTTAAATAAAGATAAATTTGATTACATAAAATAATATTTCTTAATTTGATTTAATTAATAAAATAAGCCACTTCTTGAAGTCTTTCAGTGCCATATCCATCTCTTATTCCAATCTACTGTAATTACCTGAAACGCGTTTTAAAAAGGTTTTGTCAGCGGGAAATACTAAGTGAATCATTCTATTTATTAAAACGACACATTTGTTATAATATACAGTATTAAGAGCAATTACAATGTTTCAGATATCAACCAACTACCCTCGGTATTTGTCACTCGACTCGTTTCTGTGACTATGGTCATATCACCCATTGGCTAACTCGTTGTCCAATGGTGAAGATTATCAAGTAATATATACAAAACCCCACATACCGGCTGTAATATGGTGACTACAAAGACTTAATCCCTGTAATTATAACTTTGGAAATAAACATGCTTTTGAAATTAAATTTGATAAAAAGAGAATGACTCACATTATAAGCATGCAGATTCATATGGGCAAAGTTTAGCCTACAGATAAGCCTTGATATTGCAGATTTATACAGGCAGAGCTTAGCCTATTGATTAGTCTTGTAACCTAGTGCACATGAACTAGGTAATTAACTTAATACAGCATTTACGATAATTCACGAGATTAAAACCCTCACAACGAATGACAAAGTGCACTCACTTAAACATCCATCGGATTCACAACGAATGACAGAGTATTCCCCGAATTCGGGTGGTACTCAAACATCTTGTCGGAATCACGAATAATGACAAAGGATAGCACTTAAACATCCATCAGATAGTTTCTATTCGATCGGATATTGAATCGTAGCAGCGATCGAGTTAATACCCGACATCGTAGCAGCACCCCGCTATACTAATTAGTGATTCGTGTGTGTTTTTAGAGTATTTGGACGATATCTCAGCGTGTATTTCGAGTTTGATCGTCGTTCAATCGCCAGAAATCAAGTCCCAATGTTCTGCTATTTATACCCGATTTTGACCTGGCTTACGGACCGTAAGACTCAACCCTTACGGTCCGTAAGGGTCATGTTTTCACTATAGGGTGGCCACGTGTGGGAGTAGGCCTGCTGAGTCTAGGAAACGTTTAAATTCGATTTTTATAATAACTTATAAGGATAATCGTTGAGTAGGGAATGCCCCCCCTGAGTTTTAGGGGCCCTGATACTAATTCTAATTGTTCTGAAAATTTTAGGGTTTGTGCAGAATCACTTGGGTGTCTCAATTAGGGTTTCCTATTGGATAAAATAATAAAATAAATAGGACTTTTAATGAGGGTTGTTACAACTGTCATCCCTGACTTGTGGGTCATATTACCCATTGGCTAACTCATTGTCCAATGGTAACGTATTGTCATCCTCGACTTACTACTCACAGTGTAGTACATTTTGTATACAAAACCCCAACATACTGGCAGTAATTGAAGAACTACAAAGACTCAATCACTGCTAAATTTCATAGTAAAACATTTAAGGTTTGGTAAAACATTACCAAAAAGATTAACAAAAAGAGGATAAACTCACATTGCTATCTCAGGCTTTTCGTAAGGGTTTCCTGGATATAATCTATAATTTATACAAATGTACATTGGTTAGTATCATATCCCTTTGAAATTATTAATGATACCCTCCCCGAGACGGCATTCCAACAACTACGTCGGGCAGAACCACGACAGTTGTTACGGAACCCTAAATCAACCGGGCAGCGTAACTATTACGAAACTGGGGTTATAATGCTTACAACGGAGCAGAACCTCGCTAATTAGGGGTATAATACCCAACTATTATGCTTATAACTTCAGAAATTCGAGATTGGGAATTGAGAATGAGCGACGGAAAACGAAAACTGATGCGTTCTATTTATAGTTGAAAAACCCGACTTCCACGCGGCCCGCGTAAAGCACAGGCCAGGTTTACGCGCCCCGCGTCAACCCTGGTCAACTCACTAGCTTGTCCCGGTCAGCGTATAGGTCCGCCACGATGTCGACACGTGTCAGCTCAGGGTGTCTCCACATCATTGATCTCTCGCGGCCCGCGTTAACTAACAAAGACTCTTACGCGGCCCGTATTAACTTAAGAAATCAGCGGAGTCAATTCCAGTCTTGATACCGCCCGCGTGAGATGTTGGGGTGGGTCTACGCGGCCCGCCTCAACTATATTTTTCTTATTTTTAATTTATTTTAAATGTTATAATCTATTTCGGGCTCGGTTTTCACATACGGGGTGTAATATAAGACATATTGGGACATTTTAAGATATAATAAGGTGTCAGAAATATTTATAAGGATGTTGGTTTTACCGAGGGTTGTTACATTCTCCCCACCTTATTTTAGAGCTCGTCCTCGAGATCTACTGGAATAAATATGGATATTTCTTTTGCATTTCAGATTCAAGCTCCCATGTATACTCAGGTCCTCTTTTGGAGTCCCACTTTACTTTGACTGAACTAGTCTTTTATGCTTGAGATTCTTGACTTTCCTGTCTTCAATCTGTAGAGGTCTTTCTACAAACTTGAGTTGTTCATTTACCTCTATATCCTTAAGAGGTACTATTAGTGATTCATCAGCTAAACACTTTTTAAGATTTGATACATGAAAGACATCATGTATTCCTGCCATTTCCTCTGGCAGTTGTAGCTGATAGGCTACATGTCCTATTCTTCTAATAATCTCAAAAGGTCCAACATACCTGGGACTTAGCTTTCCCCGTTTGATGAATCTTACTACTCCTTTCCAAGGAGAGACTTTCAACAATACTTTATCTCCTACTTGAAACTCCAATGGCTTGCGTCGGTTATCGGCATAACTCTTTTGTCGATCACGTGCTGCTTTCAGTCGTTCCTTGACTTGAATAATTTTGTCAGTTGTTTCCTGTACTATCTCAGGTCCAGATAATTGCTTTTCCCCAATTTCTGCCCAACAGACTGGGGTTTGGCACTTTCGTCCATAAAGTGCTTCGAATGGTGCAGCATTGATACTTGTGTGATAACTATTATTATAAGAAAATTCTATTAAAGGTAAGTGATCGTCCCAATTACCTCCAAAATCAATTACACAAGCTCTAAGCATGTCCTCCATTGTCTGAATTGTTCTTTCGCTCTGTCCATCCGTTTGAGGATGATAAGTTATGCTTAGTTTTAACTTGGTTCCCATTGCCTTTTGGAAACTTGACCAAAAATGAGATGTAAATCGACTATCCCTATCAGAAACAATTGATAAAGGAATGCCATGTAAAGAAACAATTTCATTTACATACAATTTAGCTAATTTTTCCATACTAATTGTTTCCTTCATTGGTAGGAAATGAGCTGACTTGGTTAGCCTATCTACAATCACCCAGATTGTATCATTTCCTTTCTTTGTTTTGGGTAATTTAGTAACAAAATCCATTGTTATCAATTCCCATTTCCAAACTGGCAATTCTAATTGTTGTAACAAACCTGAGGGTTTCTGATGTTCAGCTTTAACTTGTGAACAGGTTAAACATTTAGAAACATAGGCTGCTATGTCCTTCTTCATTCCTATCCACCAAATTTTTTTTCTTAAATCTTGGTACATTTTATCACTTCCTGGATGCATCGTATATTTAGACTTATGGGCTTCTTCTAATATACGATTACGCAGGTTTCCTAATTTAGGTATCCACATTCTCTTTTCATGGAATCTCCAAATTCCATCTGTTCCTTGTTTTAATTCTTTTAGCATACCTTTTAACTTTTCAGTATCTTCCTTGATTACTGATTCTTGTGCTTCTCTTATCTGATTATTTAAATCTACTTGTAGATTTAATTTAAGAGAACGTACCATTTTTGGCTTTTAATGATACTTTCGGCTTAAAGCATCTGCCACTACATTGGCTTTTCCTTCATGATACTGGATATCACAAGCATAGTCACTAAGAAATTCCATCCAACGTCTTTGTCTCATATTCAATTCCTTTTGTTTGAAAACATACCTTAAACTTTTATGATCAGTGAATATGGTAAACTTACTACCATAAAGGTAATGTCTCCAAATCTTAAGAGCAAAAATTATAGCTCCTAATTCTAAATCATGGGTTGAATAATTCTCTTCATGATTCTTAAGTTGTCTAGATGCGTAAGCTATAACCTTTTGTCGTTGCATCAATACACATCCATAACCTAATTTAGAAGCATCACAATATACTACAAAGTCTTCAGTTCCTTCTGGTAATGCTAGTATGGGTGTATGGGTTAATCTTTGCTTAAGAATTCTAAAGGCTTCTTCTTGTTTTACTCCCCATTCAAACTTAACAGATTTACAGGTTAACTTAGTTAAGGGAATGGCTATTCTAGAGAAATCTTGAATAAATCTTCTATAATACCCGACCAATCCTAAGAAACTTCTAACCTCAGTTGGAGACTCAGGGGTTTTCCATTTAGTAATTGCCTCAATCTTTGTTGGATCTACATGAATTCCTTCATGGTTAACTAAATGTCCAAGGAATTGTACCTGTTCTAACCAAAATTCGCACTTAGCAAATTTAGCATAAAGTTTTTTCCTTTCTTAGTAAACTTAAAAGTGCGTGCAAATGCTTTGCATGATCCTCTTTATTCTTAGAGTAAATTAGAATATCATCTATGAAGACAATTATGAATTTATCCAAATATGGCTTACATATTCGGTTCATCATGTCCATAAATGCAGCTGGGGCATTGGTCAAACCAAATGGCATGACAGTAAATTCATAATGGCCATACCTTGTTCTGAAAGCGGTTTTAGGAATGTCCTCTTCCTGTACTTTTAATTGATGATATCCTGACCTTAGATCAATTTTAGAGAAAAATCGAGCTCCTTGTAGTTGATCAAACAGATCATCGATTCTCGGTAATGGATACCGATTCTTAATCGTAACCTTGTTTAATTCACGGTAATCAATACACATACGCATTGATCCATCCTTCTTTTTAACAAACAGTATCGGCGCTCCCCATGGCGACGAACTTGGTTGTATAAATCCTTTCTCTAATAATTCGTCTAATTGTTTCTTCAGTTCCTGCATTTCAGCGGGTCCCAATCGGTAAGGTGCTTTGGCAATTGGTGCTGTTCCTGAAAGCAGGTGAATTCTAAATTCAACTTCTCTGTCGGGAGCATGGTTGCAAAAGTCGCTAGGCGCTCCCTATTCGGATTCGGGAGTACTCGGGAAGTACCCGGGAGTATTCGGGAGTACTCATGGAGTAATTGGTCTAGGAGAAGAGTACTCGTGCCTCGGCAACCTACCTTGTAGCGAGTACTCGGGGAGTACTCGGAGCCTAGGCGGGACTTTTACAACCATGGTCGGGAGGTAATCCTGGTAATTCTTCTGGAAAGACATCTGAAAACTGACATACTACTGGAATATCTTTTAGTTCTTTTCCTTTAGTGTTAGTGATTATGGAAATCATATACACTATGGAACCTTTCCTTATACAACTTGCAGATTTCAACACAGATATGAATTTTGTAGATCTAGAGGGCTTATTTCCTTTAATTGTGATCGTTTTACCTTTTGGTGAATTTACCTGAATTGACTTTTGATCACATAAAATATTGGCTTTATTGGCTATTAACCAATCCATTCCTAAAACAACATCGAATCCTGCAAGATTCATGGGATACAGGTTTGCCCTAAATATTTGGTTAAAAATTTTTATTCTTGCTCCCTGCAAGATTTCAGAAATCCTAACGGTTTCTCCATTGGCTGTCTCTACTAGACATTCATGTGGTAGTTTAGTTAATGACTGATTTAGAAATTTGCAAAATGACGTATTAATAAAACTTTGGCTTGCACCAGAGTCAAATAATACTTTAGCAAAGACATCATTAACTGAAAACGTACCAGCGATGACATCTGGAATCATCTTGGCTTCATCTGCAGTTAAAACAAATGCTCTAGCATTTTTAGTATTGTTGTTGTCTGGAGCTGGAGCTAATTTTGGGCAGTTTGGCCTGATATGACCTTTTTCTCCACAGTTGTAGCATAATCCATTACTGGATTTCTTCCTGCAATTTTCTTCTTTGTGTCCTGGCATCTTGCAATAATTGCAGAGAATGGAGCATTTTCCCGAATGCTTTTTCTTGCAGACCTTGTAGTATGGTGCAGAGGTAGAACCTATATTCCTACGATTGTAATTTCCAGAACGAAATTCTTGTGTAAGTCTTTGGGTTAAGTTCCTCCTCTGATCTTCTTCTCTAGTACGGACTAATTCATCAGTCAAGGTATTGGCTAGTTCTACAGCTTCTTCTATAGTTTGAGGTCTAGCTGCCTTGACTACGTGTCTTATCTCTCCAATTAATCCCCAAATATAACGGGAAATTAACACTGGTTCTGGTGAAGCAAGGGTCGGCACTATTCTAGCATATTCAAAGAATATTTTAGTGTATCCCTTACTATCCACACCAGTCATCCTAAGATTTAGGAATTTGTTTGCTACCTGTTCTTTCTCATTGGGTGGGCATAATTTTCTTTCTACCTTGTTTTTAAATTCTTCCTATTCCATATTGTAAGTTTGATCACTTCCTCTTGTCTGGATGATAGTGTTCCACCATTCTAGTGCTGCATTCTTAAATAGATTAGAAGCAAACAATATCCTATCTTCTTCAGCACACTTGCTTATCCTTAAGACTGCCTCAGTCTTCTCTATCCAGCGTAAGGTTGCAATGGCCCCTTCGTTTCCCGAGAATTTCATTGGTTTACAAGACCAGAATTCTTTATAAGAACAACCATAAGGCATGGTTCTTCTTCTTTTGGGAATAGGCAATTGAAGTACAGGTCCATTGTTCACACTGTTTTCTGGTTCAACGGGTCGCTTACTGCTATGCTTACTTTTATTATCAGCATCTTTAACAGTTTGAAGAATAAATGGCATTGCATCTATAATTCCCTGTGCCACTATGTGTTGGATAACACTATTATCCACTTGGTTTCCATTGTTATTGATGCTCGGATTTTCATTAACCACGTTAATGTTACTCTGGTTATCATTATTCAGATTTCCTTGATTTCCTTCGTCAGCCATCTGAATTTTAAACATTTATCCCATATTAATATCACAATTAATATCTAATATAGTTAATCACATGACACATAATCTAGCCAAAAATGTAGATCATTGCTACTATACTCTTTTCATATACTTATGCGTCTATTACACACTAGTACTGAAATAAAAGTTACAATACCAACAGAAATAGAATCACAATAATAGTAATATGCATTCGTACACACATATTTTATTTTATTATATTATTATTACTACCATCGTTTCACTATCTCATTCACGGATATGGATTTATCCAAAAATCCATATTACGTTCATCGTATTTCCATACGAGACGTTCTCCCACCTGACGCATTCTCTCACTGCTTTCTAAAATTTCCTCCCCAAAAGTCCTAAGTTCTTGCACGTTTTCTGCACTCATTGAGGGTGCAGGTTCTCAGACTGGGTTTGGAATCTGGGGTGCGGGTTCCTGATATGGGGGTGAAAGTACCTGAAATTGGTAAGGATCCTCTAAAATCTCCCTAATATAGTTATCATGGTAATAGGGATCTAAAGGGTCCATACCTGGGTAGGCTTCTATGTTCTGTATGGGTGGATATTCCTGAATAGGGTAACGTTGCACAAAGTCCCTATTGTCGTCCCACCAGGGGTCGTAATTCGGGTCTAGGGGATTTGGTGCAGGTACCCTAGGGATTTCTTCTGGGTTAAAGTCATGCATCTCCACTTGGTTTTCCGGAATTTCTATCTCCATGGGTTGTTCTGGGTTTTGTGGTTGTGGGGCTACTAGTTGTTCCGGACTTGGGTCAGCAGCAGTTGTAGCTAGGATATGGAAATTAGCTAGGCTTCTATTAAGCATATCCTGTGTATGGGCATCTGTTTCTCGCTTAATAGCTGCTAAAGCCCTTTGCTGTTGCAATTTTCGCATTCTCTTCCTACGAGCAAAAGCTTCTTTACTGAACCATCCTCGTTTCTTATTAGGAAATGGTTCTTCAGATTGAGCTCTAAAGGCAAATATTCCTTCCTCCTGATCAGCAGAATACCCCGAAAGGGCAGGCTGTGATGATGTACCCTCACTCCTAGGTGATTCAGACAACTGACGATTCACGTCTGATAGTCCTTGATCACTCATACTGAAAACTAACAAATAGTCAAATAACACATAACCAATAAATACAGTTATGCACGTATTTCCATAATTTATTTCCTAACAAAAAATTTAAAACTTAAGTGTCAGCAGAACACTTCTTTGGCTCAGACCAGTGGCTAGGCTCTGATACCACCTTCTGTCGCAACCCCCGATCCCTGATCCCCGGGAACGGGCGGACGCGATCACAGAGTTTCGGTGGTATCAGGGTTATTTAATCTTGCAGCGGAATTTACATCAGGACCGTAGTTAGGAAATGTTTATCAGAGTAAAACCACCTCATTTAATATTAATAATCATATGGGTAAAACCCAAGTTTCTTAGTACAATACATTTATAGGGATAAACCCTATTTTATTGAATTTTAAAACATCGTTTATTTGGTAACTTTTATAGCCACATTTTTCCCAAGCCTTCAGTGCTCTCCAGCTGGCTTTTTACTAATTGGCTGTCATATTGGGTTACCTAAAACGTGTTTTAAAAACATTTGTCAGTCGGAAATACTGGTGAGTGAATCCCAGTTTAATTAAGTTTAAATAAAAAGTCACAGTGAACAGTATTGAGAGCGATCACATTGTTTATGTCTACACAATTACTCCATTAGTACTGTCAACCCTGACTTGTGGGTCGTATTACCCATTGGCTAACTCATTGTCCAATGGTAACGTATTGTCATCCTCGACTTACTACTCACAGTGTAGTACATTTTGTATACAAAACCCCAACAAACTGGCAGTAATTGAAGAACTACAAAGACTCAATCACTACTAAATTTCATAGTAAAACATTTAAGGTTTGGTAAAACATTACCAAAAAGATTAACAAAAAGAGGATAAACTCACATTGCTATCTTAGGCTTTTCGTAAGGGTTTCCTGGATATAATCTATAATTTATACAAATGTACATTGGTTAGTATCATAACCCTTTGAAATTATTAATGATACCCTCCCCGAGACGGCATTCCAACAACTACGTCGGGCAAAACCACGACAGTTGTTACGGAACCCTAAATCAATCGGGCAGCGTAACTATTACGAAACTGGGGTTATAATACTTACTACGGAGCAGAACCTCGCTAATTAGGGGTATAATACCCAACTATTATGCTTATAACTTCAGAAATTCGAGATTGAGAATTGAGAATGAGCGACGGAAAATGAAAACTGATGCGTTCTATTTATAGTTGAAAAACCCGACTTCCACACGGCCCGCGTGAAGCACAGGCCAGGTTCACGCGCCCCGCGTCAACCCTGGTCAACTCACTAGCTTGTCCCGGTCAGTGTATAGGTCCGCCACGATGTCGACACGTGTCAGCTCAGGGTGTCTCCGCATCATTGATCTCTCGCGGCCCGCGTTAACTAACAAAGACTCTTACGCGGCCCGTATTAACTTAAGAAATCAGCGGAGTCAATTCCAGTCTTGATACCGCCCGCGTGAGATGTTGGGGTGGGTCTACGCGGCCCGCCTCAACTCTATTTTTCTTATTTTTAAATGTTATAATCTATTTCGGGCTCGGTTTTCACATATGGGGTGTAATATAAGACATATTGGGACATTTTAAGATATAATAAGGTGTCGGAAATATTTATAAGGATGTTGGTTTTACCGAGGGTTGTTACAGTTACTGATGCGTGTGAAGTGTTATATATATTAGGTGTATATTTTAAGCCCTTTAACACTTTTTAGCCAAGTTTTAAATTTATAAAACACGATATTTACTAACACTAAACACACATATGGGCAAGTGCACCCATCGTGAGCGTAGTATAGTGTTGGTAAGATACCGAGGTCGTCCAGGGACACAAGAGCTTTTAGTACCGGTTTATCCTCAACGTCTAATCGAATAAAAAGTTTAGAAAAATGTTTTAAACTAAGAAAAATAAAAACTAACTAAAATGCTGAAAATAAAAATAAAAGAAAAACATATAGACAAGATGAATCACTTGGTTCCGACTCGTGTATAGTGTAACCTTTGATTATTTCCGCACTTTTGCACTTATTTAAGAGATTATCTTAGTTATTGTAGTAGGCCCCTCTTTTGAAGGTGACGTTACCCTCAACCCAGTAGTTTGAGTCAGCAAGGATACAATCCTAAAGGGTCGGATTATTGAAAGATAATTAATTAAGTTATTAATGCAAATTATGGTAGGCCCCTCTTTTGGAGGTGACGTTACCCTCGACTAAGTAGTCTGAGTCAGCAGGGATACAGTCCTAAATAGCCGGGTTATAGTATTAATAGTAGTTAACTTACGAGGGGATCAAAGAGTTTGGACCCCCGCCATCCAATACCGTTAAGTATTGAAGGAGGTCCTACTAAATTTGACCCAGGTCCACTGCAGGACCTCTAAACGCTGAACAATGGCAAGACTCTTACCAAACCGTTCCCTTAACCCCCGACCAGGTAGCCAACATACCTCCATATAGACCGTGGAGATATGAATGGTGAAAATCTTTTATTTTATATAGACAGTAAAATAATGTCAAGACACCACAGACAAACGATAAGGAAGAATCACCTTCAACATAAGAAACTAGTTATTAAAGTCATTAATACAAAACCAAATAAAAAGTGCGAAAAGATTAGAAATAAAAAGTATTACACTAGACACTTGTCTTCACCAAGTGATGTAAGAGACTTAGGCAAACATGGCCTTGATTGTCAAGAACTCTTACGATCAATCTTGGATCCCGAGACGACTCACACACTCTATGATGGACAATGGATGATGGTGGTGGGTGGTGGGTGAAGTGTGAGAGAGGTGGTGTGCCAAGGGATGGTTTGAGCTTGAGACAAACACTCCTATTTATAGGCTGAACAGAAGCTAGGGCACGGCCCCGTGTCCAGTGGGCACGGCCCCGTGTCCACATCCTTCTCTTTCTTCATTTAATGCAGCTTGTCTTATTAGTTGACCACGCCCCTGTGTCCACTGAGCACGACCCCGTGTGCAGAAGAATCTTTGTACTATGAAGATTTGCCTAGATTGTGCGAATCTTATAGTTGACCACGGCCCTGTGTCCGCTGAGCACAGCCCCGTGGTGGGCAATAGAAGCTTCTACCACTTTGTCTTTTCTGCTGACACTTGGGCACGCCCCCGTGCTGGCTGAGCACGGGGCGTGTTCAGTCTTCTGTCTTCTTGTTTTGCTTGGGAAGATGATGTCGTGGGGTCGGGCATGTCACGTCTGTTCCTTTTCTTGTATTTATGTTAGATTTTGCTGTCTTTTTGCTTCTTTTGTTAATTTGAGCTCATTTAATCCTGAAAATACAAAAGGAAGACAAAAGCACACTTTTTCCAACATTAGTACTAAAAAAGGGTTAGTTTTATGCCACAATTGATGTAATTTATATGTTGCATTTTGCACACATCAGTTACCATCGCTTTCTTTCTAAATGTAGAGTATATGTGTGTGTACGAGATTGATAGAAACAACAATGACAATACGGCAGTCACGGGGTGTGGTGGCGGAGCTACTGAAGTGGTTGTGTTTCTGACCAGAGAGAGAGAGAGCTTGATGTGTGTCAACTCAAGTTTGGTGTCGTCTATGTCAACAAGCGAAACCCAAAACGAAGGGTTTGTGAGGGTTCTTTTGAGAGTTCCATTTATACGAATTTCGATTGTAAGATGGTGATGTGAATGAATGAGAACCGTGACTGTTAAGTTTCTCTATTAATTGCTAGTGATAGTTGGTAGGTTACAAAAGCTTTGATGTTCCATTGGTTACTAAAATTAAAACCATAGGTTCACAAGTTTAATGGGGTTAATGGTTTGATAAGGTTCATCCTCATTCATGCATATATATAACTAGGTTAATGCCCGCGTAATACGCGGGCTTCAATCAAAACCATATTATTTACTTTGAAATGGAATGTTGTGTACAAATACATACATTGGAAGATAAAAAACAGAAAACTATTCAAATGCCGGAAAAAACTTCTTTGTAGACTACATTTGTTGTTTTACTCGTTACATTCCCATCTTTGTCTAGTATAAGCAACTTCACACCGGCTCTGCTTTTAACTCTTGATAACGCAACATAAAGCTGACCATGTGAGAAAACTGGATATTTCAAATACAATCCAACCCTTGATAGAGACTGTCCTTGACTTTTATTTATAGTCATTGCAACACATACATTTAAGGGGAATTGTCGTCGTTGAAACTTGATAGGAATTCTTTTATCGGACGGTGTCAAACTGATTCGTGGAATAAACGTTCTGGTCCCTATGTTTCCGCCGGATATAATCTCAGCCTCTATAAAACGTTTATAAAGTTTAGTAATCCGTAGTCTCGTACCGTTGCATAAACCATTTTGTTGATCAATATTACGAAGCAACATTACAGGTACACCAACTTTAAGGACTAATCGATGATTAGGCAGACCAGAAATTTTAAGACCATTCAGAACATCGGGAGAAGATAGTCTCGCATGTGCTTCGTTCTTTGCTTGATCAGTTTGACAAATACTATCTGAACTCAGATACTCGACTTCATCGCCAGGAAACGAAGCAAGCAATCTTTCATTAATTTCTTGAACAACCTCGTTTGTTGGTGCTAGTATAGCTCTTTCAGCAAAATAATCTTTATCTTTGTACAGTTGGAGAAGTGAAGGATATACAAAGTCGATCAAATCTGACATAGGATCCTCAGAGCACTTGATTAACAAATCTTCACGAATATCTATAACCACCTCACAATCGTCACTGCCACCAATTTTTCCCTCCCCCAACTCGAGCAACCAATTCGCAAAAGCTTTAATCTCTTCTATATCAGATGCGTTCGCTCCTACGGTTAACCTCATGTTTTTGGTTAACGTAAGGACCTTGCAACTACTCCAAATATACGACGAAGTGATTGAAGCATTAACGATTTCTCGCCTATTGCCATTTGGTACAACCGGAAGTATCTGTCTAAAGTCACCACCGAACACCATAACTTTACCACCAAAGGTCATCTCACATTTGAAAATATCTTTCATTGTTCGGTCAAGTGCTTCAAACGCATGTTTATGATTCATCGGTGCTTCATCCCAAATTATCAATTTCGTTTTCCTTAATAAATCAGCAACGTCATCATCCGGTTTAATAAAACACATCGAGCTTTCTGTTAAATTCAAAGGTATATGAAACCTTGAATGTGCAGTACGTCCACCAGGTAACAAAAGAGATGCGATACCACTTGATGCAACATTAAGTACAATATCTCCTTTACATCTAATAGATGCAGATAATGTCTTCCATAGAAACGTCTTTCCAGTCCCTCCGTAGCCATAGACGAAGAACACACCACCAGCATTACTATTAACTGCTGCAATTATCTCATCAAACACTAAACGCTGCTCATCGGTTAGGCTTCTTAAATTATTATCAAACTCGATGGCAGTAGCGCTTACATCGTACCGAAGCTCGTCAGCAACTAAACGGTTGTCTGCTGAATATATTGACTCACTGTCGGGTTGCGACATAGATGGAAACCGACTTAAACTTGAGTTGTTGCGTAATAAGTAACGATCAATTTCCAGCAACGTTAGGTTCCTTATTTGTTCTTCTGGAAGAGACAAACCTATTACAATTATATGAAAAAATAATTTAATTATTAAAATTCTTATAAATAATAAATGAATTTCATAAACACTTATATATAAGAAATAAATGTGAAAATATTAAATAGCAATTTGCGTACCTTCGATCCTCAAAAGCTTTTGACGATTGTATAAAATACCATCCGAAAGGTACTCCCATGTGTTTTCCCAAACATGTTCCGGCCTTGATAATGTATTAGACGCCAACATTGTAGCAAACAGATTACGAAGATAGTATCCTGAACCTGTGTAGGATGCCTCTTTGATAGCTTCTATATACTCCTTATCGTCGTCTAAAAGGCCTCTAGCGTAGCACGCATCTCTAAATGTTGGGAAGACTTCTCCATTAACAGTACGAATCTCTTCAAAAGACTTAGGCCCTTTTACCTTATTAAGAAGGATTCTTAAAAAGTAAGCCTCGCCCATAGAAGGATTAACACAGTGAATTCGACCAATGCTTTTGCCTATTATCCGCTTATCCCATACCCTTTCCTGCTGCTTCCAAACAAATTTAGTAGGGAACTCAACGTAAGTAAGACTGCGCGCCAACGGATCTTTTTCGTTCTTTTCCATCCACCCCAAAAACATCGTAGAAGCAACAGATGATTTATGAAGAACACTATCAAGATCGTCATCAGGGCCGTATACAACGTTTTGTTTATCTGGTAGATGAAACGGAAGCCTCATTACGGATGGATACCGGTAATGAACATCAAATGCAAAGATGCGCCATGTAGCTTCGCAAGCCGATAGATATCTACAATCGTAATACTCTTTGATTTCATCTTTACTATCTTCAAGCTGACCTTCATCGGCATTTTGTACAAAACCAAATTCTGCCCTATCTGGTCCTTTATTAATGTACTTAAACAAATATTTTATGGACGCAGCCTGGTTACACCATTCGACGTTAATGTGTGCCTGATAACGTCTCAAAAGAGTTTTGCTATACGGAACCACGCTTCTGTTATCAAGCTGAATACCAGATTTCTCAACAAAAAATCCTGAATCTGCTCGTCTATATACAGGATAACCATTCGAATCTAGAGTAGTCTGCTCAGAGAACTTCTTTGGAAATTTCTTCGAACAGGTACCTTCAACCATACACGGACAATTTGGTTTTGCAACACCACAAGGACCGTGAATCATGTAGTCGCTGACAAGATTATACAGATCTGGATCTAAGTTTTTGTCAGGTATCTCGGCAGAAATAAAGTTGTCAACATGGTCAACCGAAGGAAGCTTGCTTTCGTCATTTAAGAACAGACAGATATGGGCATGAGGTAGACCTCGTTTCTGAAACTCTATCGTATACACAACTGCAATAGGATAATTAATATAAAAATAATAATTTTTATTAATATTATAATAAAGTAATTCAATTAAATGGATGCTTACCTGCCGATGCGTTGCCGAATAAAGATTTCTCTCGCAAGTCTTTTATTATTGCGTCAAGCTTAATTTTGAACAATCGACATAGAATGTCCGGTCTATCCTCCGGATTAATGTTCTTGTCCTTTAAAAATCGTTTAATCTCCGGCCATTTCGGATTATAAGTTATCGTAAAGAAGAAATCGGGGTAACCAAACCATTTACAAATGGCCATCGCGTCATAATAATTCTCCCTCATATAACGCGATCCTCCGGTAAACGAAGACGGTAGTAGTACGCGTGTTCCAACATTTGACATATCTGGATTACCATTTTGTCCAAGCTTCTTAAGGTTCTCATATGTCTCAGATCTAAGATTCCTTTGCTGTAGACGTATGAATAGTAATCGTTCACTTTCTATCATGGTATAAACGTCAACCAAGAACTGTTGCAAAAGTCTTCGAGCATTGAGAATCAAAGAGAAATGATTGACTCTATCTTGAACATGGTAAGCAAAATACTCTCTCATTGTACATTTTGACTCTTTCTTCTTAATTGATGCCCTTCCTTCTCTATGAAGAATATCAATTCGGTAACCATCTTCACCAAAAGGGAAAAGCAGTGGATACTGAAAAGCAAGATACGATGGATGAAGCTCGCTAATACGCTGTAGACCATCTTTCTTTGACTCAATAACTACATCACGATTATCAAGAGCTTCCTCAATGTCTCCAACTATAAGCGCAGCAACTTCGGACGACGTCGGTAGGTTGTATGTACGACCATCTTTAGACCTATTTGCCTTAAGCCGTAGTTTTAGGTCAACATGAGGATTATCAACCAACCGATCTCGTACACGCCTATAAGTTTTCACCAGCTGATTATTTGAATCTAAAACCACCTTAAGATACTGTATGAGTTCAGTGTCAAGCAAATCAGAAGTTGCGGAAGCTGCTTTCTTTAAGTTACTGTAATGGAATTGTAATACAAACGCTACATGTATCAGTAAGTGTTTATATAACATAAAACCAATAATAAATCAAACAAAGAAATAATGAAATGGTTTGAAAGGATACCTAAGTACGGTTTTCCGATTACACACTTCATTATCTGTGTCATAAATGTAAAGCTGCGAAAATTTTGGTTCAACACCTTCTTTAGGAAGAAGACTTCCCAATGAATGATAATTCTCGCCACTAATTCGGTATACATACGGAGCATTTCCTCTATTTATTTTCGAATCAACTTTACCACCCATTGAAGTGAAAGAAAACATAGAATTAAAACGACGGATGTTCAGTAAGAAATGCTTGCTGTTGTCGTCTAAACTCTTGAAAAAGATTTTGATATTCCTCACACGTCTCTTTAAAATCTGGAAGTTGTACTTTTCCATAACCACAACAAAGCGTGTAACTTGTTCTTCCTAAGTAATCTATTAGCGTTACATACGCCACATACAACTACTTGATCTCCATGATCCAAATAATCTATTATACAAAAATATAAATATCAAATTGTGATCATTGTTACAAAAAAAATATAGTGAGGTTCTTCAAATGAAATTTAAAGTAGTGAGTGTGTAAGCTACTTACTATTAGAAACTCCTTTATAAGGATCTTCAGCTAATTGTTGAGGAATAATAGGATCGTCGGAAGATAAGTCAACCATTGGAATAGGATGTACGCAGCGACCTTTATTAGACAACCTTTCCTTACCTCTACGTATCGTCTTAAAATTTGATCTTTCACTTGAGAGCGAAGGTTGATTTATTGAATGTGGAGTTGATGAAGTTGTATTTATTTGGAATGTAAAACATGGAGTCATATAAATATTCACATTGTCTTTGACACCTATACATTGATATCAAGGAAATAAAATAAAAAAGTCAAAATGATAATAAAAAAATCTGAAATCCGTTAAAAAATACCACCAACCTGAAGTAGATGCTTCATACGGACTTGTTAAAGGTGTGGTTGGCCAAAAACGTCGATCGATGGTATTCATATAAGACGATGAACGAATTGGTGTTACGATCGGGCATCCAATTGTAGTGGAGGTTGAAACATTGGATGAGCGAGTAACATTTTTTGAAGTGGAAGATTTGTTATTCACATGACTTCTTTTATTATCTAAATGTGACTTCCTAAATTTTCTTCGTTCAGCTGATTGTTGACGATCAACATCATTAGGAGCAACTGAAATAAAATATGGATATCCATAAAAAATAAAAAAAAAATACATTTAAAATTTTAAATCTATCGAAAAAAGTAAAGAGTTTACCATTTGTAATGTCAGACAAAGGAATTCCTCCAGTCTCAAGTGCAACGTTGGTTGACCGAATGACGTTCTGTGGAGTGGAAGATGAACGAATTGGTGTTACGACACGACATTCATTAGTATTGGATACTGAAACGTTGGTTGACCGAATAATGTTCTCTGAAGTGGAAGATTTATTATTGGCATCGCGACTTTTGTTATCCGAATATACTTTCCTAATTTTTTTTCGTCCAACACGTTCTTGATGCTCAACATGATTATGAGAAACTGAAAAAAAGGAGGCATGTCAATCAAATATCAAACTATAAATGAACAATTGTATTCATTTGTAAAAAATAATAGAATTTACCATTTGTAATATTAGATAATGGACTTCTTCTATATTCAACTGCAACAAAAAAAGATAAAATGACAGTATGAAATATGTATATGGTTTGTATAATTGGTTATGTTAATCAAAAGAAAGACATTAATAATAAACATATTTTTTATATGTAATTAAATAAGACCAACCTGATGTATACGCCTCGTACGGACTTGTTAACGGTGTGGTTGGTAAAATACGTCTATCCATGGTATTGATATAAGAGGATGATCGAATTGGTGTTACGACACGACAATCATTTGTATCGGATAATGAAATGTTGGATGACCGAATGACATTTTGAGAACTCAAAGATCTATTATTTGCTTTAAGTCTTTTATTATCCAAATATAGTTTTCTTAATTTTCTGCGTTCAGCATAGTCTTGACGCTGAACTTGATTAGGATGAACTGAAAAATAAAATGCATATAAAAAATAAGACAATTTATAAAAACAAAATTAGTTCATGTCTACAAAATTGGGTAAGTTTCCATTTGTAATGTTAAACAAAGGACTTCTACCAACACCAACTAAAACAATTTAAGTAAAATTAATGGTACGTAACATATTTACATATTATATGAATTTTTATGATATTCATAAACAGAAATAAGAATAAAATACGTACTATTCGAAGGTTGGGCAGCAGTAGGAAGTGGAAATGAAGGTAACGTTT
This sequence comes from Helianthus tuberosus, assembly GCA_030545235.1. Lineage (NCBI taxonomy): Eukaryota > Viridiplantae > Streptophyta > Magnoliopsida > Asterales > Asteraceae > Helianthus > Helianthus tuberosus. The sequence continues at coordinate 24,547,012 of CM060370.1, read as the reverse complement.
GACGCTTTGCACGTTTAGGCATTTCATAATATTGTATCATATAGAACATGCAAATGAATTTAGATAGGCATTTCAATAAGTTAAATGTATAAGTATAATACAGAAAGACAACACTTACTTGTATGAGAAATTACGAAACCTCAAACTTCAAAAATGCATGATTGTTGTGATAGGGTGTTTTGTTTTTAGACTAAAACATTGAGTGTGTGTAGTATGAAATAAGAAGAGAGCTTCTTATAGTGTTGGAGTGTATTGTAAAAAAGGAAAGTTTAAAATTTAAAAAAAAATCGGTTATAAGTTTTAAAAAGGAAACGATTTAAATCAAAATAATTTGGAGGTAAATCTATAAATATTTCGCTGATTTTATTCTGGAAAATTGAAGATTTTCGGTTATATAATTTAAAAAAGGAAACAAATTCTTACAATTTTATTTATTGGTAAATTATTTAAAAATCAGCGGTTTATTTATAATCTCATATTATAAGTTTGAAAATATTGAGGATCCTTAAAAATATAGTTTTACTATTTATAACATTAATACAGTATTTAAATTAGTTCATATGCAATGTGTAATTGCTATTTAAAAATAAAACCAAAGCAATAACACTTTTAACAATAACACTTTATAAAAGACAAAATTTATACCTGTATAATCATTTTTGTCTATATAATAAAACTTAACAAATTTACAAAACAATAAAACAAACATAACTTAACCAAAATATAAACCTTAAATTATTATAAATCATATGCAATATTGAAAAAACAAACAGTACTTTGTCCAAAAACCAACCAACAAAACAACCAACCATAACAAAAATTGTCCAAACCAATCAAACATCCAAACCAAACCAAACAATCAAAATACGGAAAACAACCAAATTGTTTGTGCAACACATACTTCAAACATGAACTACTTTTCAATCTTTGGAACCAACATGATGGTTTCCAAACCATCAATTGCGACATCTGCGTCACCAGTCTTTTTAACCTTCGTTGATGATAGAGACGTGGTTTCTTCAACTTCATAAACGTCCGCAAGGTTACGCTTCAGTTCCGCAGACGAAGTCTTTGAACAATCTTTAGATGTGCAATCGGGTGTGAAGCTATCCCCAATAGAATCCACATCCTCCTGTATGATATATTCAACATTAGAAACTAAAAAAAATCTTTAACAAATTTGGTATTTTATGAAATTAATATTTATTACATACCTTTAGAGCAAAAGGATTTTGAGTTGATAAATCGCTAAGTGAAACATCAGCATCCGGCTCGTCCACACCCTAGAATTCATATAATAATAAATTAGAAACAACAAAAATAATAAATTTTCTAAGATGTCTTTAATTAAAAGGTTGGTATGATTTAACCTGATCAGCTGGAATTCGGCTCTCCAAAGATTCAATAATGGCTGGATCATTCACCAGCTTATAAACAACATACCCATCAGTGTGGTTGTCAATATTGAATTGACTAACCTGAATCTTGAAAGCATACTTTTTATCATTCAAACTTTTAAACTGATAGGGCATGATTTTCTCTTCCGAAGATGCCTATAATACGTGAATTAAAATTTATTGAAAACATAAAAATCATATATCGACATTAATAATATGTACCATACATAACATCTTATAAAAAACAGATGTAAAATAATTTACCTGTTCCACTTTTGACTTCTCAAACAGCTGAATTGCAGTCATGCCAAACATTTTCTGGCTTCACGGTAAAACAAAGTCAATGACGCAACGGCTGCAGAATCCTGTACTCTGATCGGAATCCTAAAACTAAATGGACAAAAAATAGTTGACAAAATATATTCAATTAACATTTGTAAAAAATGGTAATATAAGCAAAGCGATTATAAATTAACAACAAATACAATTAACTTACACTGGTGTCGCACCGACAACTTCCTTGGGACATTCAGGATTTGAACAAACCAAAACCTGCTTAAACTTGGGTTCCTCAGCACCGTCTTCAGCCTCATCTATGACCAAAGTTGTTTCCACCTTTCGGTTGCACTCTTCGCAACCAAGGTAATACCAGTCGTCTTTATCATCAATACCCAAGACGGTACCAACAACTATGACCTCACATGGCTGAAATTAAATGTAGGAAAATAGAGATTGAATGTATAAATTGAAAAAAATAGTGTCTTTAATGTATTTATTTAAAATATTTAAAATTGGATACATACCTGATCAAACAAAGTAACATCACGGAAATTGGAAAACAGATGCTTAACTAAAAAGTCGTCCGCAACACTGATACTTCCTGATGAACCAATTAATTTCTGGCCGTTAGAGGATGTTTTACATATATTCTCCACAAACCTGTTTACAACAAAATAAAAAATTAACATTTTAACAACATCAATAAGTAATTCATATTAATTAAAACCATATTTACTTGGTTTTGAATGACCGAATCTCCTCTATGTCCGCATTGATAAAGAATCTTGTTATATGGAAAGCATTAGAGAGCGTTGTCTTCCCTGAGTTAAAAAGTTAATATAAATTAATGGATATTGAAATTTAAAAATCATAGAAAAAATTATGTAAAATTAACAAAGATTATAAACAACAAAATACATTTATACTTGTTGAAACTACCAAACTGCACAAGAAGAACAACATGGACTTCCTCTTTATGGCTCTGAATGTAGTCAAACATCTCATCACAGTACTCGTCCCATAAGGTGCAGTTTAATTTGATACCCCTACATGAATAGAAATTTAAAAAATCAGAGGATATCATAAAAGAATCTATATATAATAGTAAACTTTGAATGAATAAAAATTAGGTAAATCAATAAACAGACTCTTCATCCAGCAATTGCAAGTTCATGTATTTGCTATCTTTTCCCATCTTTGTTTTCGTCGCCTCTGGTTCAGACCATTCATCAACATATCCAATAAAATCTGTAAAAGACAAAAATTGATCAACACCAAATATACTCAGCAAAAAAGCCATAATGTTAAAAAAAAATATGTTCATATTTTCAGAAATGCCGATGTGGTTGTTATATATGATGAAGTACAAACCAACTCGATAGTTGGCATCCACTTCACTGGCTTTAATGGACTGAAACGATGCTAAACAGATACCGTGCACACTTCCATCAAAGTTCTCACACTTTTTAACAGATGTATCAAAATTTAAGCTAATAGCATGTTGCTTGTCAAAGTGTTTGAAATTAGACTTAATCACAGAAAGTTGAGATTTATAAATATAATAAGACTCATTTTCTTTAAGCAAAATTTCATGTTTTTTCATAAACTTGTTCCAAACAGTAGCCTTCATCTTTGTCCCCTAATAAAAAATAAATAAATAAAATTAGTTAACATAAATATCAACAAATAAAGTCAAATAAATTTTTAAGATTAAAATGATATTCAAACTCTAACCTGCTCATCCATCAACACCATTTCAATAGCAAGTACTTCGCCTTCTCTCTTTGGATTCACACGCATCCAGAGTCTTAAAACTTTGACCTTTATGGTAAACAACTTTGATCTCCAATCAAGATTGTTTAACATACGCACATTATTTTCATCCATTTCGTCGAAATAGGACTAGGATATGATGATACTGTTTTGAGGATGAAAGAAATTATAATTAGTAAGTAAATATATATAACAAATCAGCTAAATTATTTATGTAAACTTGGAAATTAAAGTTATTAATAAAATAAATAATTACCGTAATTATAATGATTTATTTATAGAAATGGATTGACTTTAGTTGAATTTCTAAAAATTGCAGTAAAATTGAAAATGAAAAAATACTTACCGTAATTATATACTATTATTAATAGAAAACTCAAATTTATAAAAATATACATTTGTAAATTTGAAAATTAAAGTTATTAATAAAATAAATAATTACCGTCATTATAATGTGTTATTTATAGAAATTGATTGACTTTAGTATAATTTCTAAAAATTGGAGTAAAGTTGAAAACAAAAAAAAACTTACCGTAATTATATACAATTATTAATAGAAAACTCAAATTTATAAAAAAAATACATTTATTTTAAATAATCATAAAACTACCAAAATACATAAACAACATTTATTTAAAATAATCATAAAACTATATTCTATATCACGATTCGAAAATTTACTTTCCAACTTTTCCCTAACTTTTTGTAAAGTTAATAATAGTTGTGAATTACGGTGGATATCATAATAATTAAAATTTAATAACTTTAAGATTCACTTATAATTATGATATGATTGGTTTTATATAAATGTAATCTTTTGGTTTAAGATGTTTTTTTAAAATAAAATTAATGGATTAATTAAATGTTTTATGATTTTAATGGATTATATAAATCATTGTTTACATAAAAAAACATAACCGATCAAGCGCCGGATCATAAAAAAATTCCATATTAACGTTTTAAAATCTGTTTTTTCCTTCCAAAAATACATAAAACAGCATTAAGAATTTTGAAAGTCAAACCGTTACTAAATTAAAATTTACAAAAGAAATACTTGATTAAAGGATAAAGTCTAAAGCTTTTAAACAACTGTACAATTGAAAACAGAAACTTCACAATTTAAAAAATTATTAAACAATGTCATTTATTGATTTAAAAAATTGAAATTAACCAAAAATAATCTAAAACTATTGTTCAGCAGTTTTTACCAATGATTTAAAAGTACCGGTTACTATAACACACAATTTCAATCCTGGATCATTTAATTTTAAAATGCATAACTAATCAAGTTGTAGGGAAGTTAATATAAACACCAAAATGTAGCAAAAAACATTAACAATGTCAGGAGACAGGCATCCTAATTCTATGGATGATAATAGACACACATAAATATAGCCAAAAAAAAGTATCAGTGTATCAACAAAATATATCAAGTCATAACGATCATCATAATGACCGCACAAAAAAAAAAAAATACTACTAATCATTATCTAAAAACAACCTGCTTGTTCAACATATACTACCAACATCTACCACATACCTTCACCAGCTCAATTGTAAAGCAACATACCTTGACTTTTAACATATATCATCTGAAAGTGGGAACCATATACAAACTGTTTGTCTCTAACAAACTCTCGCATACCGGTGACATTGTAGCGCGGACAGCCTTGGGAGAACTCCTTACCGACGGCCACGGCCCAAGTTCGACCTGCGCCGTCCTTGATGGTCAAATCCATCTTCCGATCCAAGCCATGCGTTTGCGCCCACTTCTTCTTCAGATGCTACAAATAAAAATACAAATGTATACAATAAAATTCCTTAAACACTGGTATTCAAATAAATAGTAGTAATATAACGACAAACTTTACATTAAAAGTATAAATAAGTAAATAATGGAAACTTATAAAATGATTGTCAACAACAAAAGTAACCGGTACTTCGTCATTGTCACTCTGTTCAATAACAGGTTCAGCAATCGAATTAGGCACATCATCATCAGACACTTCAATTAAATCATCAGTTGGTTCTTTTTTTATCAAACAAAGTTCTGGTGGGAAAGTCAGTAGGGCAGGCTTACAACTAAAAACACTCAACTCAAAGGTATTGAAATCAACCATTTCAAAAACCAACAAATGATCATCCGTTATCGACATATCCTTCTTGATTCGACTCCAACCTGTAGTAATGTAAAGCTCATGTTCTAACACATCCATCCGAACAAACCATTTGCGATTTCCAGCCCCCCGAACAACAACATGATATGATGGACACGTATTCAGGAGGGAATGATGAATAAACAACCTGTTCACATACTACAAACAGTACATAACCATATATCAGAACAGGTTGCTATAAATGAAATACAAAACAATGTATGAATGCAAGGATAAAATAATTTTTCAACTTTATATGATCAATTACCATAGAGTCGTCTCGGTCTTTCACATGTCCAGCTTTGTAGTAGAAGTAGTTAGAAGGCGCAAGCGAAATATCTTGATAAAAGTGAAACAGGCAGAACGAAGTCAAAGCTTCTTCGTACTGGAAAACAACCCACGAATTATCTGGTAATTTCAATGACGTGACCACATCCAACCAGCCATTAAAAAGAAAATAGTCGCCTGCAAGGTTGAACACTTTGACTTCAAAGATCTTCCCATTGAGTGTCCGAATGGCTGCCTTCTTCTCTGGATACGCAAACTTCTTAATCCATTCACCATAATCAGCAGGAAGTTTCTGTAAAAGGAAAAGAAAAACTCACTAATGGCCATTATAATATTAGTGATATAATAAATGGTTATAATATCTATACTAACCAGCGATTTTTTGTCGTTCTTCCACACACGGGCTGCGAATCCGTACACCATCTCTGTTTCAAACGATATACAGACTGATTAGTAAAAAAAATAAACAACAAAACTCTGCGTATCAATTTCAATATTGAGTATCAACAATCAATGTGTTCTCCTAAAACAAAAAACAACCACTCCATATGAAGAGACTTTTCAAATAACATTCAAGATGTAAACAAAAAAAACATCAATCAAGGTTTAATCATTAACAATAACTAACAACAAAGGATGTGTTCATCAAAAGATGGAACTAAAATCATACAATCAAACCAAAAGAAATCTTCTGCATAAAAAAAAACCAAGCAGACAACATAAATCCAATATCTAACAAACATTCACTAACTAACTCAACATTTAACCCTAATATCGCCGATTAAAACCATAACTATAATCATAATAAATCAATCATTCAAAAAAAAAAAAAACTCAATCAGTAAACAAAAATCATAACAGCATTTTTCACAACCCTAAATAACATCGCCGTCGACTAAAAAACCTATGTATCATTAAACTGTTATCGAAAACAGACAAATCGAACTACAAAATAATAGAATCAAACCACAAAATAACGATTACCGTCGAGTTTAGAGTCTTGAAATCCTTTGAATGATGAACGAAAGATCCGATTGAAGGTTCGACTAAAAACCTAAATATCATTAAAGTGTTAACGAAAACAACAAAATCGAACTACAAAATAATAGAATCAAACCACAAAATCACGATTACCGTCGAGTTTAGAGGCTTGAAATCCGTTGAATGATGAATGAAAGATCCGATTGAAGGTTGTCGCCGATGGTATTGAGAGAGAGAGAGACAGACGATTTTTTATTAGGGTTTAATTGAAGAAAGAGAGACAATAATGAATCATATGAAAGAAGCTTGCCCAATCCTTCAATTCTAGCTATGCCACATGTACTGCCACATAGGCTGCTTATTTGGCTTAAACCAATGGGTGACATGTGTCCCCCAATGGTTTTGTTTATTATATATATAGATATAGATATAGATTCTTAGTTCATCTCGTCTACAACTAAATATTTTTTGTATACACCATTTCATTTATCATTATTAAAATATTTAATCAATAATCAATTAGGTTAGACTCTTCATATGTCATATTGATATTATAGGTTACAAAGGTACCAAAATCCCTAAAATACCCCTAAAGTGTCTTAAATTTTTGGACAATGGGCAAGTTTAGCCCCTCTAAAATAGTTTGGCTTTCTTGTACATGTTGCTTGAAGATGTGTACACAATGTAAAATTACCATAAGGGTAGAAAACCTAATTTGCTTAATAAAGTAGTATAGATTATAGATTACAAGAATGTCATCAACTTACATACTTAGCTTTTTTTATTTTTTATGGCATTTTTGTAATTTACTTCTCTTTGAGTGACATCTGTAACCATCTCACAAGAATTTTTTTTTCTTATGTTTTGACCATTAAGGTTTTGGTTCGTACCATTTTGCCCCCTCAACTTTTATTAGTTTTTTTTTAAAACAACCTACATTATTACCCTTTGAATTTTGATAAACTTATTAAATGTCCCCTGAACTCTAATAAAGTTATTATTACCCCCTTTTAAACCGTTTTACATACAATGCTACAATATTTTTTTTTTAAGTTTCAAACTAATCTCTTATACTTTAAATAGTATAGGCCTTTAACTCAATATTTTCATTTTCTATTATAACTTTCGTTCTTTTTTTTTTTACAACTAATTCGCCATATAATTTTTTTAGAAACAGACTAATCCGGTACCCACCGAAAAAATTATAAATTTATTTTTACGTTATCTAAAATTGATGTTTTAAAACCGGTCATTATTAATTATTACAAGTTGGTTTTGAATATATATTGTAACATAATATAGTAGCTTAAAAAGCTGATCTTTATTGTTTGATTCGTACACGGATTCCCCGCTGCAACGCGCGGTGGAGAAATCGTAGTTCTAATAACAAAAAAAGGATTAAACTAGCCCTGAAATCAAGACCTGCACGACAATACGTAATCTTAGATATTGGAATCAACTATGAGATGAGTTAAAAGTAAAAAATGGATGCTAGAGAGAGTGACAACTCATGAGACCGGCCGTAGTGGGCAGGGGTTGCCGACTCACCCAAATGGGCATTGCACGACCCAACCTCCCTCTGGCGTGGATGGGCATTTTGGGTCAAGGCGTAGTCACAGACACGGAAAAGGGGGCAAGTGAGTTTGATTTTTTTTCAGCCAATTAAAACACACTACACTAACTCACTTTAATTTAGATTCACGATACACCATATAAGCTCATATAGAGGCAACAGTTTCGAACCATTTGCTTAAAATGGGCCGCGTGCTTAAATGGGTGAAATAAGTTTTTTTTTTTTTTTTGGTAAAAGTAGAACATCTATAAAGTTGTCCGAACTTTATCGTTAATGCATACAACAAAAGACTTTATGTTTTTTTCATCACGAGTGTAATACTATTGCCATGTTTTGGTTGTTGCTAATCCAGCAAACACTAATGCTTTGATCTTGAAGGAATTTGCACCATCCATCCCGATAACTTGTTTAACAAGGCTAGACCATAAGAGGGCTTTTGAACATGACTTGTTTAACATACCACATGTGCAACCATACCACACCAGTTGGTGAGGAGCTCGTAAATGATGATAAATGGGTATGAAACCACTTTATTATCTGTGCCTTAAAAATCCACCTAACCAAGTGGTGGAGCCTGCACGAAAAATCATCGAGGGAGACTTTTAAAAATCCAATATTTTACACTACAAATTTATTTTCCCGAAATTTTAGGTAAAATTAACACTACGAGCGAAAAATCAAGAAGATCCGCCTACGGTGAGTCTCACTTTTATTTTACATTTTTTAATTTTTTTTTAGAATGTTTTGTTTTTTAGCATCGGACAAAATACACATTTTACAAAATGCACTTAACTGGAAAATTTAACAGCAATCCATGGTAAGGAACTAAGGATCACCATACTACCATAGCTACAAAATGCAAACCACCAAGAGCGTTAATGTAACTTGGGGGCATTGGTGAAAAACTGTTGTTTGGTATAGAGAATAATCTTTGAATAGGGTTTGAATTGTATTGATAAATTGTATTATTGTAGTAGAGCTAGGGTTACAGAATAAGGTGTTTATATAGGACACCATTTTATACATTTACCCCTACACTATGACATATTGTTTACTTTCCGACACTCCCCCTCAAGTTGAGTAGTGGGATCACCAATACTTAGCTTGCTCAAACAGCTACTAAAGGCGTTTCCGTTGACGGCTTTTGTGAGTATATCTGCGAGTTGATCTTTTGACGAAACATACGGAAGTTCTATGATTCTTTCTTCCAACTTTTCTTTGATGAAATGTCGATCTACCTCCACGTGTTTTGTTCGATCATGTTGAACTGGGTTTTCTGAGATTTGTATTGCAGCTGTATTGTCACACATAACTTTACTAGGAGCTTTTTGGGAAAAACCAATGTCTTCTAGCAGCTTCCTGATCCAAAGAACTTCGCTTAACCCTCGAGCTATACCTCTAAATTCCGCTTCTGCACTCGACAGAGCGACTACCTTCTGTTTCTTACTCCTCCAGGTAACGAGGTTTCCACCAACCAAAGAAAAATATCCTGATCTTGACCTTCGGTTTCCCTTATCTCCTGCCCAGTCTGCGTCAGTATAGAGCTCAACATTTAAATGTCCATTTGTTTTGAACAATACTCCATGGCCTGGAGTTCCCTTGAGATATCTTAAAATTCTCTTAGCAGCTTCCATGTGGGCAACTTGAGGTTGATGCATGAACTGACTTACCACTCCAACAGCATAAGCTATATCAGGGCGAGTGTGAGATAGATAAATTAACTTGCCCACGAGCCGTTGATACATTTCTTTGTCTGCAAGTTCTTCATTGAGTTCCATGTGAAGATTGTGGTTCACCACCATTGGAGTATCTGCTGGTTTACAATCAATCAGCCCAGTTTCTGCTAGGAGATCAAGGACATACTTCTTTTGGCAGATGAAAATCCCTCGTTTAGACCTGAAAACTTTTATCCCGAGTAAATACTTGAGATTCCCAAGGTCTTTCATTTCAAACTTTGAAAAAAGATTTCTTTTCAGCCGTGCTATTTCTTCTATATCATCTCTGGTAATAATCATGTCGTCTACATATATGATCAAGCAAGTTACAAGGCCGTTTCTTTTCTTGATGAACAGAGTATGATCAGCGTTACTTTGGTGATACCCATACTCTTTCATGGCCAAAGTGAACTTTCCAAACCATGCCCGAGGAGACTGCTTTAGCCCATTAAGGGACTTTTTCCACCGACAAACTTCCCCTTCTTTAAAACCCCCTGAAAAGCCTGGAGGTGCTTCCATGTAGACTTCTTCTGTTAGGTCTCCATGGAGAAAGGCGTTTGTAACATCAAACTGGTGAAGAGGCCACTCCTTATTGGCTGCTACGGAGAAGAGAACTCTAATGGTATCCATTTTTGCAACCGGAGAAAATGTCTCAGAGTAATCGATCCCATACGTCTGAGTGTAACCCTTGGCTACAAGCCGAGCTTTGTATCGCCCAATGGAACCATCTGGTTTATATTTGATTGAATACACCCACCGGCATCCAACTGTTTTCTTTCCTTTAGGAAGAATGCATTTCTCCCATGTGTTGTTTTTCATAAGAGCACACATCTCCACTTCCATTGCTTCTTTCCAGTTCTTCTTACCTTGAGCTTCCTTTACGGAATTAGGTATTAGTTCAGAGTATAGTGAAGTAACAAATGCTTTCGCACTGTTAGATAAGTTCCCGTTGACCATATTAGCTACAGGATACCTTGAATTTCTGGTTTCCCTCTCTGGGGAGTACCGTTTTGGAGGAACCCCTCTATTGGCTCTAGGAGGAAGAGAGTATCTTCCGGTTGTCTCTGCTGCACCTGGTGGTTCAACATGTTCAACCACTGGTTCAATTTCAACATGTTCAACATTTGGTTCAACCTGTTCTGTAGGTTCTGTTGTTGTCTCATAGTTATAAGACGGCGCATGATTGTGTGCATGACATTCAGGGCTCTCAATATTTCTTACCTCAGGTATCACGTTGGATGGACTTTCTTCAGTGGTACTGTGCTCCGCAAATTGTGTGGCTGTGTTTGAAGGACTCGCAGTACTGTGAGGATTTTCTGTTGTTACTTCTTTAGATGAGGGAAGTTGGGTTAGCTAACTCAGAGGGTCTATACATTCATTCTCCCCCTGACCACTGAGTTTGGTGTCATAAAAGTATTTTGTTTCAAGAAAGTCAATGTTCATTGTGGTGAACATTTGATGAGTTTTTGGATTATAACACCGGTAACCTATTTGGTCGATCCCATAGCCGACAAACACACATTTCTCAGCACATGGGCCGAGCTTGTTTCGGTTGACTTTGGGTATGTGAACAAATGCGGTACACCCGAAGATTCGAGGTTCAAGTGTAACAGGATGGGGAATACTGGCAGACTTAGACAAACAATCTAAGGGAGTCTTAAATTTAAGAGTTTTTGTGGGAAGCCGATTCAGGAGATACACAGAGGTTGCAACTGCCTGCGGCCAGAAAGATTTAGGAACCTGAGATTCGATCAAAAGGGCTCGAGTCATTTCAAGAATAATACGTTTTTTTCGTTCGGAAACACCGTTTTGTTCGGGGGTATGAGAACAAGAGGTTTGATGAACTAATCCTTTGGTTTTAAAGAATTGTTTCATGGATGTATTGACAAATTCTCCCCCATTGTCGGATCAAAGGATTTGGATTTGAGTTCGGAATTGAGTTTGAATCATAGCATAAAACGTGATAAATTTTTCGTAAACTTCGGCTTTGTTTTTTAAAAAATATACCCATGTTATGCGAGTGCAATCATCCACGAATAGTATAAAGTACCGAAGACCCTGCCCCCCATCACAGGAGCAGGACCCCACACATCAGAATGGATCAGTGAAAAAGGTGAAGCAACTTTCGTATTGCTAGGTTTAAACGGTTGTCGATGGCTTTTAGCACGAAGACAGGTTTCACAACCTATTTTTTTTATTTGAAGGGAAGAGTTTTGGAAATAAAAGGTGCGAATAGCCATGGGATGGATGTCCCAAACGTCTATGCCATAGCCAGGCTTCCCGGTTTTCAGTTCCATGAGCTAACATCACAGTACCCTGTTGAGCCACTTCATCCACGTAGTACAATCCGTGGCGCTCAGTACCACGTTTAACAATCACGCCCGTCCTGATATCCTGTAGGATGCAGAAAGTAGGGTGCATTAGTACCGTGCAATTCAATTCTTTGGTAATATGACTAATTGAGAGCAATTTGTGTGATAATGACGGAACATAGAGGCAATTTGATAACTTCATAGTTGGTGAAATTTCTATTACTCCTCCTCTTTTCACTTGCATCGTTCCGTTGTTTGCTGTATGGATCTGAGTTTTTTGAGGTTGGGTCATTGAACATATGTCTAATGGTTCAAACGTCATGGTGTCGGTGGCACCAGAATCAAATATCCAAGAACTGTTTCTTTCATTATTGATTTCCATTTTTTAAATAAGTTGTCGGTATAGATAAGACCAGCGTATTTAATAAATATGCTGGACACTTGAACTCGCGTTCAAGATTTATCAATTACGCCGGTAACAACACTGGGCAACTTAAATCCGCCAAAGTAACGACACCAGAGAATGGCGTTAGCTTACCGACGTATTTATTAAATACTCCGGTAACTTGAACTCGCGTTCAAGATTTAAAGAGGCCCAGAACAAATCCGCTAGCTTCTGGATTAAATCCGCCGATTAAAACGACCCACAACAATTCCGCTGGATTAAATGGCAGCTAGGGTTTCTTGGAGGTAACTCGGCCCAAAAAAAAAACTATAATCTATTGCTTCAAAACACCAACTGCATATCAATGCCCATCATTCTATTACTCTTCGATGAAGATCTCGACAATAATCATGAACACACTATCAACAAATACTTCCTTTTCTGCTATTTTGAAATCAATCAGCACATACAAAGACCTGCAAATCAAACTTCCAATGATGAACAAGTCCGCCCAGATTAACGAAGAAAATGGCTAGGGCTTGGATTGGATTGTAGTTTGCGGCAACGGCGGCGACTAGGGTTTTGAACAGATTGCAGCGGCGGACACAAGAGTTCTAGGGTTGGGTTATCGGCTGATGTTGTGCGGGTTCAAAGAAAGACGGAATTGATGAACGACGGAACTAGTTCGCCAGACTGATGAACGACGGCGGTTAGGGTTCTTTGCAGCAGTGGTGAAATCAGGTCAGATTTGAAGTTGCTTTTGGTTTGATTTGAGTTTTTTCTGGTTTGATTTGAGTTTTGCTGAGATCGATCGTAGATGATGAGCAGATTGTTTCACGGATCAGAAACTCTGCTCTGATACCATGTTGTTTGGTATAGAGAATAATCTTTGAATAGGGTTTGAATTGTATTGATAAATTGTATTATTGTAGTAGAGCTAGGGTTACAGAATAAGGTGTTTATATAGGACACCATTTTATACATTTACCCCTACACTATGACATATTGTTTACTTTCCGACAAAAACCGCATAGACCATCCGAGTAATTAACTTGCTAAAAAGGTGTTTATATTGGAAAGTTTACTTTTGTAATTTCCCCTAATTTTGTCCAAACGTCCTTTTAATGAAGTGACATAAGGCAAAACACTTATGTTGTCCAATACTTTTAACTTTCACCATCTCACCAGTCAACAATTGAAACCTTATCCCTATAGACAATGATTGCCATATGTTTCACGCCCAATACACACACACACACAAATTGTTAGAGAAAATAGCCACTGATCAGAAAGTAGTTAGTGAAACGCCACTGATCAGAACCGCAAACAAATTAATCAGAAGCAGAAATAAAGAAATTCCAGAAACAGTAAAACCGGGCTTGTGTTTAACACAATTCCCTTAAACGGATTCGTCGTCTGTTCCCAGGGTACGCCGGTTCGAAGCAGCACCGCGCACTGTCGGACTTGAGCACTTGCCTGAAAAGAACAAGGAGTTGTGTTGTTGAAGAAACTGAGAAGATAGAGAGAAGAGAAGTTATTTCGTATATATCAACTGATCAGCCTAATATTTGATTTATAGTGCCAGAACCCATAACCGAAATCAGCAAATAAAGACCATATAATGGTCTCGGTTACGAAACTGACTGATAATCATGACTGCAGCTGTTAGGATTTGAAAATGAAATAATGACCTCATTCATTCATTTCAGTTTCAAAAAACTGAAAGTCAAGAGTGCAAAAACCGCTCCACGCGGACCCGGGTTTTTGGAACTGCATTCATGTCCACTAATTCCGGTTCCATTTTTTGCACCCCCTGCGCGCGCAGGGGTAGGACTTGTGGTAAAACATGTCACAAGACTTCAAAGGCTTGGTTAAGGATTCACTTGATAAATAGCCTATCATTTTGTTCCCACTCCGATGTGGGACAAAGTGGTTTTACCACTTGTGACTTTCCATTCACACTATAACTTCCAACAATCCCCCACATGAATGGAGGTCGATCTCAGAAACAACATAATTCCTTATTACATTTCAGCAGTTGAGTTTTGCATACGATAGGTAGGTGTTACCCTTTGAACCTTTGCTCATGAAATGCACTTAGCCCACTAGCTCGTAGTAGAACTCGATGTGTTTGAACTCGTCTGTCATTTGTGTAGACGACAATGCACTTCACACAAGACTCTCCCTGAAAAAGTCAAGTCCTCATAGTTATGTTCGTTATGGTCATGAACATGATGCCTGGTTCTGCGAAAGCCATTAGGTATTGTGCCCCAACAATACCCTTCAAAGCGACCCCACTTCTCTCTCACATAGGTGATTCACTATGTATGGTTACCTTAATCTTTATAATCCTTATTAAATGCGTAGGGTTATCCCCCCCACAGTGACCTCGCTTATTCATACAATTAGGTTTTCCTATTGAACTCAATTCTTGGGATCTATTGAGTTAGGCTTCCATCATATGAACTTCATTTTTCAAGGGCTTCAGTCCCATTCCCATGGACGACTTTCTGTACTAACTCTCTACTTAGGCCTTTTGTCAGCGGATCCGCAATATTATCCTTTGACCTCACGTAGTTAACAGTGATAATTCCTATAGAGATTAGTTGTTGTATCGTATTATGTCTACGTCTGATATGTCTGTTCCTACCATTATACATTGTGCCACGAGCTCTGCCAAGTGCCGATTGGCTATCACAATGTATACAAATGGTCGTTGCCGGCTTAGGCCATCTTGGTATATCCTCAACAAATTGACGTAGCCATTCTCCGTCTTCACCTGCTTTATCTAAAGCGATGAACTCAGATTCCATCGTGGATCTAGCAATAACCGTTTGTTTTGATGATTTCTACGATATCGCTGCACCTCCAAGTGTGAATACATACCCACTTGTTGCTCTGGAATCATTCGTGTCAGATATCCAATTTGCATCGCAGTGTCCTTCTATAACTGTTGGATATCTGTTATAATGCAACCCGTATTCCCGAGTGTATCTTAGGTAGCGAAGCAACCGAGTGATACAGTTCCAATGCATTGAACTTGGGTTGCTTGTGTATCTACTTAGCTTGCTCACAGCAAATGCTATGTCTGGTCTAGTACAACTCATAAGATACATCAAGCTACCAATAATTCTTGAGTATTCCAACTGGTTTATGGGTTCACCTCTATTCTTGGCTAGATGTTGACTTGTGTCAAGTGGAGTTCTAGCTTCATTAGAGTCATTTGCATTGAACTTCTCAAGAATTTTGTCCACATAGTGGGATTGACTTAAAACGAGTCCACTTTGGGTTCGCGTGATTTTGACTCCCAAAATCACATCCGCAAGACCCATGTCTTTCATGTCAAATCTTGCTTTTAGCATGTTCTTTGTAGATTTTATGATTTTTTCATCGCTTCCAGCAATGAGCATATCATCTACATATAGACACAAAATGAAATATCCATCAGATGTGTCCTTCACATACACACACTTATCACATTCATTGATTTTGAACCCAGCATCAAGCATGGCATGATCAAACTTTTGATGCCATTGTTTTGGAGCTTGTTTCAATCCATACAAGGATTTCACAAGTTTACACACTTTCTTTTCTTGCCCAATAGCTATGAAGCCTTCGGGTTGCTCCATGTAGATTTCTTCCTCTAGAATTCCATTCAAGAAAGCTGTTTTCACATCCATTTGGTGAACTTCCAAATTTCTAATGGCGGCAATGGCAAGCACCAACCTGATGGATGTTATTCGCGTAACTGGCGAATATGTATCAAAGTAATCTAAACCTTCTCGTTGTTTATATCCTTTGATCACCAACCTTGCTTTGTACTTATCGATGGTTCCATCTGGTTTCATCTTCTTCTTGAAGATCCATCGATATCCTAGTGGCTTACATCCTTGGGGAAGATCCACTAGTTCCCAAGTATGATTCTGTAAGATAGAGTCTATCTCACTTTTGATTGCCTCCCTCCACTGAGGTCCTTCTGAGGAATGCACCGCTTGTTGATACGTTTGAGGTTCATCTTCTACCATATAGGTAGAAACTCAGGACCAAAGGATTTTTCAGTCCTTTGTCGTTTACTTTTCCTGATTTCAACTTCCTCGTTCTTAGATTGTTCTCGAGGTTCATCGTTTTCAACTTCACCCTCGGGAACAATTTCCTCAGCCGGTCTAGAAGAACTCGGTTCACTTCTATCTAAGCATGGGAACACATGTTCAAACCATGTTGCATCCTTAGATTCGATTATGGTGCCTTTGCATATTCCAGGGTTCTTAGAATCATGCACAATAAAACGATAAGGACCATAAGGACGGGTGTATCCTATAAGTACACAATCCACCGTTTTGGGACCTATTAGTAGGCGCTTAGGTGGTGTGACCACCACCTTAGCTAGACACCCCCACACATTTATTGATTGAGTCGATATCGAATGTTGGTATGCAATCAAGTTTGATTAAACGACGAATGGAATTATAATTTACGTGACCTAGTCTACCATGCCAAAGATTAGAAGACTCAATCAAGTAAGTAGAACTAGTAGCGTTTTCTTTCATTGCATTCACGACAATTACATTGAGTTTAAACATTCCATTTAGGGCATAGCCCTTACCAACATACACACCATTTTTGGTCAACACGACCTTATCCGACTCAATCACCATTTTGAACCCAAACTTGTTCAATTGCCACCCCGAAACAAGGTTCTTACGAATTTCTGGAACATACAACACATTGGACAATGTGAGCTCTTTTCCAGAAGTCATCTTCAAGACCACGTTACCCTCGCCTTTAATTTCTGTCGTGGCAGAGTTTCCCATGAAAACCTTTTCTCCATTAGTCACCTCCTTGAAGGTGTTGAAAAGGCTTTTGTCAAAGCACACATGTCGGGTAGCCCCCGTATCGACCCACCAATCCTTCTTATTTTGCCCAACTATATTCACTTTCGTGACCAAAATCGAGAGGTCCGTGACCATGGCAACATGCTTATCGACTTCATCTACCATGTTCACTTGTTGAGCATTTTCCTTCTTCTTGGGAAGCTTGCATTCGCTAGCCGTGTGGCCTTGTTTTTGACAATTATAACAAGTTCCTTGGAACTTCTTTTTCCCAACTCCTCCTTTAGGACCAAGGTTGGAGCGTTTCCCATGACCTTTCTTTCCACCTTTTCCACTGTTTTTTCCCTTTGAAGATTGGCCATGTTCAACAAGATTGGCCTTCACTGTTTCAGGACCATCAATCCGTTTCAAAGCCAATTTGTTATCTTCTTCAATACGAAGACGAACAACGAGATCTTCAATGGTCATCTCCTTTCGATTATGCTTGAGATAGTTCTTGAAATCAACCCAACTTGGTGGCAGTTTTTCAATCATTGCCGCAACTTGGAATGTCTCGCTGAGGACCATTCCTTCCGCATGAATATCATGAAGAATAACTTGCAATTCTTGGACTTGGCTCATGACAGTTTTAGCATCTATCATTTTAAAGTCCAAGAACTTAGCCACCACGAATTTCTTAGTGCCCGCATCTTCTGTTTTGTATTTGCGATCCAACGACTCCCATAATTCTTTGGCAGTCTTGGCTTTGCAATACACATTATACAATGTGTCCACCAAACCATTCAAGATAAAGTTGTGGTACAGGAAATCCGAATGATTCCAAGCATGCATCGCGCTCACAGTTTGAGCATCCATTTCCCCTTCATCAACATGGGGTTTAGGTTCAGTCAAGAACCTTGCCAGATTCAGCGTGGTCAGATAAAAGAACATCTTTTGCTGCCACTGTTTGAAATTCACACCATTGAATTTCTCTGGTTTTTCAGCATGCGACACTGCATTAGGCAGCGGTGCAACCACACCGGTTGTGACAGCAACAGCGGAAGTCATGATAGCAGTGACGACTGTAGAAACAACAATGGTCACAGGGTTTTCCATTCTGAAAAGAAAAAGCAAGAACAATCAGTAAAGAGTCTGTTTAAGTTTGTTAGAGAAAATAGCCACTGATCAGAAAGTAGTTAGTGAAACGCCACTGATCAGAACCGCAAACAAATTAATCAGAAGCAGAAATAAAGAAATTCCAGAAACAGTAAAACCGGGCTTGTGTTTAACACAATTCCCTTAAACAGATTCGTCGTCTGTTCCCAGGGTACGCCGGTTCGAAGCAGCACCGCGCACTGTCGGACTTGAGCACTTGCCTGAAAAGAACAAGGAGCTGTGTTGTTGCAGAAACTGAGAAGGTAGAGAGAAGAGAAGTTATTTCGTATATATCAACTGATCAGCCTAATATTTGATTTATAGTGCCAGAACCCATAACCGAAATCAGCAAATAAAGACCATATAATGGTCATTAGTGTATATCGGTTACGAAACTAACTGATAATCATGACTGCAACTGTTAGGATTTGAAAATGAAATAATGATCTCATTCATTCATTTCAGTTTCAAAAAACTGAAAGTCAATAATGATCTCATTCATTCCAGTTTCAAAAAACTGAAAGTGGTAAAACATTGGGCATACGCGAGTTCAACTAATTCCGGTTCCATTTTTTGCACCCCCCTGCGCGCGCGGGTAGGACTTGTGGTAAAACATGTCACAAGACTTCAAATGCTTGGTTAAGGATTCACCTTATAAATAGCCTATCATTTTGTTCCCACTCCGATGTGGGACAAAGTGGTTTTACCACTTGTGACTTTCCATTCACACTATAACTTCCAACATAAATCTCTCTCTCTTTCTCTACTTGTGTGTGTATTTTAGAAAGAGTGATGGGTTTTAGTGAGAAGCAAGAAGAACTAGTGAAGAAGTCATGGGAGATGATGATGAAGGAAGACATTCCTGCCCTCAGCCTCTATTTCTTTACACAGTAAGTTTTTCATATTTGCAACCCATAAACAACATTATTTCAGTACATAAGGATATGTGTTATGGTTTCAAACTTTTTAACTATCACGTCACAAAGTGTGTCATATCTGTGCCACATTATCACATTTGGTGTGTGATAATGTGGTTAAGGAGGCATGGAGGCCACCCACTACCCCTTTAACGATGGTTGCTGCCGGTTAAGGGGCTTTAACGAAGGGGCATATTGTTAGTTTAACGGCGGATCACTGAGGCAAAGGCGTAATCCAGTAACGGATGGTCTAATAGTCAATTATACATTATGATACG
Organism: Helianthus tuberosus; assembly: GCA_030545235.1. Lineage (NCBI taxonomy): Eukaryota > Viridiplantae > Streptophyta > Magnoliopsida > Asterales > Asteraceae > Helianthus > Helianthus tuberosus. Next base: position 24,526,995 of record CM060370.1, on the reverse strand, counting down.
TGTCATTTTCTTATTTGTTGTCGGTGGTAAAAATATTAAATTCATGTATAAATGGTCTGACAGTTGACTTTTCTTTTATTAGGTGAAATTATATATCTAAGGAAAATGAGATAATATAATTAGTCTATTCTTGCTATTTTTCTCATAAATTTATGAATGTGAGTATATTAAAAGGACACTGGAGATAGCACCTGCAGGTGCATATAGATTGTTTTTGTTTCTAAAAGACACAAATGAAATTCCCCAAAATAACCCCAAGCTCAAGGCTCATGCTATCAAGGTTTTCAAGATGGTCGCCATATCCATATCTGATTTCCCTTGTTTACCCTTGTAATCTATATAATATAACTATATGCATGTAATTGAAGATATGCGACTCAACAATTCAACTGAGGGAGAAAGGAGTTGCGGTTTCTGATTCTACACTCAAGTATCTGGTCTCTGCTCATCTTCATAAAGGAATTGGTGCTCCTCACTTTGAGGTAATAATTTATAAGATATTAGTTCAACCCGAACACGTCATGTTGTAATAAATGGGCTAACGGGCCATGTTGTTTGGTTAGCCTTATAACACACACATATTTATACGATACTAAGAGTTTAAGTAATTACAACTTTTAAAACATATGATACAATCATTTAACACATGTTATATTTTTACCAACTTCCCCTCATAATTTTTAAACGACTATAACTTTACATACAGGGGCGCATCATAGTGGGGGCGGGAAGGGGCGGCCGACCCCCCGAACTTTCCGCTCAGTAGTGAAGAGTATGTAGTTTCGTATAGAATTTTTTTGGGTATATACGTTTTCGACCCCCAGTTGGAAATCTCAAGTTTCGCCACTGTTTACATACATTAATATTTAAAACAATACACCGTAAAATTGAGCGGTTTGCTCTCTTTAATTTGAGTAAGATATTGCTATAATTTTCTTTCTTAATTTTAAAAAAGAGTTAATAGCCATTTTCGCCCCTGAGGTTTGGGCACACTTGCCATTTTCATCCAAAATGAAGGTTTTGTACCATTTTGCCCCCAACGTTTGTAACTTTTTGTCATTTTCATCCAAATACCGAACCAAGTTACTTTATATCTTATTATGGGGTATTTTTAACCTAACCAAGTTAGTTTATACCTTATTATTGCGTATTTTTGAAATTTATCAATTATAAGGGGGTAATTTATAAACTCCATAACCAGATGGACATAATCTTCTTCCTCGTAAACATCTTTGAGATCGACAACGTTTGGATGCCCGGACAACCTAGTCATGATCTCGATCTCGAGCTTGATGCTTCTTACATCTTCATCAGTTACGAGTCGGTTTTTGGAAATTGACTTACAAGCTAATACCTCTCCTGTTAGTTTATCAGAGCATTCTCTGATTATACCGAATTGCCCCCATCCCAATTGATCTCCAAGAACATATCGATCTTTAAAATTCGAGATTCGGTCAGTTTCTAGTATGGTTTCAGTCAAGTTCTCAACTTTGTAGCAGTTGAAGAGTTTAAAAGATGAATCGTTTTCACTCCTTGCAACGGCCATATGAAATCTTGGAGAATATACAGAAATCCAAAAATCCGGTTGTGATTTACAAAGATTCAAACTTTTTAGCAGACCCTAATTGTTGACTTTGAATCTCAACCTTTGGCTCTAACAAGTTGGGAAGGGTGACCTTTAAAGCCTGATTTAGGTCAAACTTTTGAAGTCTGGTTTAGAGGCATCCAGACCCTTCAAAAAAAAAATCATCACTCTTGTGAACTTGCAATGTGATTATATATAACTGTCATGAACATAAATCAAACCTCTGAGAAACCCCAGATGGATGTTGGATCTGAAAAGGAAAAAACACAACAAGATTCGATTTTTATATTACAAATCTTGAATTTTGCGAATCAAAGTAAAAGATCAACAAGATGCAAGCTTTTTGGTTGAAAAACAATCACCTTATTAAAGATAATTTATAAAGGCTGATAAATAATAACTAGAAGATAATTTATAAATTACCCCCTTATAATTGATAAATTTCAAAAATACCCAATAATAAGGTATAAACTAACTTGGTTAGGTTAAAAATAACCCATAATAAGATATAAAGTAATTTGGTTAGGTATTTGGATGAAAATGGCAAAAAGTTACAAACGTTGGGGGCAAAATGGTACAAAACCTTCATTTTGGACGAAAATGGCAAGTGTGCCCAAACCTCAGGGGCGAAAATGGCAATTAACTCTTTAAAAAATAACATGTTGCTAACTACTTGCGTCTGTGTTCCCCACTTTATCACGCGGACATCCCTCTAGCGTGTGTGTATATATATTACCTTTAGTTAAACTTGTCATATCGAACACGACCTGTTTAATTAAAAGTCAACTAGAACATGACATGTTTAATAAACCAGTTAGACATGAATGAAGTTATTGTTGGAATGATGAATGAAGTTGGTGAAAGAGGCAGTGCTAAGAACAGTAGAAAAGGGAGTTGGTGAAAAATGGAGTGAAGAAATGAAGGGTGCTTGGTCTGAAGCTTATAATCAATTGGGTACTGCTATTCAAGCTGAAATGAATAAAGTGTTGATCAGTTCTGTTTAAACATAATGGAAAACATGAATAACATACCTGTTACATCAGACAGGCCAGTAGAGAATCCAGTCAGAGATGCAGCCATTGAGTTCGACATACTTGTCAGGATGATCTGGTTCCTCCTTAGGGTGTAAGGTTATGATGGTGATGAACCGAAACTAGGGAGAGTTTCGATTAGGGGGAGAGAGCCGAATAGATGTTATGAGGGTTGGTTAATTCACTAAATTGTGTAACCCTTAAACTCTCTAATAATCCCCTTATATATACACCCAAGAGGAAACTTAATTAGTTAATAAAGGTAATATGGTCCATCAACAATTACCAACTAATTATTAATAGGTTATTAATATATTTTGAACTAATATAATATAAATGATTATAATGGCTAAAAGATTAAATATTATATTAATAATATATTTAATCTCACATTCTCCCACTTAGCCGAGTAATCATTTATCATGAGTATTAGATGAGCCTGGCCAGGAGTTAACACTCATTTTAGCCTTAAACCAAGAACTATAGTAGAGAAATACAGCCGTTGAATCATCATTCGACTCAGGACCCCCATTAGTCATACTATAGCCTCAATTTAAAACCTAATAGTTACGATCAAAATATGTATAAGCCCGTTAGCGTCTGATTTGTATTTATATTTGTCTATATCTCATTACACCGGCAGAACATATGTTAGAGACATACAAAATCAAACTGAGGAAATTTTATTAATTAAAACATAAGCTAGTACAATATGCCATTAAACAAGGTCTTTAGTAAGTCCCATATTCGATACATGTTCTTCGAAAACTTTAGGTGGGAGACCTTTAGTCATTGGATCCGCAAGCATATCTTTAGTACTAATATATTCAATACAAAGATTATTTTCCTCAACTCGTTCACGTACGAACAAATATTTTGTATCGAGATATAAACCAGCTCCAGTCGAACTGTTACTGTTCGAAAAACTAACGGCATCTGAGTTATCACAGTAAAGCTTCAATGGTCTAGAAATGGAATTAACGATTTTGAGTCCAGTGATCAGATTTCTAAGCAACATTCCATGACAGGTTGCGTTGTAAACAACAATGTATTCTGCCATCATTGTGGAAGTTGTAGTTAATTGTTGTTTATGACTCTTCCATGAGATAGGTCCGCCTGCTAACATAGAGATGTAGCCCGAAGTGGATTTCTTGTCATCTTTGCATTTGGCAAAGTCAGAATCAGAATAACCTACCACTTCTAAATGATCACTTCTCCTATAAGTCAGTTTATAGTCTTTCGTCCCTTGCAGATATCTAAGGACTTTCTTAGCTGCTTTCCAGTGATCTAGGCCAGGATTAGTCTGATAACGACCTAGCATTCCAGCAATATAAGCGATATCTGGGCGAGTACAGACTTGAGCATACATCAGGCTCCCGACTACTGACGCGTAAGGCATCTGACTCATTTGCTCCTTTTCAACCTCTGTTATCGGACACTGGAATGAACCGAAAACATCTCCCTTAGCTACTGGAGCGACGGAGGGTTTGCACTGTTGCATGTTGTAACGTGTAAGGACACGATCTATGTAAGTCTTTTGAGACAATCCTAAGATTCCTTTGTGTCAATCTCGGTGAATTTCGATGCCAATGACGTAAGAAGCATCTCCGAGATCCTTCATGTCGAAGTTATGCGAGAGTAACCGCTTCGACTCATGCAACATGTCTAAACTATTACTTGCCAATAGAATATCATCTACATAAAGGACAAGTATAGTAAAATTACTCCCACTCATCTTGAGGTAGGTGCATTGATCCACTTGATTCTTCATAAAACCTTGCCTCTTCATGACTTCATCAAACTTGAGGTACCATTGACGTGATTCTTGTTTTAACCCATAAATGGATTTCTTCAACTTACAGACTAGATGCTCCTGACCTTCAGGTTTAAAGCCTTCAGGTTGTTTCATGTAAACATCTTCGTCTAAGTCTCCGTTAAGGAAAGCAGTTTTGACGTCCATCTGATGTAGCTCTAAATCAAAATGAGCTACTAGGGCCATAATGATCCTTAATGAATCTTTACGAGGGACAGGTGAAAACGTCTCTTGATAATCGATTCCCTCTTTCTGAGTGTAGCCCTTTGCAACCAATCTCGCTTTATAGCGTTCAACGTTCCCATTCGGATCCAGTTTTGTTTTGAACACCCATTTACAACCTACAGGTTTGGCACCATTGGGTAATTCGACTAAATCCCAAACGTCATTTTTCTTCATGGATTCAAGCTCATCAATCATTGCTTTGTTCCATTCAGAATACTGATCACTGCTAATGGCTTCATTATAAGAGATAGGATCATTGAGCTTTCCAGCATCCATTTCAGTCAGGTAGGTAACATAATCATCCCAATTAATAGGCCTTCTTTTCCTAGATGACCTCCTGAGTTGATTATCAGGTTCAGCGTTGTCTTGGTTTTGAGCGTTTGATGTGCCTTCGTTATGAGGTATAATGGGTTCTGATTGTGGAGATGGAATTTGTGCAGTGGCTTCAGGTGCAGTTGCATGGGGTACAAGAGGAGTAAACGGAGTAATGGTAAGCGACGAGTCTCTCCCCCCCGCGTCTTGTACTTCTTGCAATTCTTCGTAAGGGTTGGTACTGCTCCCACTGAACTTGAAATCCTCCAGGAACGCAGCACGCTTGGTTTCAACAATACGGGTGACATGGGAAGGACAATAGAAACGATAACCCTTCGAATGATCAGGATACCCGATAAAGAAGCAGGTAACTGTTTTAGGGTCAAGTTTCCTTAGGAAAGGATTATAGAGTTTTGCTTCAGCAATGCAGCCCCATACTTTCATATATTTAAGACTCGGTTTCCTTCCTGTCCAAAGTTCATAAGGAGTTTTAGGGACAGACTTAGAAGGAACTCTATTGAGTATATGAACAGCTGCTTTTAACGCTTCAGTCCAGAGGAATAATGGTAAATTAGTGTTGGCTAACATACTGCGCACCATGTTCATAAGGGTACGATTTCTTCGTTCAGCGACATCATTCTGCTGAGGTGTACCAGGCATGGTGTATTGGTTCACAATCCCCTGGCCCTTACAATACTCATAAAATGGACCAGGAGCTTGACCCACATCAGTATGTCTTCCATAATATTCACCGCCTCTATCTGATCTCACAACTTTAATCTGACGATCTAATTGCTTTTCAACTTCAGCTTTATAATCTTTAAAAGTTCTAAGAGATTCAGATTTTTCCTTAATAAGATACAAGTACATGTAACGAGAATAATCATCAATGAAAGTGATAAATGAAGTATGTCCTGTTATACCAGCGATTTGATAAGGACCACTAATATCAGTGTGAATGAGTTCTAATAAATTAGAGCTCCTAGTGGCACATTTCTTATTCGCTAATGTCATTTTGCCTTTAAGACATTTGACACATGTTCCAAAATCAGTAAAATCGAGAGGACTTCATCCTTTACGAGACGATTTAATCGTTCTCTTGAGATGTGGCCTAAACGTTGATGCCACAACATAGATGAAGTCTCTAAGTCTCGAACCTGTTTCATCTTTGTGAGTGATTCATTAATATTATATGACAACAAAGATTTGGAAAAATTATCATCTAGTTCTAATCTATAGAGACCACCATCCAGAATGCCAGTACCATAAACAACGGAATCATAGAGAATAGGGAGTTTGCGATGACCATGAGAAACGACAAAACCGTCCATGTCTAACTTTGGTCCTGATACAAGGTTCCGAGTTACCTCAGGAACATATAAGGTATCATAAAGTTTAATACATAAACCAGTTTTCAAAAATAATTGTAATGTTCCTATGGCCTTCACTTCTAATTCCCGATCATCCCCAACTTTAAGTGTTCTTTGGTTTCTTCCCAGCTTCCGGATTGTAAGGAATCCCTGAGTTGAATTGGTAACATGAACCATAGAACCAGAATCAAACCACCAAGAATTAGCAGGAACATTTAAATTAAAGGACTCAAGTATCATGAAAAAATCGTTACCTTTCTTAGCCAGCCACTCCTTGAAGTCAGGGCATTCCTTTTGCTTATGTCCTGTTTTCTTACAGAACTTGCAATAGGGTTTGCCTAAGGAGTTCTTAGAGCTGGAAGGTGCACTTGTATGAGGATTTGGATTTGGATTTTGAACCTTAGAAGCATCATTTCTTTAATAATTGTGCTTCCTCTTCTTAGAGTTGGAGGTGGTGAAGTTAGCAACATCAGTAGTGCGATCCATCTTCATACGCTCTTCCTCCTGCACGCACATAGCGATCAGCTCACTCATCGTCCATTTGTCCTTCTGAGTGTTGTAATTGATCTTGAATGCTTCATAGGACGAGGGAAGCGAAGTGATGATGAAGTGAACAAGAAAACCATCACTGATTTCCATCTCTAGGCCCTTCAGCTTATTGGCCATGTCATGCATCATCATGATGTGGTCGCGAATGCTGCTCCTCCCATCATACTTAGTTGTCACCAGTTTGAGGATAAGAGTACTAGCGTGTGCTTTTGATGTTCCCTTGAATTGATCCTCCACAGAAGCCAAATAGGTTTTAGCATCTTCAGAATCAGGAATGGCTCCTCTGATTGAGTTATGAATGGACTGCTTCATGAACATGAGAGACATGCGGTTACACCTAGTCCATTTATCATGAAGTATCTGCTCAGCAGCAATACTTTGAGTAGTAAGGTCCGCTGGCTTATTCTCTCTTAGAGCATAATCAAAGTCCAGCAGTCCAAGTGTAAGCATGAGGGCATCCTTCCATGCAGCAAAGTTATCACCAGTAAAAGGTGGAATCCCCTGATTTGGTGCTGATAGTGGAAATAAGATGAGCGAATTATGATACTAAGAAGAAAATCTTAACGTGATCTAAGGGCATGTTATACTTAGGCAGGCATAAGTAATGACCATTTTAATTATGAAGCTGTGATATTGTCTATTACTAACATCAAAATAATAGACTTAGTTAAAAAATTCTACTTAAACGAAGACAAATCAGCTTTGGCCAGAAGTGTAATCATTTAAGTATGTGTGCAAAGTAAACGTGACAAATCAGCTTTGGCCAGAAATGAGACAATCACTTTAGTTATGCACTCGTCAAGCATGCTAAACATAAATGAATTAAATCAGCTTTGGCCAGAATTAAGACATTTCACGTTTGTAATGCATACTCAACATAGCTTTTATAATACTTGAACAATAAATAGATGTATTAAATCAGCTTTGGCCAGAATTAATACATCAGAAGCTCATTCAAGTTAAGCTATTTTGGTTTTGTAAAACATTATCTGATTCTGATTAATTAAGCAATTAGGTATTTACAAAACCAAGTATTTAATAGCAAACCACCTGTTAGCGTGGATCGAACTAACAGCCTAAAATAATGAGGTTTCGAGTTGGGTCTCGAGTCAGGTCTCGACTGAGTTATGAGATCTCGAGTCAGTTATGAGGTCTCGAGTCGCAACCTGTTGTCTCGAGTCGGAAACATGGTCTCGACTATCGTATTTTATGAGATCTCGAGTCAATTATGAGGTCTCGAGTCGCAACCACGGTCTCGAGTTGTGAAGATTGAAGCCCTTAGTCGAAAACTTAGTGGTCTCGAGTCGAGACTGTTGTCTCGAGTTGTGAAGTTTTGAGCCCTTATGATTTCGAGTCGAGACCTTGTAGTCTCGAGTCGTAATCTTCTGGTCTCGAGTTGTAAACTTCTGGTCTCGAGTTGTAAAGATTTGATGACCTTTATGATTTCGAGTCGAGACCTTGTGGTCTCGAGTCGAGATCTGATGGTCTCGAATCCACTGTTAACAGCTGTTTTGTGATAATAACTGAAAACTCGAAATTTTAGGGATTGTGGGATAATGTTTCCTGTTTTATTGCTGATCTAAACTTATCAAAAGATTTCGAAAATAATAACTGATTATCCTTTAACAGTTTTCGAAAACTTTAATAGATAAAATTAAGATCAAAACAGAAAAAACACCCACTAATCCAAATCATATTCCAAAATTTAAGGAATTTTCGAGTTTTACTTAGAACAAGTGATGAACCCTAAAAAATAAAAACATAATTCTGGGTTCCGAAATCTAAATTTTAAGACTTTTGTTAACAGATTTCGGATATTAGTTTGCCCTTTATGGTCTCGAGTCAATTTAATCAAAAATATTTTTCCGAAACAGTGATTTCGGTTCAATTGGAACTCGAAACCAGCCATGATATAGGTGTCTTTAAAACTTTTCTGTTTTCCAGATTTTAATCCCAGAATAATGGATACGAAAACAGAACTGATTTATCAACATATGCTCTGATACCACATGTTGATCAGTTCTGTTTAAACATAATGGAAAACATGAATAACATACCTGTTACAGCAGACAGGCCAGTAGAGAATCCAGTCAGAGATGCAGCCATTGAGTTCGACATACTTGTCAGGATGATCTGGTTCCTCCTTAGGGTGTAAGGTTATGATGGTGATGAACCGAAACTAGGGAGAGTTTCGATTAGGGAGAGAGAGCCGAATAGATGTTATGAGGGTTGGTTAATTCACTAAATTGTGTAACCCTTAAACTCTCTAATAATCCCTTTATATATACACCCAAGAGGAAACCTAATTAGTTAATAAGGGTAATATGGTCCATCAACAATTACCAACTAATTATTAATAGGTTATTAATATATTTTGATCTAATATAATATAAATGATTATAATGGCTAAAAGATTAAATATTATATTAATAATATATTTAATCTCACATAAAGAGGCTGCAGAAATTCACTCTTAATTAATTTTAATTAGAATCTTGATTATGCAAATTAGGGGAATAAAAAAATAAAGCAAAATCAGCATTAACTATTCAGAAGTTACCAAACAGCACCGTTGTGTTTATCTATTTGTTTGGGCTAGGAGAATAATATGCTAAAATAATTATCTTCTAATGAACTTTTATTTTTATGTGATAGGTGACCAATTGATTACGTGGTAATAAACTGTTAATAGACACCAAAATGTACTAAACTTTTTTAAAGCAAACAATTTCACAGGTAGTTATTTTGTTCAAAAGTACTTGTTTTTTACAAGAACTAAATTAATACTTTTTAAAACAATCTGTTTCGACACAATTTAACCACACGATATACTAAAATCATCGACTGGACATAAATTAAGTGTGTATTCATGTTTCAATTATTGAAAAGCAAAAAAATAAAATAAAAAATACAGAAGTAAATTTTTAATTTAATAATGGTTTTACTTTTTTAACAATATAAAAACAAAAATAAATAAAAAGACCGATTACCATGTGTTTAAGTCACCAACTAAATAAAGAAGTAAATGAATAAATTTGATATATTTAAAAGTAATAATTTTAGAATGCTAGATATAGTTTAACAAGTCACAAGTCTTTCTTTCTTTTTTAGTCGCCCCTTCAACTATGATTTCGGTCATCTCATCCCGCATTGTCACTTTTCTTCACTTCTACAACCGCCATTATTGGTCACTGGTGTCACCTTCTCATCTACTATCATCGTTGTTATCGTTAATTGTCCAAAATTATAATAATTCATATTAGTATGTAGATATATAAAAGAGCAAATGCTTAACTTCAGCAAAAGAAAATTTGTCTTTTAGCGTATGAAAATTATAATGACTTTTCTTAAAAGCAGAATAGGAATTTGATTATTTTTTTGACCATTAAAGAGGGTAAAATATATAATAACTTCTTATGATTAATTCGTAATTTCATATTAAGTGTTGATTTGTATACCTAATTTCAAGTTTCATGGCTCGGTCTACTCCAGAATGGGCCAGTTCTCTTGAAATAACCATATTAAAGTGTTAGACTAGCCAAGCCCAAACAAATCCTTGAAACAACAATTTTAGTTTGTAAATATGGACAGTGTACAAAAACATCTCCCTAAATATAACATCTTTAAACTGTCCTAAAACTATTATAAGTAAAATAAATCATATGATAGAACCAAAACTGTATCATACTGAACCACAACCATTATATTTAGTGTGGTTATCGGTTCCAAATATAGAGAAAAAAATGTTCTTCATCTTGGTTTGATTTGTTAGACATCTGCTTTGGGTTCGTCCACTCTAGTCCCAAACAAGATTATTTCTTATATGTTAATAAACTGATATCCTCTCGCGTAGAATTATGCTTAAATCACTAGTCCAAAGGTTTGTGTGTGGCTCTTTGGAAGACAATCGGTTTTAAACCATTGTTGAATCAACACTAAATTGATTTTAAACGCTCGGTTCTTGCATAATAGGGCATATTTCCATTTTATGGTTCCGAATTTAATCATTGTATTTTGTTTCTTTGACCCCTTGATATATGAATTCAATTTTAATAGCGTTTTCTTTTACCAAAAAGGTACAACGAAAAGGAAAAAGAAAAGGCCAGTAGAAACATAAAAGTTAAAAATCAACGATATCTAAAAAGGATATAATGGGACGTAACAACAGGGCCGCTCCAATGTTTTTTGGAAACTCTAAGCGAACTATAAAGTTTAGGCTTTTTTCTGTAAAATTATCATTTTCAACATATTTAGTAACAAAACACTCCTCTTATAGACACATGGTTAAACATTTTTTGCTTTGAATTTGATTCTAACACATGGAAATATATTGACATATATGTTTGGTAATTCCTAAAAGACACCCAATCTCACATATTAGAGTCGGAGTTTTAGTTAAAAGAAAACCCTATAAAGCAAACGGATTCCTTACGCTCATCAAAACTATAAGCTAAACAAAGTTAAACCATGAATCACCTATTCAAATCTACTTTGTGCAAAAAAAAAAAAAAAGAATAAGATCACATAAATAAGTGGCATAAATTCTTTATCCCAACACATTCTAATTTGTGACAAGAAAAAATCTTGCAGAACCATATTCAAATAATCGAAAAATGATGTATGGTTTTAGTATATAACTATGAAAATTATTATTTATTTATATAAGTCAAAATACCTTTACACTCCTTTTGCTAACCATAACACATGCTTAAGTGATAGTTTGTGAGATCAGTGTTCCGCCTACGTTGGCATGCCTTTTACTATCACTATCCCACTCCCCACTCCATAATGCATGTTCTAAACATAGTTATCAAAGGCGCTAGACGCACATGCTTCACCTAGGGCCTAGGCACAAAGTGCAAAAAAAATGAGGTCCTGAGAAAAAAAACACACTTAAATAAAAAAAAAACAAAATATATCATGTATTGAAAAAATAATATTTTCTTTTAATAAATTAAGCAAAACTTGAATGTAAATTTAACATAATATTCAAAGTAAAGTACCAAAATACATTTTTTTAATGACAACGTTTGCTCTACTCTACCACTCCAATAATCCTAAGCTAGTGGCTCTTGCAACCTCTTTTTTTTTTTTTGAAAGGAGAATTTCATTAAAACAAACACCAACCTCAAGACGAGGCGGTAAGAACACACAAACAAAACAAACTTACATATTTACAAAGTTACACCACTCTTCCCATCTAAGATCACTAACTTTCGATCTAGTATTAAACCAGAAAAACCCAACCGACTTTATCTCCTGAATAATCCCCTCCACTTTCATTTCTTTATTGTTGAATTTGACCTCGTTCCTAGCCTTCCAAATACACCAACAACCGATTCTAATAATACCTTGAATCAACTCTTTTTTCCTTCCTTTTAGCCCGATATTTTCATGCGTTTCGAGTAAATCCTTGACCGAAAAAGCAAAAATATTAGGAATCTTGCACCACAAACTAACTATCAACCATACCGTCGACGCAAACCCTCACGAGGTGAACAGATGTTCCACTGTCTCATCTTCTTCTCCACAAAGCACACAAGTGCTATCGCCTCTGTCAATATTTCTATTCTTAAGCGCATCCATAGAAGCTAGCTTGTTCAAACCGAGTCTCCATATAAAAACGTTACACTTTCGAGGAATCCATTTACATCTACTCGGACAATACTCCACCGGTGTAGCAAAATTACGAATTAGCGAAGCCTTTACCGATCCCACACTAAACTGTTTGTCCGAGCATCCCGACCAAATCCAACAATCTTCAACCTCCTTTAAATCCAAACTATGGAGAGAACTACAAAGACCGATCAGCTCATCGATCTCCTACCCGACCGCCGGCGGTCTCTTCCACAGCCAAACATATCTTAAATTCCTACCATCGATTGAAATCCTTCCCTTAATACTGCAATCTTTCTTCTCCTCTAACTCGAACAATGCTGGAAACCGATATCTCAAGGGACCGAAACTCAACCAAGGATCTATCCAGAATTGCAGAGACTTCCCATTACCAACCTCCCCTTTAAAGAAACTATTAAATGGCTTGTTATCCATCATTATGTTATCCATCATCTTCACTATATTGCACCACCACCACCCCCCCCCCCCCCCATCGTTTTTCTGGCTCTTGCAACCTCTAACTTCACCTCCAAGAGGCATATACCTTTTTTTTTTTATTAAAACCATTTAAGTAAGGCTATTATTAATTTTTTTTTGAAAAGAGAATTTCATTAAACAAAGGCAACGCAAGTCCTCAAAGCAAGGACCAGCGAGCCAAACAACTAACAACAAACATCAAACCCACGGACAAGTACACCATTGTTTCCAATCGACAATCTTAATCCTAGACCTATTACGAATCCAGAAGTAAGTCTTAGCTTTGACAATCTCTACAACCTCGCAAGGTTTACGCCTCTTCTTGTTGAAAATCCGATCATTGCGCTCATTCCATAACACCCAAAAAGTAGCATACACGGTCCCTCTTAAAGTGTGCCTCGATTCTTTAGAGCTAGCATTACGCTCCGGAAGTTGAAGGAGATCTGAGATATAAAAAATACAACCATGCTGAATACGACACCAAGCTTCGATACGGAACCAAACTTCTTGGGAGAACATACAACCGGTGAAAAGATGAAGAGTTGTCTCCATAACCTTGTCGCAAAAACTGCAGCAGCAATGCTGGATTGAGACTCCTCGTTTTATCAGCTCCACAATAGTCGGCAGACGGTTACGAGCGGCCCTCCATACCATAATTTTACACTTGAGAGGCACCCATCCTTTCCACTTAAAACTCGAGTTTGGGTCTCCCATATTGTTGCTGGACAGAAGCTTTTTAACCGAAGATACAGAGAACAAGCCGTCTTTGTCGAATTTCCATTTCCAATCATCTTCACCGCCACGCCAAACAAAGTCATGAATATCATTTAACAACCCAAATAATTCGGTAACTTCTTCTGGAGTAGATGGATTAGACCGCCAACCCCATGCCATAGACTTGGAGTTGTTATAATAGAGGATCTGATTAGATACCTTAACCCATTTATCTTTCTCGAGTCTAAATAAGTTAGGATATCTATCTCGAAGAGGTTCATCTCTCAACCAAATATCCCCCCAGAAATTTATAGAGGAGCCGTCACCTATCACCCCAACGAAAAAAGAATTGAGCTTCGAGCCGTTCGGAGCGATACCTTCACCAACTTTGACTATATGTTTCCAACACCCATGAGAAGACTTGGCACAAGGAACCAAAGCCCACGGTCTACTAAATCCATGGCACCCCATAATAATCTTCTTCCACAAGCTATTTTTTTCTTTTAAGAACCTCCACGTCCATTTTAATAAGAGCGCATTGTTGACATCTTGAAGCCTTGAAATGCCCAATCCTCCTTTCTTTTTCGAAGCCGTGACAATATCCCAAGCAACCCAAGGAATCTTCTTCTCGTCACTAGAACCCGCCCAAAGAAAGCGTCTCATAATAGCTTCAATAGCATTAATCACCGCTTTGGGCGCTTTATAAAGCGATAGGTAATAAACCGGTAAGTTTTCTAGCACCGACTTGATAAGCACTAGACGACCACCGATCGAGAGACACTTCGCTTTCCATGAAACAAGGCGCTTACGAACCACTTCGATAACAGGGTCCCAGCTACGAATGCGAGTCATTTGTGACCCCACTCGTATGCCAAGATAGGTGAAAGGAAAGTCACCACGTTTACATCCCAAGAAATCCATCATACCATCAACTTCCGAATCCTCCGTACCTATCCCAAAAATGTTGGACTTGTGGATATTAATCCGAAGCCCCGAGCAAAGATAGAATATACGGAGAATCCTGGCAATACTAAGAATGTTATCCCGAGACCATTCTCCCAAAATAAGAGCATCGTCAGCATAAAATAAATGAGATAAATCCGCCACATCACCCGACAAACAAATACCTTTAAAAACACCAATCTGTTTAGCTTTGTCAAGTAACCAAGACAAGGCTTCTATCACAATCAAGAATAAAAATGGGGAGAGGGGGTCACCTTGCCGAAGGCTCTTTTCACATCTAAAATCGAATGTAGGCGAACCATTGACTAGGACTGCGGCTCTGGAAGAATGACAAACGCCTTTTGTTACAAAACATGGATCTGAACTCAGATCTTCAAGATAACACAAATACCCAAACCAAGATATTATTGAAACCCTAGAAATGATCTGATACAAATTCAACTGATACAATACTCTCAATAATCTCTCAACTACTCCTACGGATTATTAACTCAATAATCCACTACGACAGACAGATTTCAACCTTCACAAATTCAAGATGAATTTGTGATTACAAACCCTAATCGCTCAACGGAAGAGAGAGAGAAAGTGAAGTAGTAAAAAAATGAACTGAACTGATACATCTGGCATAACACTTCTTTATATATACGAACCCAACAGATACATGATCTCGAGCCCAACAGCATGTTTTATTATCTTCTGAGCCCAACAGCAAAGCTAAGCATCTTCTAAACCTTCCAAAGCCCAGCTGCACATAAGTTGTGAATCCAGCCCATTTGTGAATCCAGCCCATCATATAGACAGATGACATTTGTACGTCACACAACAAAAACCAGCATTACAAAAATATAAAATACAGCAGTAATGTGAAACAGATTATTTTATAATAAATGTATGTGTAATAAAAAATATCACACACAATATTAATGTAAGTCATTGAGATGCGAATGTTACTATAGAACTTTTAACACCCCCCCCCCCCCCCCCACAGCTCAATGACTGAAACAATCCTGCATGTTTAACTGATCGCACAAATACTCATGATGAGTAGCCAACATACCTTTGGTAAATATATCAGCAATTTGATTCTCAGACTGAATACCAACAGTTTTAATAACACCTTTGGATATTTTTTTCCCTCAAGAAGAAAAGATCAAGCTCAAAATGCTTGGTACGATCATGGAACACCGGATTAGCCGCAATGGCTAACGCTGCTGTACTATCGCAGAATAAACATGCAGGAAGATGTACCTTGATATTCAATTCGCTCAACACATTAATAAGCCACAAGACTTCACATGCAGCAGCACACAAAGCTCGATATTCAGCTTCTGTTGAAGACCTCGAGACAGTGCTCTGCTTTTTACTCTTCCAAGAAATCAAGTTGCTTCCTAAGAAGACACAGAAACCAGTTACTGACTTCCTAGACTCAGTAACTGACTTTCCCCAATCAGAGTCAGCATATGCTTTCAACTCAAACAAATCACCTTTTTTGAAACAAATACCTCTCCCAGGAGACCGTTTAAGATATCTTAACAACTTATAAGCAATCTCCAAATGTCCAATAGTTGGACTGTGCATATATTGACTTAAAAAATGCACACTATATGCTATATCTGGCCTTGTATGTGACAAGTATATTAACTTACCAACAAGCTTTTGATAAAAGGTTAAATTTGACAAAGCTTGATGTTTTTCCTTACAAATATTTGCAATCACATGGTTTTGTTCAATAGGGCTATTACTTGGTTTACACCCAAGCACCCCATATTCGCTTAACAAGTCCATACAATATTTCCTTTGTGACAAACACATCACGCCATTGTCTTTTATAACCTCAATTCCCAAAAAATACTTTAACTCTCCCAAATCTTTAATCAAAAAGTTTGTTTTCAAAGCATTTTTAACTTGTGTGATTTCATTTATATTGTTCCCAGTTAAGACAATGTCATCTACATAAACAAGAAGTACAATAATAACATTATCACAATTTTTCACAAACAACGAATAATCACACATACTTTGCACAAAACCAAACTCAGTTAACACCTTAACAAGTTTTGCATTCCACATCCTAGGTGCCTGTTTGAGACCATAAAGAGATTTCTTTAACTTGCAAACTCTAGATTCATTCTTAGAATAATAACCCTCAGGCAAAGACATATATACGTCCTCATGCAAGTCACCATACAAAAAAGCATTATTAATATCAAGTTGAAACAACTTCCAATCATTTTGAACAGCAATAGAAATAACACATCTTACTGTTATCATTTTTACAACAGGTGCAAAAGTCTCATCAAAGTCCACACCCTCTTTTTGACTATATCCTTTTGCAACTAACCTAGCCTTGAACCTCTCAACCTCACCAGACGACTTGTATTTAATTTTATATATCCATTTACACCCAACAAGACTTCTGCCTTTAGGCAAATGAACCAATTCCCAAGTCCCATTTCTGTTAAGAGCTTCAATCTCATCATTCATAGCAGAAACCCAGTTAGGATCCCTAACAGCTTCACTATATGACCTAGGTTCAGTACTCTTATTAAGACATGTTGCAAAACACATATTTTCTACAGACAATTTAGAATAGTTAACTACTTTTTCAATTCCATACTTCACTCTACCTTCAACAACATAGTCATTAAATTTCCTAGGCATGTTAGCAATTCTACCAGATCTTCTAGGTTCAACTTGAACCCTCAATTCAGAACTAGTACCCTCAGAATTTGAGCTTTCTGCATTACTTTCACTCACATCCTCAACCCTACCAGACTCACTATCACAACCTCTAGGTTGCTGAGGAACAGCCATGCCTCTAGAAGGGACAGTCGGAGCTGATTGTTGAGACTGATGTGGTAAAGATATATCAGCAGATTTATCCCTTTCCTCATCATCGGGATCTTCTGATTGTTGAGTATCCAAGTTATTATACAAGTCAAAAAAATTAAGTGTATTAACTTCATGATGTGTGTTCATATCAAATGAATCAAAAACAGTTTTTTCTTTAAAAGGAAACACATTTTCATAAAATTTTACATCTCTGGAGTAATATACAGTTTTACTATCCAGACTAAATACCTTGTATCCTTTCTTTTCATTTGAATAGCCTATAAACACACACTTCTCAGCTCTACTACTTAATTTGTTTGACTCATTTAAAATAGTACAAAAACAAAGACACCCAAACAATCTTAAATGTTCAAGAAAGGGTTCAAAGTTATACAACATCTCATATGGAGTTTTCCCATTTAGCACAGAAGCTGGAGTCCTATTAATTAAATAAGCAGCGGTAAGAACACATTCATCCCAAAACCTAACAGGTAAGTTACTTTGAAATAATAAAGCTCTAGCAACATTAAGCAGATGTCTATGTTTCCTCTCCACAACACCATTCTGTTGTGGAGTATAGGCAATACTTGTTTGATGAATGATACCATTGGTTTTACAAAAATCTTTCATTCTATTGTTTACAAACTCTAGACCATTATCACTTCTTACACGTTTAATGCTCTTTTCAAACTGAGTTTTGACAATATTAACAAATGTTTGAAAACACTCAAACACCTCAGATTTATCTTTCATCAAACAAATCCATACTGCCCTTGAATAATCATCAACTATGGTAAGAAAATACTTAAACCATTCTCTACTAACCACCCTATAAGGTCCCCAAACATCAAGATGAATCAATTCACCTAAACAGGTAGTTTTATGATCACTTATTGGAAATGGTTCCCTATGTTGCTTAGCTTTATGACATATTTCACAAGGAACATTATTTTCAGTTGCTTTAATATTCAACTTATCATAAAAAGGTTTAATAGCTTGATCAGAAGGATGTCCTAATCTAGCATGCCACAAATCATAAACATTACTATTGCTACTACACACCTTAATAGAAGTACATGAATTTCCACAAAAGTATAGACCATCAAACTGTCTACCAGTCACCAGGGTTTTCTTTGTTAACAAGTCCTGAATGTAACAAGAATGTTCATCAAATCTAACTGACAGTTTATTATCTTTAGCCAACTTATGAACAGATATCAAGTTAATACAATAAGCAGGAACAACAAACACATCTTGCAAAACAACACCATTTGTAAGTTTCAAACTACCAATTTTAGTTACTAAAGCATCAGTTCCATTTGGGTGTTTAACTCTTATATTTTAGTTTGAAACATCTATGAAGTCAGTTAATAAACCACCATCTTTAACCATGTGTTGGTTTGCGCCTGAATCTATTATCCAACCTGAATCCTTCCCACTACCAAACAAATTTGCAAAACAAAATATGGGTTTGCAAAACATATTAGCACAAAAGAAACTAGTAGAGCTACCTGAAACATTATGACTCTGAGCAGCACCAACCTCATTACTTTTATCTGATAACAAACTTAACAACCTCGAAACTTGTTCAGTAGTTAAAGAAGTAGGAACACTAGTTTCAGATACACAGCTGTTATTTGTTACAACTGCCTTCTTTCCCTGTCCCCCTCTTGGTTTCATCCAAGAGGGATATCCAATAATTTCAAAACATTTGTCCACTGAATGACCAACCTTATTACAGTTGGTACATTTTAGTGACTGATTTTTACTCTTATTCCCTTTTTTACTAAAATCACCTTGATTTATCTTAGACGCAAAACCAATTGTTTGAACCTTTTTATCATTTCCAGAATTTCTATGGGATTCCTCCCTAGAAACTATGGCAAATGCCTCTTTAACAGTAGGCAATGTTTCCTTTGTCAACAAGTTAGTTCTTACACTTTGATAAACATTGTCCAGACCCATTAAAAATTGCATTAGTTTAATCATTTGATTAAAGTTATTAAAAGATGTAGATGCTTGACAGGAACAAGAAGGTAGTTGCAAAATTTCATCCAATTGTTTCCACATTATATTCAGTTTATGATAATATTCAGATACGCTCAAACCACCTTGATTAAAACAGTTAATTTTCTGATAAAGATTAAACACAACCGACCCATCTACTTTATCGTACGTTTCTTTTAACTCTTTCCAAACCTCAGATGCTAAACTAGAATAAACATGACCCAAGTATAACTCCTCAGAAATAGAATTTAACATCCAAGTTAAAACTACTGAATTACATCTATCCCACTGGGCAGCAAGCACTTCATCATTATCAGATTTAACACAAGTTCCATCAATGAAACCATACTTGTTTTTAACCCTAAGTGCCAATATTATAGAATTAGCCCATACCCTGTAATTTTCAGTTCCCTTTAACTTTATACTAGTTATAGTTAAATTCACAGTATCACTAGCATGCAAGTATAATGGATTACTAACATCCAACTTACTAATCTGAGTTGCAAAAGGATTACCATCTAGACCAACCATTATATACTACCAAGAATTCAAGAAAACCAGAAGAAACAATACACAAACCAGTTAGCAACACGAATTCAAGAAAATACTAATCACAACAGATAGCAACAAAGAGCAAAAAACGACAAACCAATTAAACACACACGGCGAATCCAAGACAGGGAGTCAGATCAGAGGTTCATCACTCAAAAGGTGCCTCTGCAAACTATGTCAAAGAAGCCTCCTAGACCTAGAAGCCTCCTAGACCTAGAAGACACACAAAAATAAACACAAAATGCAACAGAGTGAGCCCTCTCTATGTCCCAAATCAAAACCGATCCATCTAGCCCGGCAACAGTAATGCCTAGACTCAACAACAAGCGTGAAATGCAATGGAAAAACAAAACAAGACAAGAATGAAACGAACTCACCCGGGGTTGCGTATAACACCGAACAGGATCTATCTCATAACCTTCTAGGGTTACAAGATAAGATCAGAAGACAAAAGAAATGTGCCAACAATCTGTTAGTTTGCTTTGTAACCTTCTAGAATTACAAAGACTAACAAGACTCTTCAACTCGTCCGACCTTCAAACAACCCACGAAAGAGATATTACCAGCACAAACTTCGATGCACACACAAATCTTCCAGATCTGGAATCGGCAGAAGATAACTACCAAGATTCCACAGCAAACAACAGGAAACCCTCAGATCTATACGGACGCACAGCGGATAGAAGATCGAAACCCTAGAACCAACGATTTCAACCCAGGAGCTAATATAGCTCTGATACCATGTTACAAAACATGGATCTGAACTCAGATCTTCAAGATAACACAAATACCCAAACCAAGATATTATTGAAACCCTAGAAATGATCTGATACAAATTCAACTGATACAATACTCTCAATAATCTCTCAACTACTCCTACGGATTATTAACTCAATAATCCACTACGACAAACAGATTTCAACCTTCACAAATTCAAGATGAATTTGTGATTACAAACCCTAATCGCTCAACGGAAGAGAGAGAAAGTGAAGTAGTAAAAAAATGAACTGAACTGATACATCTGGCATAACACTTCTTTATATATACGAACCCAACAGATACATGATCTCGAGCCCAACAGCACGTTTTATTATCTTCTGAGCCCAACAGCAAAGCTAAGCATCTTCTAAACCTTCCAAAGCCCAGCTGCACATAAGTTGTGAATCCAGCCCATCATATAGACATATGACATTTGTACGTCACACAACAAAAACCAGCATTACAAAAATATAAAATACAGCAGTAATGTGAAACAGATTATTTTATAATAAATGTATGTGTAACAAAAAAATATCACACACAATATTAATGTAAGTCATTGAGATGCGAATGTTACTATAGAACTTTTAACACCTTTGATCCAATCGCACCACCTAGGGGGAAACCCCATTTGAGTAAGAATAGAGATCAAAAAATTCCAGTTAACGTTGTCGTATGCTTTTTCAAAATCGATTTTAAGCATAAAAGCCTTCCTACTTCTTTTCTTTAACAAATCCAGAATTTCGTTCACCATTGTGTACAGAAAATTGTTATTAGTTACTGAATAAGTTCATTAATTAACATTAATTGCTTATTGGTTGCAAATAATGAACAAATAAATAATTTTGGATTAAATTAAAAATATAATTAATTAACATTAATTGCGCATGGGTTGCAATTAATAAAGAATTTCGGATTTAATAAAAAAAAATTGTTGCGCTTTAATTACCTAGGAATTAGAAGCGCATTTAATGCGCTACACCTTAGAATTGCACCTAGACGCTTAAGGCGCTCGCTTTTAACCATTGTGGTTCTAAACACGAGTCAAAGTGAATGTAGCCACATATGACTATTGATTTTCTAAAAAAACCAACTCAAGTGGATCTGATTCTAGCTTTTTCTTTATTCTAGCTAAATAGGTAAAAAAACGAATCTAGTTAATTGTGTAACTGTGTGTAGGTGCATTTTAAAAGTGGTATAACCCCACCCTTATTAAGTCCCAACGTCCTTCAATGAAGTCAAAAGGGCAAAAGACCACTAATACGGCCCAATGTTTTATTTAAGTATAACCATTTCTCCACATTCACCAATTTGCAACCTTATCCCTGTAACCACATTATTAACACACCCAATATATATACATACACATATACATATATCTCTATAATTGTGTGAGTGGGAGAGAGATGGGTTTCAGTGAGAAGCAAGAAGAACTAGTGAAGGAGTCATGGGAGATAATGAAGGAAGACATTCCTGCCCTCAGCCTCCATTTCTTTACACAGTAAGTTTTTCATATTTTGCATCTATATAACATATAATATAAATCACTAAAATATTACATTCATTATCCATTTTTAAATTTATCAGTTTAAATGTCACAAATTATCACATCGAACTAAAATAGTTACAGATTATGAGAAGTTGTGTGTTGATTATGAGACGTGCCAGTTTCTTATTTGTTGTTAGTCTAAACGTCACAAAAGTGGTTAAGACTAAGGTACAGTTTGTTTTTTAAGAGGTAAAATGTCTGCAGTTTGTTTTTCAAGAGGTAAAATGTCTGCAGTCTGCAGACTATATCTGTAAACATGAAGAGGAGGTGGATCGAACCTCTGCAGTATGCAAGAAGAAGGAAGAAGGCTGTTTGTTTTTAACGTATGTAGACTTCTAAAATAAACTGGTGGTGCGTATTGGGGTAATGACGGTAGTGGTGGGTGGTGGATGTGGACGGTGGGTGGTGATGGACGTGGACGATGGTGGTGTTTAACCCTCTGCAGACCTCGGAAGATTTTAAAAGTGGTTGAGCCCATAGTTATCAAAGGCGTTAGGCGCACATGCTTCGCCTAGGGCCTAGCCGCAAAGCGTAAAAAAAAAGCGAGAGCCTGAGAGACATATGCCTTTTGAACCTCTAACTTCACCTCCAAGAGGCATATGCCTTTTTTATTAAAATCATTTAAGTGAGGCTATTATGAATTACTGGACATTTAATTATTAATTATTATTATTTTTTTGCACAGAAAATGTTATTAGTTACTGAATAAGTTCATTAATTAATATTAATTGTGCATTGGTTGCGATTAATGAACAATTAAATAATTTTGGATTAAATAAAAACTGAATTAATTAGAAATTGCGCATGGGTTGCAATTAATAAAGAATTTCGGATTTAATAAAAAAAAAAATTGTTGCGCTTTAATTACCTAGGAGATAGAAGCGCATTTAATGCGCTGCGCCTAGGCTGCACCAAGAAAAGCTGCGCAATCGTTTTTTAATGAAACGTTTTCGAAAAAGATACCAATGTTTGCGTGTGGTCTGCACGATGCAGACATAAGAGTCTGCGTAGATCTTTTTTAGAAAAAGAAACACCACCTAAGTGTGGTTGTTTGGGCCCCCTTCCACCTCAGCTATTTCCGACGTTAAACACTCCTACAGGAGTGTCAAACTCTGGTGTCAAAGAACTCTCCGCCAACGCCATTACGGATTTACGGGCATGAAGGGAGATGTAAGAGACTAAGAAGAGAGAGAGAGAGAGATAATGTTTAACAAATATTTGAGCCAATCACGTGGTATCACATTACCCACTTTTTTCAATTAAACCACTACAACTTTGTGAATGTGTAGCTTAGCTAAAGCCCGACTGCCTACCAGACAGTGACATAGCAACAACTTTTACATTTCTTAGTTTAACCACTACACATACTCTTAGTCGTACACAAAAATGGTCCACATGTCAATATTGATTGGATTTTCTTTCATTAAAAGATTTTATAATTATCAAATTGATGAATTTAGAAACCATATCTACTCTATTCTTAGAATTTTCTCAGAATTTATGAATTGGAGTACTAATGATAAAAATCACTATAAAAGGATACTGGAGATAGCACCTGCTGCAAAGGGATTGTTTTCTTTTCTGAAAGACACAGATGAAATTCCCCAAAATAACCCCAAGCTCAAGGCCCATGCTGTCAAAGTTTTCAAGATGGTCAGCATTTTCATATCTGATTTTCCCTTTTTACCCTTGTAATTTATATATACATGCAATTAATATATGTATGTAAATGTAATTGTAAATGAAGACATGTGAGTCAGCAATTCAACTGAGGGAGAAAGGAGAAGTTGTGGTTAATGATTCTACACTCAAATATTTGGGATCTGTTCATCTTCAAAAAGGAGTTGTTGGTCCTCACTTTGAGGTAATAATTTATTAATGCTTTGATTTCCAAGGGCTATATTTTAACTGATTTAGTCATATAGTTCAACCAGGGGTGTGAATCATGTCAGGTCGGCTAATTGAATTGATGAACCCTTGAACACAAACTGTATAATTTATTTAAACGAGTCAAACGAGTTGGCGGGTTGTAAATGGATTTAATCAAGTAGTAAACAGGCCATAAATGTGTTGACGGGTTGTAATAAATGGGTTAAAAGGGCCGTAAATGGGTTGGTGACATGTAATAAATAGGTTAAACATGTCGTAAATGGGTTATCAGGTTAACCTTTTAAAACACGTTTCTTTATTCTGATTTTAAACAGGTTGAACGTGTAACACTGTAACCCATTTATCTAAAGGAATTAAACGGATTAAAAAGTTGTAAATGGGTTTTAATCAAGTTGTAAATGGGTTAAACCGGTCGTAAATGGGTTGGTGGAATGTAATAAATAGGTTAAGCAGGTCGTGAATAGGTTGTTATGTTAATCTTAGAAAACATATTTTTTTTAGTCTAGCTTTAAACGGTGGACATGTTTAAATAAACAAGTTAAACATGTCACAATCTGTTTAATTTATATTTAATTGAATAGGTTAGCCTAAACACAACTTGTTACACAAACATATATTTTAATTCTAGCTTTAAACGGGTTGACCTATTTAATTAAACGAGTTAAACATGTCACAGTCTGTTTAATCAATTAAGTTAACTTGAACACGACCAGTTTATTAACAGACTAGATATCACAACACAAAACCTGATTAAGAATGAATTTATTGTTGGAATGATGAATGAAGGTGGTGAAGGAGGGATTGCTAAGGACCGTAGAGAAGGGAGCTGGAGAAAAATGGAGTGAAGAAATGAAGGGTGCTTGGTCTGAAGCTTATGATCAGTTGGCTGCTGCTATTCAAGCTGAAATGAACAAAGAGGCTGCAGAAATCAACAACAACAAAGAGACTGCTGAAAAAGATGCTGCTGCAGAAATTCACTCTTAATTCATTTCAAGAAATACAAATTCGGGGAATAAAATAAGACCAAAGCAAAACTATTGGGAATCGAACCCAGACCCACATGTGTAACGTCTAAAAGTCTATTAATAACAGTTTTGTTCTTTTTTTTTTTTAACGGCAAATTTCTTTTTATTTCCTGCCATCTATGAGACTTGAACCAAAGACCTCTCACTCCTAAGGTGATTAAATGCCTTGCCTTTACCAATGGACCACCATCCCATTGGCAACAGTTTTGCTCTTTTAATATTTGAAAAAGAGAAATGACTACAACCGATAGCAGTGGCTTAATGGCAAAGGTGTATGCCCCTCGCGCAAGACTGCAAGAGGTATTGAGTTCTAGTCTCATTTGAGACGCGTAGTAGAGTATGATTACATTAGGGTCAGAAAAGAAAAAGACTAAATTAGATTTTGCTATTTTGTAGTTTGCTTATATATTACTATCTATCGATACTTCAGAATGGGCCGGTCTTCTTGAAATGTGTGTGTTAGACCAGCCCAAGTCAAACAAATTCTTGACATAACAACTAAAATATGGATAATTAAACAAAACCATCTTCTCAAATATGCGTAAAATTTAATCGATAACATTTCCTAAAACTAAAATAACGAGTGTGTAAAACTCCGATCAGATACTTAGAACCATCAAATAGAACCAAAATTGTACCATACTGAACCATAACCATTATATATAGCACGGTTATCGGTTCCAACTATAGAGAAAAAAATGGGGTTCTTCAATATTCATCTTGGTTTGGTTTTGTTACACGTCTAGTTTGGTTTTAGTCCGCTTTAGTCCAAAAAAAGATTATTTCTTTTATGTTGAGGAAATGGTATCGTGTCACAAAGAATTATGCTTAAATCACTAGTCCAAAGGTTTGCGCTTGGCTCATGGTCACTTTGGAACTTAATGAGTTTTAAACCAATACTGAATCAACACTAGACTTGTATTATCTAGTTCAGTTCTGGGTTGTGATATTAAAAAAAAAAAAAAAAAAAAAAAAATCTAGTGCGATCTAGTTTTGGACCGTTACACAACCCTAAAAACAATAAAAGAGTAACATCTCTCAACTTAAATATTTTATGTTTGTAAAGCATAAAATAGAAGCTTTTAAGATTGAATATACAAAAACAAAAACCTTGAACCACAAGGAGTCACCGGTGGGTCGCACATGTCGGTGGTCATTTGAGCAAGGCGGATCCAGGGGGTTTTGGGGTTCCCAGGAACCGCTCGATTCGAGAAAAATGGAAAATTAGTGGAAACATTGTATGATTTGAAAAAAAATAAAATAATGAGAATTAGTGAAAATCAACCAAAAGGAACCCCCTCGAACAAAATTCTGGATACGTCACTGCATTCGAGGTTGTTTGCTCAGCGGTGAGAAGGAATTTATATATTTTTTTTCTTTAAAAAACCATGATGGTTTGGTGGAAATGACTTGTCTAATAAATAATTTAGAAGATAACACTACTCATAAAATCATTACTTTTTAAGGAAAACGTGTTAATTAACGTTGTTATCTCCAAAATGAAACTCACCATCCACTTAATCCAAGATAACATCACTATCATTCACACCTAATTATAATGTGATTAGGAGGTCAAATCTAAAGTCAACTAGAAAGTGACTAACACTGTTGTTTACTAGATTAGAACGTTTACGCGTTTTCATTTCCAATATTTTTTTTTTAATTCATGATAACTACATACATTATCAATAAAAAGAATTTAGTGATATTATTAGTAAATTCTAGATGCTTGAGGGTATTATAGGTCTTGCATGCCATGTTATGGTTCCGTAAGCTTGAACGAGCTGAACCTAAACAAGCTCGAGTCCGAGCCTGAGTCTAAAAACAAACTCGTTTGGTAAACGAGTTCGAGATTCGCTTATTAAGCTTGAGCCGGCTCATGAGCCTACTTTATATATGTTTTTTTATTAATATATTAAATATATATTTAATTAATAGTAATTGCTATTTATAAAATTATGAAAAAATAACTAAAATATATATAAAATAATAATTATAATTAATCTAAATTAATTAAGAAATAATAAACGAGCCGAGCTCAAGCTTAAAAAACTACTCACATCACAAGCCTAGCCTGAACCCGAGCTCAAGCTTTCATAAATTAAACGAGCTTAAGCTCGAGCCTAGTCAATGCCACCACAGTGGACAATGGTGTTGTGTACCAAAATGACTACCATGACAATAAACCGTAACTACAACCTTCAATAACTTACGGTCATCCACCTAAGGTTTTATATGCCAAGCTCCAACCTATAGGGTTTGGTTTTTATATAGCAGGTACACTTTTTTAGGGTTTGGCTGGTGTTCGTAATGATAGAATGTAAAGAATTTTGATTAAAAACTTATGCTAAATATGCTTGTATTTGACTTGATGTAAATTAAAGTAAAACTTCATTTTTTGTTTTGTTATAATATACATTTGAAATAGTGGTGCACAAATTGGGTTTTTTTAAAAACCGGGTTTCGGGTAGGATCGGGTTTTACAAAATCGGGTTTTTTTAAAAACCGGGTCGGGTCCGGGTTCTCTACCAAAAATGTATACCCTATATACCCGGGTTCGGGTCGGGTTTTATAAAACCCGGGTATTATAATACCCTATTTCCGGGTTTGGGGCCGGTTCGGGTATGCATCGGGTTGGGAAAAAACCCGCACCGGGTATTAAAAAAACCCGACCGGAACTATGCTTATAAAATGTATCAAACATAACTCTCACACATAGACATCAAATCTATTGATAAACAGAGGCAAAAATTTATAAACAGAGGCACAATTTATAGTTCTTCATGTGGTTATTCTTGAACTTTATAAACAGAGGCATAATTTATTAAATACAAAAACTAATAATGATATTAAACAAACAAAGAAAATAGAAGAGCCAACATATATTGGCATATTTGTTTCCACTTGTAATGAAATATACTAAATAATTAAGTAGCGGTGGCAAATATCATTAGAAACCTAATAATTAAAAAAGATTACATCAAAGTCCATACATAATTTTGTTAAATCATAAGAACTAGAAGTCTTAATGCATACATAATTAAACAAGATTACATCAAAATCGGGTTTTTTTTAAAAACCGGTTCCGGGTATTTATAAAACCCGGTTCCGGGTTCGGGTATTTATAAAACCGGGTTTCGGGTATAAACCGGGTATAAAAAAACCGGTTCCGGGTTCGGGTTTTAGATCAAATATGCATACCCGGTCCCTACCCTACGGGTAGGGTCGGGTATAAAAAACCCGGGTTTTATAATACCCGGTTCCGGGTTTTTTTTTCGGGTCCGGGTTCGGGTTTTTTGTGCACCACTAATTTGAAATATCATTCTTATGGTTTTGAGTTCGTTATGTAGTTATATGGGCTTATGTATTGTTATATCATTATGGGCTTTTGTGCTTATATGCAATGGCGGATCCAGAAATTTTTTCCAAGGGGTTCACTTTTTTAAATGATCTAATACCATATGTCCGAACATAAAAAATTACGGGTCGGTTTGACGGTTCGGGTCAGGTAAGGTTTATCACGTAATAAAAATACGATACAATAATGGAAAAAACATCATCATGATAAATTTAAAAACAAGTAACATAAATAAGATGGTTTTTACGAATTAAAAAAAATCCCTTAACAATGTGACTACAGCACCAATTATGGTTTAAGTCTTAGTTATCAATTTGATAGCTTCTTTTAATATTGTGGAATGTATAGAACATTGAGTTTATAAAAAGTTAAAAAAGAACCAGCTTTAAAGGGGATGGCATACCAAAATGGGAGAATGAGAAGAATATCAAGGCCAAAATTCTTGTTTTTTTTACATCCCAAGAAACATAATGTAGTTACCCAGTCAAGTCTGTTAGTATTTTAAGAAATTTCTTTGATTATTCTTTTAACATTATAATTGTATCACTCCAATAATGGGAAACAATCCAATCAAATTGTTTGCTGGTGTTAATAAAGCTTGTTCTTGGTTCTCTCTGGGCGTTAAAATTTTTACCCAGTTTGAACCTCAAATGAAATTGCAGCAGTTCTTTTCTGTTTTAGATTTATAAATTTTTATAATCTAAACTCCATCATAGTTTAACTAACATGAATTAAAAAAGAAAGAGGCTTACTATACAACCATTGAAATCAACAATATGGGGTTTAAACGAACCTTACGGGCTGAAGAGAGTGATTGAGGGAAGGCGAAGGGGCTGCATGACTGAGTCGTTGTAACACCTCGAAAATTCGTGTTCAATAGAATAACGACACGTGTCATGTAGGACAAAAATATTATTAAACACGGATCAAATTAAAGATATATGACAGGATTTAAAAGTGTCGTCATGTTAAATTACACCTCTGAACGACCTCATAATAAATCCCAAGACTAATAAACATCTAGTATATATTCATATTTGGTGACTTCTAGCAATAACCGATTCATAATTTAAATGGTGGACTCCTACGAAGAAAAAGCACGGTAAACCTTCTTTAACGGCACTTTCTTATGGATTCAAGGAAACATGGCAAAGTGGTAGGGTTCATAACTGTTCAAGACCCATAATAAGAGGCCCCATACTGTTAAAACATGTCCCAAATTCGAAATACACGAGTTACCCCTTCGAATGCTTGAAAGGCCAAACTTTTCACTTTCTGCCAAGGGCTTACGGACCGTAAGCCCACCCCTTACGGTCCGTAAGGGGTCCCCAGCGAGCAGAAATGTGGCGGTTGTCTGTTATAAGCTTGCAACCGACTTAAATTCGATTTTCCTCATATTTGGACGACCCCTACATTACTTTTAGACCCTAGGAACACTTGTTGTTGATCTGGAACACCCCATAGACTTAGTTGTCACCATCTTTGAGGATCAAGAACACTATATAAAGGGCCAAAGTTGCAACCATTTGATCACTCACTTCTTCTGCAATTCTGGAGCTTCTTGGAGCTTAAGAGCAGACCCTAAGCCTTCCTAATCGTGCATAGGACTTCAGTAAGTATGCTTAACTTTTCTTAGTTGAGTTTTTGCTTAGTTTAAGCTTAAAAGTCAAACCGTCGTAATTAACGGCTGACTTCACGATTAATCACTAATGGTCCAGTGATTAGTCGAATTGAAAGTAGTTATAAGTTGGTGGTTATGTGGGTAATAAACCCTTAAAAGGGCACCCTCTGATTCCCATTCTAACTAGGTCAAATGTCGGGTCAAACTTGTTATTAAAAAGTCAACAGAATGCTTATTTTCCAATTTATGCATAATTAGCAATGTAGAACCCATACAACCTGTTTGATCATTAATATAACTTGGTAATTAGTGTAAGAACATGTCTAAACATGTTCAACCCGGAAATTTTCTGTTTAGACCCGGTTCGGAACCGAAAGTCGCAAAACTTTGACTTTTGCTTTGACTTCAGTTCTGACCCGATTTAGTATGATTTGGAAATGCCTTAGAGCTTCCTTAGGACCAGGTTACATGCTAGTATAACCCTCTGTGATTATACACCTTGGTTCATTAGTTAACCAATTAATATGCATGATTCCGTTAATTGCCTATATGTTGACCATTATGCCCTTTTCACCATAAAACGTGATTTTTAAAAATGTAAAAGAGTAGAAACCTTAGTTGCGGATATATAAACTTGTACCCAAAATTTGACATCAGTTTGAGGTGTAGATTGAGAGTTATGCTCATTAGCGTAATTAGAAAGCTTTTAAGCGATTTAACGGCATAATTAGCATATAGCCTATTTAAACCCACTTTTTGATATCAAACTTTTTACCCACTAATGTAATATATTATTTTGGGATTTTTGAAGATTTTTAATTAATTTTAGGCTGAGCATAACTTAGGGTCGTAAGCTTGAGTCGGTAATTGTCGGTTTTGCCCTTTTGGGCTATAAAATGAGTTTTACATATCTTTTTTACTCCAAACCTTTTGCTACTGATTTTATATGATAAATACATTATTTTAAACATTCTGGAATAATAAAAATATCAGTTTTTTATAAAGAACCCGAAAACGGCTTCTAATCGCCTTTTAAGCGTTTCTAACGCATAGTATGTACTAAAACTATTTTTAACATACAAGGGTTGATACCTACTGATATTTTAGGTAAATTATAATATTTTAACAGTAAGCAAAAGTTGTTTAACTCAGACTTCAGTTTTGAGCTTTTCGGCTTATGTGAAATTACCAAAATGCCCCTACGGTGCATAGTTTGGTTATAATTGACAAATTTCACATATATGCAATACCCTGCTGTTATAACTTATTAAATTAAGTATCTTTGCTGATTATATCAGACCTGTAACTCAGATTAATACTTAAACTCTTTTATAACCTTATAAATGACCAAATTACCCCTACGGGGCATAGTTTGTGTTTAAATTCGTTTTGGGCATAATGGAAGGTATCCTACTGATATCACAACATATTTGAGGCATATTAACTTAGGAAACCTGGTTAGGACCCTTATGATTACCCGTTACGCCTCTTGCGCGTTCGGTTTGGCTTATGTAACTAGTTTACATAAATTAGCCAAAACGGGTCAAAGCCTATCGGTTTTACCCCAAAATTCAGAATGTGCCTAGATTACCCATATAAGGCAAGTCTTCAATATTGTCGGGTCTAAATCACATTCTATTCCGGTCTTCGCCTTATCATGCGTTTGAACCGTATCTTCCTTTTGAAAAGTAACCGGTCTAAGTCAAGACTTAATTAAAGACCCGTTAGGATTCTAATAGGTTATTAAAAACCTTCGTTCCAGATTAGGAGCCCAGTAAAAGCTATCTGTACTTGCTGATTTGATATACGGCTGAGATTGAATTTATATTTAGCTCAGGTAAATACTTTTAACTTATTTTCCCTATACGGACTTGGGGTACGGTATATAAAATACCGCTTGGTCGGGCATTAAATATTCCATCGTATGGTGGTTAATTGATATTTGATCGCCCCGTTTGAATTGTTTTGTTTACTTAAAGCCTTTGGGGGGTTAATGACCATGTCCCGGATATCCTTGGCATCATTTTACGAAATGGCCACGACCTAAGCGCGGGGTGTAGGCGTACACTCGTCAGTGCATAAATAAATAATGTGGTGTGTCTATTGATCTTTAACCCGGCACGATCCGGGCTACTGAACACATAAGGAACATGTAATTCTTTTACAAGTTTATATATTTAAATAATTATCCCAAGTTATAAAGAGTTTGTGCCACGTGCATTCAAATCAATTTTATTAAAACCTTTTCAAATGAGTTAGTTAATTGTATTTACCAGTGTAAACTGACGTATTTTCCAAAAGGCTAAATGCAGGTACTATACGTAATAGGCTGGCTACTCCAGGCATCAATAATCAAGTCTCGCAAGCCTTAGATGTTAAAGTCTGTTGAACGATATTATCTTTCTGTTTAAGATCCGCCTGTGGATCCATCTTACATTCCGTTGTAATATTTGGTATTACTTTTAATCGGATTGTGATATATTTTTATCTTCTGCTTCCGCTGTGCATTTATATATTGTGTTGTTTGACTATGATGTTACCAACTACGTCACGATACTCCCCACCGGGCCCACCAGTAATACGTGGAAATATCGGGGAGTGACAGGTTGGCATCAGAGCCAACATTGAGTGAATTAAACACTAGCGTTTTGTGTTTAATCTCAATGACACATTAGCACATTCCTTGACCTTCTGACTCTAGACTTAACATAGGAATATTCTCAATCCTCATCTGGAAATTTTGCTTCCAATTTTTATATATTGGATACGTCGCCAAGCGAAGAAGCCGTAATAGGAATTCTCCACACCTGGAGCCTTAAATTGTTGACCTTCGTACAGCGGCTAGGATGAAACGTGCAACCAAGGAGAAAACATTCGGAAATAAAATGAAGAAGAAACTCCTTTTGCTGAAGATCGTTTCCTTAAAAGTCCTTATAACGATATTTATCTTTTAGTCCCTTCGAGGACAACATTATTCCTTTCAAGTCCCGTTTAGGGCAACCTTGAACTTTTTTATTTTATAGTGGAATGACTAAATATTCATCCTAATAAGGAAATATGAAATAAATGAAAAATAACATTCCTTTTATAAGATCTACCATTATAATAAAATGGCAAAATCTGAAAAAGGACAAGACCTAGCCTTGTGTCATTATTAAGACCCGTCCAAGATGGCAGTTCCTCAATTTAGGTTCAGATCCTTATTAACATCCCGAGTTAGGATTGTTCTACGTTAATTATTAAAAAGGAATCTTAAAGGTAAACCTAGCCTATATGATGAGGCCAAGATGGTAGGACCTATTCAAGAGATTCACATCC
Source organism: Helianthus tuberosus (assembly GCA_030545235.1). Lineage (NCBI taxonomy): Eukaryota > Viridiplantae > Streptophyta > Magnoliopsida > Asterales > Asteraceae > Helianthus > Helianthus tuberosus. The sequence continues at coordinate 24,493,426 of CM060370.1, read as the reverse complement.
TTGTTAACATCTGTAACATATTAACTTTTCTGGCAGACGTGGTTCGATAAAGTCACATAAATCATCCTTATACTGAACTCTCCCGAAATCCTTTCTCATTTTGTGATTTAAACATCCATTAGGGATATAATGCCTACGGGCTATAATTAACGTCCTCTGAGACTAAAGACAGTCGTAGCCTACAACTCCCTGTCAAGAAAAGGCGTGAACACGTTCAAGCCTAAATACCTTGATTCTACATAATCATGGTTTATAATTTAAAGTTGCCTTGTGACTTGACTTTTTGTGCTATAGTTATATTTTAATTAAATCCAGGATAATATTAATAAAAATCCTGAATAAAAATAAATATCATTCCTTTCCTGCCAGTATAAATATTAAAAGAGAATCTTAAAAGGTTTGACCTAGCTTGAATGTCATTGAAGACCTAGCTAAGATGGTAAACCTGTTTAAAAACAGATTCAGATCCTCGTTAACATCTGAAAATGTGTTAACACTCCCGACAACAGTGATGCGATAAAATCACACTTGTCATCCTTATATTAGGAGTTTTCCAAATCCCTTAATTAGCGTAAATGATCAATAGGAATCATGGCTAGTAAACGTCGAACATGATGTACGCATCAAAACATCCATTTGGGATGTATACCTACGGGCAAAGGTGTATACATGAAAAGACAGTTTTTATTTCATAAATTCTTGTCAAGACAATGAACTATGAAATTTTCCGATCCAAAGGAATCATCGATTATGTTTTAGATTTTTCCCTAGTGACAAGGCCCTGTGCCATCAAGAGTTCTTGGGAACAAGCTCTTGTGCTATATAAAATGTCAGTGCGACATTGACAGTCGTGATTTATGTCCCCTGTCTAATAAATATGAAGGATTAGATTTTGTTTACACGCCAAGGATGGTTTATTTAAAAACCTAGGCAAAACATAATCAAATAACTTAAATACTATCTTTTGGCCTATATGGTTTATTTACACCATAGCTATTTAATCAACAAATTCGACAATTCACCATATAATTAAATCAATTATTACTAATTGGTTTGTAGCCTTCAAAGCTTCACCATGGTTGACTCCTCTGAAGCTCACAATCATCCAGTTAATCAGAATGATGATACAAGACTGAATTTAACGGGCGCCGAGTTACAGGCTATGTTAGATACAGCTGTAAACAAGGCCGTGAACCGAGCGTTAAGGGATCATAAGCGAAAGTACGATAATACCCCAAATAAAGGTTACAAAAAGGGTAGGACCAGTTCGAGCTATAACCAGTCCAAGCCAAAGAAGGCAAAACCCGAATGTGGAACCTGCGGGAAGAAGCACTTTGGAAAATGTTTCTATGATCAGACCAGGGGATCTGTCATTTGTAAGGAGATGGATCACAAGACCCATGAATGCAAGGACCTGAAGAACAACCAGCGGTCAGGTGAAAAGACCAAATGCAAAATATGTAGGAAATACCACCTCGGGAGATGCAGATTTGAATCTCAGCCTTCACCTTGTGGAATCTGCAAGCCCAAGGGGCATAAGACCTTGGACTGCAAGAAGATGGAGGACGCAACCTGCCATGGTTGCAATGAAATAGGGCACATCAAAACTAATTGCCCTAATAAAACCAAGAAGTCTGGCGAGGCTAAGAAGACCAAAACCGGAAACTCTCAAATGGATACTCAAGAGGCTATTCAGGATGACAAGGTCACAACAAGTACTTTCTATATCAATAACGCTCATGTTAGAGTATTATTTGATTCAGGTTCAGATAAGTCTTCCGTAGACAATAGATTTTGTAAATCATTAAATCTGCCTGTTAAAACTCTAAGCGTTAAGTATAAAGTAAAATTGACCGATAGTACCTCAGAGACTGCTTCAGCAATTTTAGCTGGATGTTTTATATCCGTTAGGAATCATTCTTTTCCACTGTCCTTGTTCCATTAAAATAGCGGGACTCGATATAATAATAGAAGATGAGTTGGTCATCCTGTAGCCAAACCCATACTTTGTGTAATGAGAAGCAAGTAGTTATCAAGACTCCTTATGGTGAGCCTTTGACCATTCAAGGAGATACTGGGTATGGATTGCCCAAGCACTTGTTAAATTTGGTGTTTAATACCAAAGATTCGAGTATGGAAAACTCAGATAATACAAACAACAGTTGCGATGCTGGGGATGCGACAAATGTTAATGGTGCATCCGATGTGAACCTCAATGTTAATGGAGTTAATCTCCAAAACTGTAATTAACGCAGCTATTAGAAAGGCTATGAGAAAAGTCATGAAAAGGTTGAGAAGCTGAATGATGTTCGCTTTAAAACACTTGTCGCTGCTCATATGAAGAGCTATATTCATACTTCAAATACGATGAATAAACTAAACAAAATCATATATGGCAAGGAGCCCCATTTTAGGATGTACTTAAAAGTACTTCGTCTTTTAGAAGTCAAGAGACCTCAATAATAATAAGGGGCCATCGATTTCAGGAAATTGATGGATGAAGTAGAAACCATTAGGTATATCAACGATTATGCTGGAAGGGACATGGTAAGGTATACATCACAGTCATTCGATGGAAATACCCTAAATTAGTGAGGACATTAATGAAATCCTCAAGAAAGATCATCTTATACATTGTGGGATGGTCCAAGTTTAAGGACCTTATTAGAAAAACCTAGTATCCGTTTCGCGAAAAGGGAAAAGACGGAATAAGAATTTTCTGACTCTCACCATAAAAGTTTTAGGCTTTTGACAGTATAACGCAAATTTTTGGCTGAGACAGCGCTCTATTCCATTTACCCAAGACCTAAGCTTAATGAAATAATTGTTGGGGGGTTAGCATCGGAAATAAGAGGGCACATTAAGGTTTCAAGGCCTGCTTATTATAAATCCATTATGGATCAATCTCAGCTACTCACGTTCTATAGATTAAGGAATAATCAGTCAAAGCTGAGACTGCCCTAAAGTTATCTAAGATTTTACAGCTAAGTTTAGAAGGATTAAGAATGGAGGCGTTTAACCCTCCTGTTGAATGATTAGAGGCAGCTCACATTAGGAATGTCACCAGATAAATCCTTATTTGTGATTTTATTGCTAGAAATTACATGTGGTTTCTGGTGCTGTTAAGTCTCTCATAAGACCATAAACTTAGCAAACTTTTAGAAAATTTTCCCTGTAAGAACCCCAGATGTTAAGTGTAAGGTAGAACCTTCAGTCGTAGAATTTTAGAAGTATCCTTTCTCTAAAAGGAAGTGCGACAGTGTACATGGTAGATATCTCTTTAATCTCTATCGATTGTGAATACCAAATGGTATGATAATAGCACCGTGTGAGGATTTGTGTATCTTAATATGTCCCATAGATTGCTTCCATGCCTGATCAGTATGGAGGTTTAATGCATGGAACCACAAAGATACCCCGATGGTCATATGGTACTAAAGTCAACTAATGGTATTCAAAGAAGATATCCAGGATGGAATTGTACAAGTAAATGTTTCCGGTTAAGGAAATTCGTGGAATTGTAACATACAGGTGTCACTTACTTGACACAAGCATTGATGGATGAATTGGAGTCTGAGATTTGGAAAATCTCTGTAATCTCCTTATACCTAAGTATCTTCTCATAAGTTTTCCCTGCTTACCTCCTGAGAGGCAGGTAGAGTTAAGATTAACATCCCACTGTGGGCTGGAGTATTGTGAAAACTCCATGTTGATTTTGGAATAATCGAAAACCCTAATTAAGTAGGTTTTAAGACATAGGCTCATATAGCCTGACTCAATATTCTGAGGGTTTTATGTTATTGAATAAGAAAGACGGTTCATATTGCTTATGTATTAATTACCGCAACCCTAATTAGGCAACGATTGAGAATCGCCATCAGCTGCCCAGGATCATCGATTTGTTCGACCAACTGTAAGGATTAGCTACTCCTTAAGATTTGTTTTGAGCAATGGTTGGAATAACCATCTCACCTTAAGATAAGCTTTTCCATAATAGTTGCTATATAAGTATCAAGGTGGCTCCTTTGGAGACCTTGTATAAATGAAATATCAAAACATCCGTTGGATGGACGAGACATTGGGAAGTCCACTTATAAGGATTTGAAGGTTGCATTGGAAACAACGAATAAGATTCATACAAATCCCAAATCATCTGTATGTTGCCAGTATTCGGCAGAAAATCAAGAATTAATGAAAGTAGCAAACCTCCTAAGATCTTGTTAAAGAATAAGGCCCAACAAAAGATATCGCCCAGGAAGGGTGTGCCAATTTGTTAAATAATCAGGCTAGTTAAGCTCTGAATATATAGACTCATTCGAAGGAAATCGAATGTATCAAGATCAAATAACTTATGAGCTAAGACCTATATAAGGAACTCAGTGGTATTCACAATGTATTCCACATCTGCAATCTGAAGAAGTGTTTCGCTGATGAATCACTAGTTATACCACACACAGATGTGCACATAGAAGAGAGCATGAAGTTTGTTGAAAAACCTGTATCGATCGAGGATCGACAGGTTAAGAAGCTTCGAAGGAAGCATGTGCCTATTGTAAAGGTAAAATGGGATGCCCGTAGAGGTCCCGAGTACACGTGGGAGGTTAAGTCCACAATGAAAGAAAAGTACCCTCAATTATTTCAGTAAATCTCGAGGTCGAGATTTCTTTTAAGGGGGTGAGGATGTAACACCTCGAAAATTCGTGTTCAATAGAATAACGACACGTGTCATGTAGGACAAAAATATTATTAAACACGGATCAAATTAAAGATACATGACAGGATTTAAAAGTGTCGTCATGTTAAATTACACCTCTGAACGACCTCAAAATAAATCCCAAGACTAATAAACATCTAGTATATATTCATATTCGGTGACTTCTAGCAATAACCGATTCATAATTTAAATGGTGGACTCCTACGAAGAAAAAGCACGGTAAACCTTCTTTAATGGCACTTTCTTATGGATTCAAGGAAACATGGCAAAGTGGTAGGGTTCATAACTGTTCAAGACCCATAATAAGAGGCCCCATACTGTTAAAACATGTCCCATATTCGAAATACACGAGTTACCCCTTCGAATGCTTGAAAGGCCAAACTTTTCACTTTCTGCCAAGGGCTTACGGACCGTAAGCCCACCCCTTACGGTCCGTAAGGGGTCCCCAGCGAGCAGAAATGTGGCTGTTGTCTGTTATAAGCTTGTAACCGACTTAAATTCGATTTTCCTCATATTTGGATGACCCCTACATTACTTTTAGACCCTAGGAACACTTGTTGTTGATCTGGAACACCCCATAGACTTAGTTGTCACCATCTTTGAGGATTAAGAACACTATATAAAGGGCCAAAGTTGCAACCATTTGATCACTCACTTCTTTTGCAATTATGGAGCTTCTTGGAGCTTAAGAGCAGACCCTAAGCCTTCCTAATCGTGCATAGGACTTCAGTAAGTATGCTTAACTTTTCTTAGTTGAGTTTTTGCTTAGTTTAAGCTTAAAAGTCAAACCGTCGTAATTAACGGCTGACTTCACGAATAATCACTAATGGTCCAGTGATTAGTCGAATTGAAAGTAGTTATAAGTTGGTGGTTATGTGGGTAATAAACCCTTAAAAGGGCACCCTCTGATTCCCACTCTAACTAGGTCAAATGTCGGGTCAAACTTGTTATTAAAAAGTCAACAAAATGCTTATTTTCCAATTTATGCATAACTCAGACTTCAGTTTTGAGCTTTTCGGCTTATGTGAAATTACCAAAATGCCCCTACGGTGCATAGTTTGGTTATAATTGACAAATTTCACATATATGCAATACCCTGCTGTTATAACTTATTAAATTAAGTATCTTTGCTGATTATATCAGACCTGTAACTCAGATTAATACTTAAACTCTTTTATAACCTTATAAATGACCAAATTACCCCTACGGGGCATAGTTTGTGTTTAAATTCGTTTTGGGCTTAATGGAAGGTATCCTACTGATATCACAACATATTTGAGGCATATTAACATAGGAAACCTGGTTAGGACCCTTATGATTACCCGTTACGCCTCTTGCGCGTTCGGTTCGGCTTATGTAACTAGTTTACATAAATTAGCCGAAACGGGTCAAAGCCTGTCGGTTTTACCCCAAAATTCAGAATGTGCCTAGATTACCCATATAAGGCAAGTCTTCAATCTTGTCGGGTCTAAATCACATTCTATTCCGGTCTTCGCCTTATCATGCGTTTGAACCGTATCTTCCTTTTGAAAACTAACCGGTCTAAGTTAAGACTTAATTAAAGACCCGTTAGGATTCTAATAGGTTATTAAAAACCTTCATTCCAGATTAGGAGCCCAGTAAAAGCTATCTGTACTTGCTGATTTGATATACGGCTGGGATTGAATTTATATTTAGCTTAGGTAAATACTTTTAACTTATTTTCCCTATACGGGCTTGGGGTACGGTATATAAAATACCGCTTGGTCGGGCATTAAATCTTTCATCGTATGGTGGTTAATTGATATTTGATCGGCCCGTTTGAATTGTTTTGTTTACTTAAAGCCTTTGGGGGGTTAATGACCATGTCCCGGATATCCTTGGCATCATTTTACGAAATGGCCACGACCTAAGCGCGGGGTGTAGGCATACACTCATCAGTGCATAAATAAATAATGTGGTGTGTCTATTGATCTTTAACCCGGCACGATCCGGTGTTGATGCATTTTTAGTGTCTGTAACTAGTCTTGTTTAACGATGTATTTTGTACGGTCTTTTATTAATTATCGAGTATGTATTTGATGTCGACCAAGTCGGATATCCTCCTATCCACTTGTGTCTGACTTGTTTGTCTCCGTTTAATATGTAATGCTATTCGAACAATGCATGTTGCATACAAAGGGTAGAATGGTCATTATAAGTTGTTTATATGTTGCTGATTGTTGCTGTCTGTTTGCAGAAACAACCACAACAGTTGCAGACCTCGACGAAACAGATCTGTTTCGTCGAACACATCATGACGAAACAGACCAATGTCCATTATGTCTGTTTCGCCGACATTCATGACGAATCACACTTGATTCGTCGTGTATTGGGCTGCTTCAAGCCCAATGTTTGGCCCATATTCTGTTTCGCCGAGACACTTTGTGTTTCGTCGACTGTTGGGCCCAGAGACTATATAAACACATCTGCTTTCACAGTTGAAAGTAGATGAGAGCTTACACATAAAGAAACTCTGTCAAAATTCTGTTAAACTGTGTTTGTATCAGTTTGTAATCGGTTCTCATCCCGTTTAATCAATCGAGTGTGTATCATTGATTATACCGTGTCGTTATTGTTTTACGTGTTTGATTTGGCATAGTTACGTGGATTCCGCACACGTAACCGTGTTTGCTATAAACAAGTGATTTGGTTCGTTATCGATCCTCAGATTACGGGACCTACAATTGGTATCAGAGCCATGGTGCCCGATTTAGTGAATCTAACAGTTTGCTAAATCACATGTGCTCTAGATCTGAGTTTATTATGATTTTTGTTCAAGATGTTAAAAAGGTGTAAAAGAAGAAAAACCCAGATCTGACCCGAATGGATGGGTCTGACCTGAAACGAAATGCATCAGAGGGTTATGTTTTATGTTTACACCACATATTTCAAGTTTTCATCATCAAATGTGTGATTTTCGTCAAATCTAAAAAATTAACAGTGGCTGTGTTCTTGATGTTCTTGGCGGCTGTTAAAGAGAACTAGGGTTTCTTCATACCCACTCCCGACGAAACTGACCCCATGACGAAACACCACATCCACTTTCGTCGACCAGGAAGCTGTTCTGTTTCGTCACACACAAAAGGATTCTTGTTTCGTCGATTTCAACATAAATCTGTTTCGTCGATTCAGTTTCGTCGACATCCACATGTGTTTCGTCGCTTAACAACCACATATCTGTTTCGTCGAACTGAATTCTTTAACTAACCTGTTTCGTCGGACCTTTATCTTTGGATTCATGTATCGCAGAAGCTGCTTTTGATAGTGAAACAGATGATGAGTGACGGATCGGATTTTTATTTGGGGATTTTGGTTCTTTGATGTTTAATCGAAGAAAAAGAGTCACTGGAGTATGAACCTCAAGGATGATGTATGTTGTATCGATGAAGATGACACTGTTCATTTCTGAATCGGTTGATGCTGTGTATCGATGAAGAGATTTGGTGTTAGATTATGTTTTCTGCATTTAGGGGTTTTGAAATTTTGGGTGGTGCTGGATATCGAAGAAGGAGATGAAGTCAAGCAACTGTCATTGTCGGCTGAAGTAAATTGGCTGCAACTAGGTTTTTGCAAAACAATCTATTGAATGGTGGGCTATAATATTCTTGTCACATGTTGGGCCACACCTAATCGAATATATGTATCAGGTAATATTTTTTTTTTGGGCCATATGGTTGGAGCATTGTTTTCTAGGCCAAAGGGAATGATGGGTTGTGGTTAACGAAAATTCTTTAAGCCCACATGAATAATGGCTGTTGACATCAGTATGACAAAATTGTTTGGCTTGTGGTTTGGGCTTCTCAAATTTGTTTTATTGCAGCTTGGTGTACATGGGTGGACCTAAGGAAGTAAAAAAAAAAAAAAATCAGTAGTAGTTTGGGATCTACTTTTGGGTCGCTATTTATCTCAAATACGGATGGGCCGAGAGTACAAGATTATACTAATGGGTCGCAAACAAAATGTGGTCGGGTGTTCGCAAAGTGGATTTGAACAGCACGTCTAAATGTCAACGTCAAAATTCGTACGGGTTCGGGAGCGCACGGAATCACTTTAGAATGATGAAAGCAGATGATGAAGCTTGATGAGAACTTGATTTTTGAAAATTGTGGGGTAGTCACGGTTACCGACGCAAACGTCAAATTTGGTACTTGACTACTATGGGCCAAAAACAAAACGGTATGTTCACTTCCGCACGTCAGTATTTATGTTTGTTATCGGTTATTTGAAGATGTTCGAAAGCATTTTGTTTATTGTCATATTTTCGCATTTGAAAACGAACGTATGAACCTAGATTCTCAATACCGGTCCTAACGAGTTCACAAAGTCGAGTTATGCCTATGATGAAAGTTTTCGGATTAGGTGTTAGCAGAACTTTGGAGGGATACAAGTCGGATCCTACGAGGCTAGGGGACTTTCATTTTCAACTAGAATATGCAAAGAAGAAATCCGTTTTCGTGATTTTTCGAACAACCGAGAACAGTCAATGAAGATTGACGACAGTTCCGCTAGGTGAAGGGAATTGGTGAACATTTGAAACTTAACGACAGTTCCTTTAAAGTGGAAGGGAATCTGTTAAGGTTTAGAGATCTTACCAAAGAAATGGGGGAATAAAAATTTTCGTATGTTGAATTTCTTCGATAAATTTCTAAACGCAATCACAGGTGGTAGAGTTTGTGATTTTCTAGTGACACAAAGACGGTTTACAGAAGACAGTTCACCAGAAACCTCTACCATTGTAGTATGCTTGAAGATCAAGACTTGATGCAGTTTTTAAAAGAATGGAACCCTTATCAAATGCCAGTTGGAGTATTGGAAGATCAGCGGAAGATCGGTCAATTGAGCCTTTTGAGGAAATTGCACAACGCTCAACACGGATACGCGTACTTTGAGGGGGAACTATTATACAAGAAGCGTCAAGATACTACTTACCTGGATCATCGGTCAAGGGGGAATTTGTTAACACAGAGAAGATGAATACTTGACTGAAGATCGATTGCAGTTGCATTTTCAGCATTCGACAGCAACGGACAAGGGGGAATTTGTTGATGCAGATTTGTGTCCGATGCTTGTCGAATAGATTAGATTTATTATTTTACGCTGAATTTGTAATAGTTAGTGAAACGGTCTATCGAACGTGTATAGACCCGCTCGTTTGAAGTGGTCAAACGAGAGGGTTATTCGGTTGACCGTGTGTGTTTGAAAGACAAAGGGGGTGTAGCTATAAATAGCAACCCTTTGCCATTTCAAACACTTGTAGATTTTAGGAGGTTCAAGTCCTCACCAGGGAGAGATCACCACTTGATCTCTCCCCGGAACCAAACGGCTCTGGTAAAGGTTCGATTATCTTGTTAATCGGGCCGGCTTGCTTTGTTATGTTATCAAATCTATACAAGTAAGTATTTCATCCGTTTATAATCTTCCCGTCTATGAACATAATCATGATAATCACGGTTTCGGTCTCGAAACTCGGTCCTACAAAACCTCTTTAAGAGGGGTAGACTTGTAACACCCCAAAAACGGGTTTGGTAATCAAACCACGTTAATACTAAAAGACGGCTAAAGAACCGTTAGTGGTAAAATTAAGCCAGAAAATATTAAGATTTATATAAATAAATCCAATATTTAATAAAAAGAGAAAAAGAATGCGTTTGGGAAATAAAGTTTATAGAAGGCCCGAGTTAACGGGACTTAAACTAAACTTAGTCATAGATTCCCAAACACCCACTAATTTAATTAGGAATGTTTAACCTAGTTAATAAGTGGGGAATATTGTTAGAAATAAGTAGGTTGTGCCCTACTTAATTAACTAACCAAATTAGAGGGGCCAATGTTGTTAAAATTGAAACTTATATTATTAGTTTAAATTGAAAACAAAACCAAACACCTCAATTGAGATGTCTGGTCGAACAAGAAAACATGGGGCGACACAGGCTCCCCACCAAACCCTAGTGCATGCCAAACTTGATCAAATTGAAGCTCAAATCAAACCCAAATTGTCTGCATGTTTACAAATTCGTGATCACCTAGTCGTGGGGATTATAAGGTATGTTGAATTTTGCTATTTGGTGAAACTTTGAGATTATGATGAACAATCATAATCAAAAATTCTGGAATGAATGTGGAATCTTTGAGTGTTATTGTGATTATATCTTGGTTTAGAAACAAACCCTAGTAGAAAATTTGATGAATTGTTGTCAAAACTAGGGATTTGGTAATTACCCTATTATGTGTTAAGTGGGTTTTATGTTAATATGATGAACACTCGGATTAGAGTGTTAAATTGATGAATATTGATTGTTAAGATATAAGTTCTTGATGTAGTTCATGAACACTAGACATAGAGGTTGATTTTAATGTAAATCTTGGTGAAAATAACTAGTTATGAACTAATTAGTAAATATGTAAAATTATGCACATTAGGTGTTTGTTAAAATGCCTAAATGAGAACTAAAGTGTTGAAATTTAGAGTGAAAACGCGTATTTGAATGATATGGCAATTACGCGTGATATAAAGTGATAAGGGTTCTAAATACTATGTTAATTTAGACTTAATGTAGTAAACATGTGATTGAAAGTAGTTAAATTTAGATAAGTTAAGTTAACTAATCATGAAGCCGAATAGTAGCTTCGGCATAGAAAATAAGTGAGGTGGAATAGTCGTGATTGTTAATGACTAATTTAACCGCCTTGTAAATGATTGACAATAGTTTGACGCGTAACAAGCTAGGTGAAAGCTTGGAGGAGGGAACGGGTCAAACGGAGCAAGTACGGAAAGAAAAGCGTGGCGTGGATGCGAGGTAAGTGTAATTTACACACTTATGTAGAATACCCGTTTATTCGATACGTTGTAAACGTGATAACGATAATATTGGAAATATGGAAATTTGTCAAGTGTAGACTAATGTAAATCAAGGTTAAAAGGATACCCATGGCGTAAGCCGAAATGGGTTGAATTTGTAAGAAAAGAGTGTAAAAGAAAATGGGTATGGTTATAAAATCCGGGATGGGATGGATGTATGAATTGGAAATCAAAAACGATGTTTTTCATTAAATAGATAATGTTGGGCATATAGTCCAAACGGGTCGAATGGTGGTGATAACACCATTTGACAATATCGACTAATGTGGTTGTCAAGTCTTATGTTAGCAGGACCGATTAGCAAATCGGATAATTGCGTCATCATTGATTGTGTGATAATGAAAACGAGGTATAAATCGGGTCTACTTGTTGATCCGGGCCAGGTACGCATAATTATGTTGTAGTTAAAAGTGCTATTTTGGTCGAATAATTAGAGAGAGAGTCCTTCGTCGTAAAAGGACCAAAATTGACCAAAACGCCCTTGTAGGCTAAATTGAACAAACAACCCTTAGAGGTTGTTTGGAAATGAGTTTCATGATTAAATAAATACTTAGAATAAGTGTAGAAGTTGAAAGATGTATTACGTTAGTCAAATAGCTCTATTTGAGTCTTTGCTGTAAAATGGTAATCCGAGGGGTAAAACTCGGAACATATAGATATCCACATTAAATCCAACACGCATATAGTTGTGATGGAAGATTACTAAATAAGAAATGTAGGATTACAATGCTAGAAAGGAATGAAAGCGATTTTTAGCTTAAAAGTGCTTAAATACCTTTAATGGGTCAAAATAAGCATTTAAGCGTAAACGGGATTTTATTATATAAGAAAACCCGTGATCTGATATTAATATGATAGGAGATATTGAAATAATGAATATCATGAGTTTAAAGGTCAAATGAATATGTCGGTGTGATAAAATTATGAACGGGTCAACATTTGGTAAAAAGGGTAGTAAGCCGAAGACTTAAAAGTCTGAAATTATGTTAATCCGGATGTCGGATTTTAACTCCATAAGATGGAGAATTAAATTACGGATGCGTAGGAAAAAGAATCGGGTAAAACGGATAAAAAACGAGAGAGTTATGCTCGTTTCCGTGAGATCGGGTGATGCTGGGAATGTACAGCAGCTGCTAAAGCAACGGGCTGCTGAAAAGGGGGCTAGGCGTCACGCGACGCCCCTTGGTGTCACGCGAAGCCCCCTAATTCGGAAAAAAATTATTTTGTTGATTGTTTGACCCATGGCACTTGTTTAAACTGATTATTTAACTATCAAAACTAACTTTTAAGTTGGTTTTGATCTTAGGTGACGTTGGGCATGCTACGGATGACGATCAAGCAGCTACGAAGAACCGAACACACGAGATTAAAGCTTCCGCACGGCGTCACGTCATAACTTTTAAATGGCGAACTTATTTATATTATATTGAAAATTTTTAAGTTGTAAAAGTTTTAAATTACTCGTATTTTCTAAGGATACTTAATCGTAATTACATGTTTGATATCATATTTTTACGACAAATTACAAAATAATAACATGGGTGTTACAGTGCGGTGAGCCCATAAAATGCTTGGTAGTTCGTCCACCCACCCCTGTGCGCAGTTCCAAGCCTTGCTTTTATGCCATGCACGATCTGTTTGTTTACACTCTCGACTTGCCCATTCGCTTGTGGATGCGCCACAGAGGCGAAGCTGCGTTCGATGTTCATCTCTTTAAACCATTTTTGTAGATCTTCTAATGCGAAGTTTGTACCATTATCAGAAATGACGCGCAATGGTAATCCAAATCGGCAAATAATGTGTTCCCAGATGAATTTTCGGATCACCATTGTAGTAGTTGATGCGAGAGCTTTGCTCTACCCATTTAGTAAAGTAGTCTACCGCTACTACTATGAATTTGAATGCATCAGGCGCATCGGGGAAGGGACCAACTAGATCAATGCCCCATTGTTGGAAAGGCCAAGCTGAAGTGACTGGGACCAGAGGGTTCTTTGGGCGGAGCGTCTTTGGGGCATGGCGCTGGCATGTCGTGCATTTGCGCAACAGTTCTACTGCATCTACGTGCATTCCCGGCCAGTAGTAACCTGCATTCATGATTTTGGTAACCACCATGCGTGGATTCCACATAACCCTTCATGAATTTCGCGGACCATATATTTTGCGTTGGTTTTATCTACGCAGCATAGTAGATGACCCAAGAAAGATTTGCGGTGCAAGATACCGTCTGCCATTTCGTAATTTAACGCCTTATACTGGATTTTTCTGGCTTCCGCTTTTCCCTCTGGGAGGATCCCATGTTACAAGTATGTAATGATTGGGGACATCCAAGATGGATTCCCGACTTCTATGATGTTTACTTGTCTTATGGGAACAGATGGATTAGATAATACCTCGATGCGGACTTCTTTTGTGAGATGTTTGAAGCTTGTAGCAGCCAATTTGCTTAACGCATCTGCGTGTTTGTTTTCGCTTCTATTGATGTGAACTATCTTGAAGGTCTGAAACTGGTTGATAAGGATTCGCGCTTGTTCTAAATACAGGGCCATGACTTCGCCTTTAGCGTCGTAATGGCCGTTGACTTGTTCCGCTACTAATTTAGAATCAACGTGTGCTTCGAGGTTCTTTGCTCCCATTTTGAGTGCCAGGCGGAGACCTGCAAGGAATGCTTCGTACTCCGCTTCGTTGTTAGTACTTTTGAAATCCAGACGGATTGCGTACGTGAGTTCATGATTGTCAGGCTAACTAGGCGAAGTCCTGCGCCCGCACCGTCGTCGTTTGAGGCACCATCTGTATGTAATGTCCAAACCCTGTCATTGAAGACTGGGGTAGGATTTTGAATTGCCTCGCATTCCTGGATTTTGTCGACGGGGACTTCAGTAACAAAGTCTGCTAAGACTTGCCCCTTAATAGCTGGTCGAGGTTTATACAGGATGTTGTACCCCCTAGCTCGATAGCCTACTTGGCCAACCATCCCGTGACATCTGGCTTGGACAAGATTTGTCCCAGATGATAGTGTGTAAGGACGGTGATAACGTGGCCAGAAAATATCGCCGCAGTCTTCGTGATGCGTGAACCAGTGCAAGGACGAGTTTATCCATGATAGAATAGCGTGTCTCTGGACCGGTTAACATTTTGCTGGTGTAATAGATTGGGGTTTGAACCCCATCCCTTTCAATCATTAGTACTGCACCAACGGCTACTTCTGCGGCGGAGAGGTATAGGATTAGTGGCTCATCCTTCAGCGGAGCTGTTAAGGTTAGCAGTAGAATTAAACACTCTTTCATTTGTTGGAAGGCTTTTTCCGCTTCTGGTGTCCACTGGAAATGTCTCTTTTTGACGCAGTTGCGTAAGGTGCTGATGAACGGGTAAGATTTGGCAGCGTGATTTGCCAAAAACCTGTTGAGTGCTGCTAGCCGCCCAGCCAGGCGTTGCATTTCTTTAACGGACGCTGGTGATGGCATGAGTTTAATGGCTTCCACTTTTTCTGGGTTAACCTTGAAGCCGTCTTTAGTTACAATAAACCCTAGGAATTTTCCTTCTTCCATCCCGAATGAACATTTCACTGGGTTTAGCTTTAGGTTGACCTTGCGTAGTGAATCAAATGTGCGTTGAATGTTTGCTAACATGGATTCTTCCTCTCGACTCATGATAATGAGATCGTCCATGTAAACTTCTACTGTTACCCCAATTTCTTCTTCGAAGACTTTGTCCATCAGACGTTGATAAGTGGCGCCTGCATTTCGAAGGCCGAAAGGCATTTTCGTATAGCAAAAAATACCTTTATCTGTGCGGAACGCCGTTTTGTCTTCGTCCCCTTCTTTCATTTTCACTTGATGATATCCCTTATAACAATCCAAGAAGCATTTCCATCGGAAGGACGCCAGGGAATCAACTTTTTTGTCTATCTTGGGGAGGGCGTAACAGTCCTTGGGACAGGCTTTGTTAAGATCTTTAAAGTCGACGCGCATGCGCCATCCGCCATTGTGTTTCTGCACCATTACTGGGTTAGCCACCCAGGTTTGATATTGCACTTCGCGAAGAATCCCGGCTTGCAGTAATTCAACTACTTGTTCGTTCATTGCTTGAGCTTTTTCGGTGCTGAGGCTGCGTTTTCCTTGCGCCACTGGTTCTGCAGAAGGTCGTACGTTTTAGCACTGCTGCGTTATTTCTCTTGGTACACCTGTCATATCTGCTGGGGACCATGCGAAGATATCCAAGTTGTTAGATAGGAGTTCTTTTAACTTTGCGCGAATTGCAGGTGAGATAGCATGTCCTAACAGAATGATCTGTTCAGAATATTCTCTATTGAGAACCCATTTTTCTGGCTCATTTGGGGGTGATGGTTTGGCAACTTATAGTGGTGGTTCATCGTCGATATACATCACCTCCTTGCTGGAATACAAAATTGCTACTCCTGTTTCTGTTGGGAAACCACAAGCCGCATGTGGTATGGAGGTAATCATACTGAACTCCCTTTGTGATCGTCTCCCCAACAATACATCATGACGTGATGTAGCTGGCATAAACATGAAATTGACTGTGACAGTGCGCGAGTGTTCGCCATCTGAGAGTGTCAAAGGGAAAGCAATTTGACCCAGTGGGAAGACGGCTTCATTGCAGAAACCAGTTAGGGGAAAATCTATTGGTTTCAAGCGTGCCTATCCTCTGGGTCTAATTTCTTGAAACATTGTTCGTAAAGTATGTCCATGGAAGTACCGGGATCGATAAACATATAATCAGTACGGTAATGGCCGAAGATGCCAGCTATGATTACCGGGCGTTCTTCCTTAGGACCTCCCGGAACGACGGGAAAGATTACTTGTTGTTCTCGCCAATGCTGATTGTGGCTCCGTTTACGTGGTCTTTGTGAGGGTCCTCCTTGCACCACGTATGTTTGTTCCGTATTGGCCTTTTGTTGGTTGTTGTCTTCCACTTTTTGTTGCAGAATTTTGAATGTTTCTGGATACTTTTTGTTACTGGGCTGGATGTCCCACTGATGTGTGGATCGTGGGTCCAACACTGTATTCTCGGATCTCTTCTTCAATGTATATTCCTCCTGAGACTCCTGGTATCTAGATCTATTATGGAGAGACTCAGATTTGGAATTTGGTATGAAAATTTTGTTTACGACATCCTGGAATTTGGTGAACCAATACTCTGGAGTTTCCTCCAAACATAGATCTGGGTGAGTCTGAGTTCCAGATTTTATTTCTGAGGGGACAAAGTTTTTTACCCGGGGACAATTGTTGTTACTGGCTTTTCTGTCCATGATTCCGTCGATCTGAGTAACTTGGGCTGAATTACCCCTGTTTTCAGATCGAGGACTTGATGGGCGGTTTGATGAAATCTCTGTCATTAGAAAACAAAGTTTGAAAAGAAATGAACCGAAACGAGAAGATGAGAATGAAAATTGAAGAATCGGTGGGCGCCAATGAAGAAACAATGGTTCGAAGGATCGAAATCAATCGGACCAGGGGTTTAGTTTTGCATAAAAAGGGTGATTCCTCTTGTTTGTTTCAGGGTTTGGCTAAGCTCCTTCTTCTACTAATAACTGCAAAATGAACAGCCGTTAGACTCACCACGGGGAGAATGGAGGTTCTCTCCGTGACCACCCTCCGGCGTGAGAATAAGTACAGGTTTCAATGAAGAAGAAGAAGAAGAAGTAGTGAAAATGAAGTGAATGTAACTTGAAAAAAGATACCTGAATTGTCTTATTTATAACTGGATTTGAGCGGGAAAGTCTGTTGACGGAGGAGCTGACGGAAAGTAATTTCCATAAGCGGTTATTTTCTTCACCGTTAATCACTAACGTAATGTGTGTGCACACGGATCGTGGGCATGATCAACGGCTGGGGAGATGCCATGTGGAAAGTGGGCAAGTGTGGATCTTTCTTCAATTCAGTGCCATCATCGTGACTTTGAGGGATGCTCAGGATGATGCCACGTGGCCATTCGGTTATAACCGAATGGTTGTGTCACACCCCGACCACGTAGGACAACAAAACGTGGCGGAAACGTCGGGGAGTGTTGTAACAGAATTAATTGTTTCACAACCATGGAAATTAAAGTTACGTTTTATTTATCAACAAGAGAGTAACATTGTTTTAAACACGAAAACAAAGAGTACATAACATAGTTAAACTAAGTCTATCTTCATTTTAAGTCTCTAAGGCACAGGTCCGCCCTAGTATCACGATCATCATCCTACGCAAAAGCTCCTGAAAACACATGTGAAAATAGGTACGTCAGCATAAAAATGCCTGTGAGATACATAGGTTTGTGAAAATAGGATTCATGACTTAAGTTTAAGAAATTGTTAAATAACATTTAGTCATGAACCTTGTAAATTGTTTTGCTTTGTAAATCATTTGAAAAGCGATAAGATCAGATGATATGTATACATAAAAGAATAATACATGGTTAAATGAATAACCAAGTAAAATGAGTTGTATAAAATAAGTTGTTTGTAAAACAGTGTCTTGTGAAAGATATGTTATTTGTATAAAATGTTATATGTCTAAATTGAAATGATTCAAATAACGCTACGATATGTAATACCATACAAGCACTTATATATAGGAAGTACCAGCGGCGTATCCACCATGCTTGTATCATATTACACACGTCTCGTTACTTAAATCACTTAAACAAACCACCAATGTATAAAGTCCATGTTTAAACCAATTGTCAAAAAGTCCTTGTATAAACCATGTCAAATGTTAAAAAGTCCAAATGTAGTCAAGTAATGTGTAACAAATGTTATGTATTGTAAGTAAAGTATTGTCGCATAAACCAAATGTAGAAATGTACAAAACAAAGTATTTTGAATATATCAAAAAGTTATGTTTTGCAAAGTAAATGCATGTTTTATTGATACAAACATTTATGTGGTAAGTTAACGCATATATTCAAGCCTTGAGACAGTCGGATAACCCTTTTAGTCAAGGTTATCAAAAGAAATGTTTTCGGATTCAGTCATTCCTTACACCCAAACAAACCTAGGATGTCAGGAACGGGATTTGTCAAGTCCTATGGTACCACTACTTACTACCGAGCGGCGTAGCTAATGTTAATGAACGTATATAAGTCCCGTTTGTGCAAACCAAATGTTATAGAAAATGTAAACATGTTATATGAAAACAATGTACTAAGTATGCTAAGTTAACATACAAAGCAGAAAAGTCATGTAAATCAATGTGCTAGCATGCTATCAGTCAACATACATATCAGAAATGTAAAGTAAAACCATGTACTAAGTATGCTATCAGTCAACATACATAGCAAAACAATGTAATGTAAATCATGTACTATAAGTGTACTAATGAACATAACAAGTATATGATGTGAAAACAGGAAAACATGAAAGTAACAAGTAGGCACATGTGTTTCACCCCAAAACAGTTTGAAAACGGTAAAAGAGGGGAACTATGTACTCACTTGAGAGTGCTCAGAAGTCCTAAGATAACCACCAAGCAATGCTAGAGATCACGGAATCAAACGGCACCTAATATAGGTAACTATGTTAATAACCCGGACCTATATCGGAGGATCGGATAGAATGAGGGCTCGTAAACCAAATGAGTATGGGAACTCATGTAGTATGGTTTAACAAAGCCTACATACTAAATGAAACCTAACCTAAGTGCTTACGACCCATTACGACCCGTTTAGGTAGCTTATGCTACTTTAACGCGTCGTTTGCGTAAAACGCGTTCGGACTGCCTAACAAGTCCTATGACAAGTAAAATATGCCTTAACATGTCTAATATTGTTGCCAAATCAGTTTAGATGTTAAAAGTTATGTTACATGTGCTTAAAATGAATTTTGGCGGAAAAAGGGCATTTTGGTAATTTACCTAAGGCATATAAACTACCTATCATACAACTACTTAAACGAAGCGACCATAAGGTATAACCTCGGAAGGTTATTCCCTATATACTATGGTCACCTAATGTGTTTGGTCGGATCCTAATGATCGACCAAACGGGTCGGGTTCGAAAGTATAAGCGATTGTTTAGATCGCTTACCTTACGACCCTATATAAGCATTAAACTAAAAGTGACGAGCTAAGCATGTTAAAACATGCTTAACTAAGTTTAGAAAAACATGTTTGGTATCAAAACAAACGGTTTTGATACCTAAGAGTAGTTTGGTTACAAAATACGCAAGAATGCGCATTTTGGCCGAAACTACGACTCGTCACTAAGCCTAGATAACGTGGTAATCAGTAGGTATAGTCTCTAGGGACTATAACCATCGTGATTACGCTCACGTTATGAAGTTCAAAGAAACTTCGCATTGACCATAAACTGGTCAACACATAAAGTCAAACAAAGTTTGACTTTTAACGCTAAAAGAATAAAAAGAACGAAGGAACACTTACAAAGGGTCCCCGAAAGCTTTGATTTCTCAAGTATTCTCAGGTATGAAGTGGGTATTACTTCAACTTAAAGAACTCTCAAGAATTCAAGTGGGTTTTGATCAAGGCATGGGGGGGGGGTATTTATAGTTTTTGGAGAGCCGTTAAGATCGTTCCTCGAAAACCGTGCTTCAATCTCCACCCTACACCTCAAGACCCTGGTTTTACAAAACCATTTGAGCCCATAGTATTGCTCAAAACCATGTGCAAAGGTGGAATAGGCCAGATTCAATGTTTCTGCATTCTGCTGATCTGAGGACTGCTTACGGACCGTAAGGGTGATGGCTTACGGTCCGTAAGCCATCAACTTTGGCAAAATGACAGTTTTGGTCCCTGTTATGCAATAAAGCCATTTCCGACACGTTTAAGGCCCGTTAACCCCATTTCAAAGCTCTAAAATGAAGTTAAAGTATAGGGAACTTAAAATGTGCTCAAAAATATCTAGGATGTTGGTTCGTTTGACCGTACAATCGCGATGTTCGCTTAATTACGACGGAATGCGCATAAGCGCGAAAAACGATCCAAATTGCGCGACGAATGGATTTTTCTTATGCCAAACACTAAAATAAATTATTTTAGTGCTTACATAAATTTTTGGATGTCCGGATGTATTCAGAACGTAAGTTATGCGCGAAAGAGCAAACTTGTGCACTTTTTGACGCTTTTAGTCCCTGAATGACCCAAAAGTTTATTTTAGCACACCGAACACCTCAAAGCCTATTTTTAAGCTATGTAAAGGATATTTATGGTATGTTTAACTTATGGTCATGTTCCGGAATGTCTGTTTTAGTACGAATCGTCATACTTTCGCAGTTTGTCGAATTTAGTCCCTGTAGGCGAATTAACTTGTTTTTGCCATACCAAAGCCTTCAAAACTTATTTCTAAGTTATGTAAAGGTTATTTAAGGTATGTTAAGTATATGTTGATGTTCCGGAGTATTTTTTGCGTTAAACTGGTTACGTTTACGCACCAGTTTGCGTATAACTCTCCAGAAAGTGATATAGAGTTTGAAAATGAACAAAAGTCAAAACATGAAAAATGTAAAACATAAACAAACAAACATTGGGATCAAATAACATTGTTTTATTGATAATTGAACTGTTCACAATGATTACAAGCACAGATGTTACAGGTTGTGCACGATAAAGCCTTCCAGAAGATTTACAGCTGTAATCCTATGTGGCTCTGTCCCATGTAAATTCTGTTGTAACAGAAATGTTACTTTCTGTCCAAGTCTGGGTGACATTCACGTGAAGATGTTGATAGGGTTTTATCATGTGTTCTGTTGTATGATGGTTTGCGCCATGGTATGTTATAAGCTCTATCTTGGCGCGCGGATGTTGGAGACTGATTTCTTTTAAGCTCTCCTCTTTGAAACCAGTGTACTGCCGCGCAGGGTTCCTTGGAAGAAGTTCATTGGTGGTGGAGTTGTGGTATGGTCCCGAGCACCTGCGCAAGGTTTTTGGGACCATACCCCTTCAATTACCCAACTCCATTTCAGATCGACATCACCCGTGTCACCCTTATTCACCCTGTCTGTTATGAAACATTCTTTGTTGGCCTCTAAAGAGTATAAATTTGGGAAGATGGACTGCAACTTGACCCTTCCCAGCCATTCGTCTTTCCAGAATTTCATACGTTTTATGTCCCCCACACACCTTTGAAAAGACTATCAAGCTTAATGTCCAGAAGCTCAAAATCTTTGTGAATTTTGGAAATGTTAAGCCACGCACCTGGAATATTTCTTTTGGCCATCTCACTGTCTTTGTAAACTTTAGTAGAGTTAACCGCTGAAATACATCTAACCCAAAGCGCATATTTCTCAACTCGCCATCTCCACCACCATTTGGTGAGGAACGCCAAGTTCATCGAATCTAGCCCTCCCGCACCCAACCCACCAAAACGATTAGGCTTCACCACATTATTCCACGCCACCCAATTTATTTTGTGTTTATCTCCAACTCCATTCCAAAGGAACTTCCTCCTAAGACCCTCCATGGTTCTTACCACCTTTTTAGGCATTTTGAACATGGAAAGATAGTATAAGGGAAGACTCCCAAGCACCGATTTAGCTAAGGTTAATCTTCCCCCGAAGGAAAGACATTTGGATTTCCATTTACTAAGTCTTTTTTCAACCTTTCTATAACCAAGTCCCAATGCTTGGTCAAGCCCATATTAACCCCTAAAGGCAGCCCTAAGAAAGTGAAGGGTAACGAAGCCACTTCGCAATGAACTAGATTAGCCATAGACACCACCTCTGATCCAGTTACCCCAATGCCATAAAGCTTACTTTTGTGAAAGTTAACCTTGAGACCGGAAGCTAGGTGGAAACATCTAAGAATCCTAGCGAGATTCAACACATCCGATTCATTCCAATCCCCAATGAACATGGCATCATCCCCGTACAAAACGTGTGAGAGAAAAGGGCCATTGTTTGGAAGCTTGATCCCCTTGAAATGATCATTGCGAACGACCTCCCTCATCATCATGCTAAGCCCCTCCATTGCCATCATGAAAAGAAAAGGTGATAACTGGTCGCCTTGCTTGACCCCACGCCTAATATTGAACTCCAAAGTAGGTGATCCGTTTAACAAAACAAAGTGCGACCCGAGGCTAGGCAAGACGAAACCCACATCCTCCATTTTTCTCCGAACCCCATGTGCCTTAAAACATCATCTAGGAAGTTCCAATTCACCGAATCGAAAGCTTTATCGAAGTCCACTTTAAGAAGCATGCATTTTTTTTAGTTTCTTGGCCCAGGATATGGTTTCGTTTATAATGAGATGCCCATCGAGAATGGAACGTCCCGCAATGTAGGCCGATTGTTCCGTCCCCACTAACCAGAGAGTCATTTCCATCTGTCAAAATTGCTTTCTCTATTATTTCCGGAGAAGAGTCTCAAAGGATTGCTAGTGGTGGGTCTAATGGGCAGAGTGTGTCGTTTGTGTCTAAGACTAATCAAACCTTTGATCCTAGAAGAAGAAATTTTAGAGGTCCTAATCCAAATTTAAAGTGCACTCATTGCAATATGTTAGGACATACTTTTGATCGTTATTTTGAAATAATTGGTTATCCTCCAGGTATGAAGAAAAGGACTGTAGGACAGTTTGCTAAGAGTAATAATAATAACAATAATAGTAATAATAATAACAGTAAGTCTGGTTTATCTGCTGCTTCTTCTAGTTCTGTTGTGTCTGCTTTACCATTTACTTCCGAGCAGATAACTAAGTTGTTAAGTTTAGTTGGTGAAAAAGCTGGGGGAGAGCAGTTAAAGTCTAATATGGGAGGTGAGTTGTCTAATTGTGTTAATAATTTTGTTTGTTGTTCTAGTAATGTGAGTTTTGAACATGAGTATAATTGGATTGTTTATTCTGGTGCTAATCAACATATGATTAATTTTTATAAAGATATGATTAATTGTGTGGACGTTTTTGAATGTGGTTTAACTGTTAGTCACCCTAATGGAACTAGTGTAAGAGTGTTAAAAATAGGAGAGTTAAAGTTAATTAATGATGTGATATTGAAAGATGTGTTTTATGTTCCTGGCTATAGTGTTAATTTGTTGTCTGTTCATAAACCAGCTAAGGATAATGGGATTACAGTATTGTTTAATGAAAATAATTGTATGCTACAGGATTTGAGATCAAAGAAAATCCTGATGATTGGTAGTGAGGATAATGGTCTATACTTTGTGGTAGAAATGGTAATACTGTGAACATGTGTTTTAATAGTATTTTAAAGTCAATATGTGGCACAGTAGGTTAGGTCACCTTTCAGATCAAGTTCTGGCTGTTTTAAAAGTTAGTCTAGGTATTAAATCTATTGAACATGATCCTTGTGAAATTTGTCATAAATCTAAACTAGTTAGGGTACCTTTTCCATTAAGCGACCATAAGTCTAAGAGTGTTGGAGATCTGATTCACTTAGACTTATGGGGTCCTTATAGAGTTACCAGTTATGAAGGATACAAGTATTTTTTTTAACTGTGGTTGATGATTATTCTAGGTCTGTTTGGTGTTATCTTCTTAAAAATAAGATGGAAGTTTTTGAAAATCTAAAAGTTTTTTATGAGTTTATATTAACTCAGTTTAAAAAGAAGGTTAAAGTGTTTCGTAGTGACAATGGAACTGAGTTGTTAATAATCAAATGAGTAGTTTTTGTAAATATAGAGTTATAATTGTTAGGATCTGAGGCTCTCATGATTGTGTTTGTTTGTGAGATTTGAACAAATCAAATAGATATGAACAGTTTTAAGTGCAGCGGAAAAGAATAACAAACTTTGTAAACACAATCAAAGGAGAATATAGTTTGATAAACAAATGCTTTTCATAGAGTCGAAAGATTACATCAAAAGCAAAAGGTTACAATGCAAGCTTACAGACTAAACTCCCCCTCAGCCTGATACTCCAGAGTTGGTTGCACAAGATGAAAGGATTGAATTGAGGAGAAGAACTCTCTCAAAACGAATCAAATATAACAGTACAGAGTACTGTCATATTTATAGGCAGACCAAACTACTGATGTACCTCAGCTGACGTCACCATGATAGTGACATCTAACAGCCTAACAACCTATAAACACCGTTCTATACAAAACTACTGATGTCTAACAACTGATTGATAATACAATACAAAACAAGTCTAACACTGTTCACGTTCCACTGTTGTAGCCTAAGCACTGACTACCCGAGCATCAGTGCTTTCATCAAAAGGTGATCAGTCTTTGAATGAGCAGTGCTTGGGTCTTTAGCAGTACATAAGAGACA
The DNA here is from genome assembly GCA_030545235.1 of Helianthus tuberosus. Classification (NCBI taxonomy): domain Eukaryota; kingdom Viridiplantae; phylum Streptophyta; class Magnoliopsida; order Asterales; family Asteraceae; genus Helianthus; species Helianthus tuberosus. The sequence continues at coordinate 24,468,646 of CM060370.1, read as the reverse complement.
GCAGTAGATAGAGCTCAGTGTTTGCCATTTAGCAGTCTTTAGCTGTTTCACCAGTGTTTGGTTCATCAGTTGTTCTTCAGAGCAGTACTTAAAGTGTATCAGCAGATAGATAACCACTGTCAAGGGGAGAGCTTAGAGTAAACGTCTGCTTATTGTGAATCCACTGTTGTGGGATATTGGCCTTGAGAAAACTTGCAGACTTTCAGACATTCTTTTGAAAGCCATTTCAATGACATCATTTGCTGCAGCTATATCTTCTGCAGTTTCTCTTTCAATCAGCTCATGTCTTTCAATGTCTGTCATGTCTGTTGAAGTGTTTGGTGATCCAGGCTTGGTTAACACCTTCAAAAGGTTTTGAAGCTTTTCTGAGCTCTCTTCTTTTAGACCCATTTTCTTGATGGCTTCTGTGAAGTACTCAGCTTCCTTTTCTTTAACCTCTTCACTGGTCAACTGTTCTTTTTCTTCTTGGTTTGTCACAAAAGTAGATCGGAACAGTGTTTTGAGGTTTTCTATCTGCTGTTCAAGCTTCATTCTTTGTTCATGCTTCTTTGAGGTGCTTGAAACAGTTATCTTTCTTTTCTTCAGCCTTTCATAGGCTTCATCAGTCTGCTGTTTTGACCATTTTGATATGGCTTCAGCAGTATCCATTTTTGCATCCACCAGCTCCTTTTTCTTTCTTTTATACTCAGCAGTTAGGTCAACAATGAGCTTTTTGTATTTTCTCCAGTTTGGAGCATTCTTCTTCTTTGTAGGATCATTCTTGATTTTCTCAATCCTTTCTGCCTCATGCTTTAGAGCGACCATTGGCCATTCTTCGAACTGTTGTTCTTTAGCAGGATAGAACTTCTCTTTCATGATGTAGGCTAGATATTGTTTTCTTAACTTTTTCTTTTGATCAGCCTTTTCTTTGATTAGGTCTTGTGCAAATTCTTCTATCTGCTTTACTTTTGTGAAGTAGAACTCCAGTCTTTTAGCAATGCCATCTTCGCTTAAACGTTCACGTTCACTCTCAACTTTAGCTTGCCTTGCCTTGATTTTGAGGTAGTCATCCATATCATCTGGTGGCATGTAGCCTATGAGTGAGGAGAATCTTCTTTTTGAAGGATCTTCTTCTGTATAGAATTGCCTCATCTCATTTTTGATAGCTTCAAGTTCCAGTGGATGTTGTGCAGCATTAGGATCATGTATACCCTCATCGGCAGAGATTGGCTTTCTTTTTCTGTTGAAGAGCTTTGGTTGTGATGTAGAAAAGGTGAGAGCAGTGGTGGATGACTGACTAACAGCTGTTGAAACAACTGGTGTCTCAACATCTGTTGTCATTACAACTGCTGATATGTCAGCAGTTGTCTTCTGCTTTTGAGCAGGGGATGGAAGTGGTGAGGTAGTTTTTGATGGTGGTGATTGTGGTGGTGAATCATAATCTGATATGAGATTCCTTCTCCTTTTTAATGAAGAAGGGGCAGATGATGTTTTGGGTGGATCAGTGGTTTGAATGATGGAGAGTGTCTGACAAACAACTGTTGAAACAACTGGTGCTTCAACCGTTGCTGTCATTACAACAGATGTTGTAACATCTGTTGTCTTCTGTTTGTATGACAGGAGGCAGTGGTGATGGTGTGATTGTAGATGATGGTGGTAGAGCAGTAGTTGTGGTGGTGTGTGGTAGAGTGGTATGTGTTGAAGATGTGTGTGTTGATGACATGGCAGCTGTTTGGCTACTGTCAGCAGTTTTTGTAACTACTGGTGTATCAGCAGTTTGACTAACAGGTTTTGAGACCTGTTTTTCCTTTTCTTTTTCTTTTTCAGGCTCAATACAAAGGCCATGTTCTATTCCCATTTTATTCATTTTTCCTAACAGCTTGATATTCTCCCCCTTTTTGGCATTATCTGAAGGGGGATTCACAAGAAATGATATTGAAGAAGGAACTTTGCCAGAGGCGCTTTGAATGCTAGCCTTTATAGCCTTGATATCTGCTTGAGTGTCTTTAAACCTTGATTCCACCATGTTGGTCAGCATTTGTACTTGAATAGCATGCTTTTTATCAGCCATATGTTGCTGTTTTTCAAGCATGGGTTGAAAAATATTCCAAAGCTCATTTGCAGCAAATGCATGTTGTGCAGGTGCTTCAGCAGGAACAGCAGTGGCTAGTGCTTTTTGAGCTTTTAAAATCTCTTGCACCATGTTCTTTATTTCAGCAACTGAATCTTCAAGTTTTTCAACTCTGTTCGTCAATTCCTGATATTTTGAATCATCACCTACTTTAGTAGGATCATCTGAATCCCCACCAGCAGTGGTTATATCAATGTGTGACTGAGGAACAGAGTCCCAAAAATCACCCATTGATTCCCCTTGTTCTTGGTACTGGGGACTTCTTTCTTCAGCACTTGATAAACCTTTGATGGTACCAGTGGTTAGATCCAACTCACTGGTGGTTACCGAAGTTGCCATGGAAGAAATTGCCTTCAAGGGAGTCTTACTTATGAAACAACTGTCCAACTGAAGATCTGTTGATCCACCAGTTGTAGTTGCTGCTCCACTTGAACTACCACCGAGAGTTACTTGTAACTCAGGGGGTGTAACCTCCTTAATTGTTGCTGGGATAGCAGGTGTAGTAGCATCAGACCCAGTCACTTGTAGGGGCATACTCTCAGTGATAGGTGATAGAGAGGAACTGGTTTGTGTCTGAGCTATAGCAGCTGCATGCAACAAGGGTAGCATGGATTGTGGCATTATGATTGGTGAGGGTATGGGGGTTGAAAGAGACATGTCCTTGGGATTAGGACTGAGGAAGATGGATCCGAGTGGATTCAGAGCTTCATATTGTGGTGTCCCTATGCTTACAAGCTGATCCTTTTGTGAGGATGCAGGAGGAGTTTTAGGCAAAGGTGGAGATCTTTCTACCAACTGCTGTGAGGAAGTAGCAGCAGTGGTTTGTGGTGACTTTTGTGTTGTCACAGGCATTTCCTCTGGGATCTCATCTTCCAGAGTTGCCTTTGTTTTGGGTTTGGTGGGTTTTCTGGATGTTTTTCTTTTGGTCTTTTTGGTAATATCAGGTGTGGGTTTCAGAGCAGTGGTTGTGCTGCTCTGATCACCTGGAGTAGTGGGCTCAGCAGCAGACGTCTGAGGAGTAGTTGTAACTGCTAAATTCTGCTCAGACACCTCTGCTTTTGTTTTTATAGGTGCCATCATTCTTGAAAATGTTTCATTTGTTAAGCTTTTTATTTGACAATAAACACCTTGTTTGAGCAAATTTTTATTTTCCTTTTCAAATTTTTGTTCAAAATAATAACTCAAAAATCTTGGAAAAAGTAAAAATGCTTTGCTATCAACATTTTTTATCAAGTCATTAAAGATCTCCTGGGAGTAGTTGTAGTTTTTGTTGTTTAGAATAGCATATCCCAGGCATTGAATCTTTAATGGTATTTCGTTGAACGAAGTTGTTTTATTCGAAACACACATCAGAAGTGTGTGAAATAAAAACCTAGGTGCAGAAGGGAAATAACCTTTTTGTAAGGTATCTACCTTTGATTGTTCTGCATATCCCCTTTTTCCGAAATCATTTTTCATCTCGGCTTTATCAAAAGAGATTTTACCTTCCTGATCGTCGAGTTTAAAGACTTCGGAGATTGATTGTGGTGTGATTTGAATCACTTTATTGAGGAGTTAATGGCTATGACTTTATCGTCTTGTTTTTCAAGCGTCGCCTTTTTCCAAAACTCTCTCTGGGTTTGCAGATATTGTATCAATGATGGAGTCGAAAGTGTGGTTGTCTTTGAGTTTTGTGAGTAAACCCAAATAGTTGTGAGATTGTTTGTATGGTATTTCGATGGGTTCTTCGGCCGTTTGAGAGACCTCTTTTGAAGGTGGTGGTGATTTTGGTTTAGATTTTGACTTTGATTTTGTCATTTTTGCAGAGAAGAACGAAGAATGATTTTGAAGATTTTGAGAAGAAGGGTTGGAAACTGCTATGAGAAGAGAATTTTGGAATTCAATTCGACAGTGTAAAACCCTGTTTGGGGTTTAGGGCAGGGTTTTATTTAGGAAAAAAAATGATCGCTGATGTGGCAGCGGTTATTATGATCTGAAGGCTAAAAACTGACCACGTGTCAAACACTGATGAAATGGATGAAGGATGGAAAACAGTTGTTTTAGGGGCCACTGACGTATCAAGCATCAGTGGTTACAACGGTAAAAATTGTGGGCAGTGGATGATTTTTACTATCAGTGGAATAGCATATCAGTGGATAGGACACTGATTTTGAACATCAGTGCTTGTCAAAAAAATGAGGGATCAGTGGTTAACTTTCAGCAGTGGACAGTGTTTAGAGATCAGACGTTGAAACAAAACAGTGGTTAGGGTAAATGGTACAGATCTGAAGGACAAATATTCCAGCAACAGTTTTGAGAATTTTCATTCAAGGTTTTGCCAAATGTCAATTTTGGAAGACAGTGGTTTAGTACCCCAGATGATGAAAACTTTTTGTTAAGACAACTCATTTTCGTTTAATATTCAATTAAAACATGAGTATCCTAGTAATTCAAGCACAGTTAGCAACCAACCTTTGATAAAAATTTAGAAGCAAACCTGAGTAGGACATGATCTTGACATATTTACCATTTCCTTTTGACCCATTTAAGAGGACAATAATACCAACAAAAATAAGGTATTACATCCTGACAGGAACTAAAACTATTGCCAACAAAAACAAGCAAAAGTTCCAAATATATTATTCCAAAAAAAATGAACAATATACCCTGATTATTCGAGAAAATCCTTTGAACAAGAAAGAGAGAAAAAAAATGATTAAATGATTTTCTGAGAATAGTATCAAAAAGAATCTGGTATAATTTCAATAGAGTACATAATCACATCATTCTCAAGTTATTTAAAATGGTCAGTGGTTTGACAACAGTGGTAGGAAAATTTTGGATACATTTTGACCACTTTTTGGTACCATTTTTTTTGTTCGTTGATTGCAAACATGAGGATTCATGGATAAATTTTTGAACAATTGTCTCATCCTCTTTAGAATTCATTCATGGGAAACAAAACCTTTTCCTGAACAGATGAAGGCACATAGTTGCTTAATTTACCATTATTACCCTAAAATTTAACTCATAAGTGTTTTATGTTTATACTCTTTTCTTTTGGTTTCACAAGTTTTGAGACAAACACACTTCTGAGTTTTTGTGAATTTTCTTAATGTATTTTAACATAGTTGATTTTGTCCTTTTGAAGAACTCAACCTGTTTTTAACACATAAGATCTGAATGACTAAAGTTTTACTATCCCTCTTTTTATGTTAGCAAAACACCAATGTTTTATAAACATAGGTTTTGTTAATCTGAGGTTCATACTTTAGTTTTTAATGAAAACATCACAAATTACACATCAATAATTGAAATCAATTTAGAAAATACGAAATAATCTCATAGTTTAACAGATATTGTTTTCAGATCTAGAAACCATGAGTGTCTTGTGCATGAATTCACTTGTTGTGTGAAATTTGTGTGTGATATGACATCTTAGTTGATGTACAGAGTTTTTGAATAACCATTTTGATCATGATTTACCCGTTACTCTGTTTTTCAACTGAATACAACCAACCTTAGTATCAATGAATTCTGAGCTGAACTGTTATGCCAAATTGATTGTTAGATCGAATTTGACTGTCCTAGCTCTGATACCAATTGTTAGGATCTGAGGCTCTCATGATTGTGTTTGTTTGTGAGATTTGAACAAATCAAATAGATATGAACAGTTTTAAGTGCAGCGGAAAAGAATAACAAACTCTGTAAACACAATCAAAGGAGAATATAGTTTGATAAACAAATGCTTTTCATAGAGTCGAAAGATTACATCAAAAGCAAAAGGTTACAATGCAAGCTTACAGACTAAACTCCCCCTCAGCCTGATACTCCAGAGTTGGTTGCACAAGATGAAAGGATTGAATTGAGGAGAAGAACTCTCTCAAAACGAATCAAATATAACAATACAGAGTACTATCATATTTATAGGCAGACCAAACTACTGATGTACCTCAGCTGACGTCACCATGATAGTGACATCTAACAGCCTAACAACCTATAAACACCGTTCTATACAAAACTACTGATGTCTAACAACTGATTGATAATACAATACAAAACAAGTCTAACACTGTTCACGTTCCACTGTTGTAGCCTAAGCACTGACTACCTGAGCATCAGTGCTTTCATCAAAAGGTGATCAGTCTTTGAATGAGCAGTGCTTAGGTCTTCAGCAGTACATAAGAGACAGCAGTAGATAGAGCTCAGTGTTTGCCATTTAGCAGTCTTTAGCTGTTTCACCAGTGTTTGGTTCATCAGTTGTTCTTCAGAGCAGTACTTAAAGTGTATCAGCAGATAGATAACCACTGTCAAGGGGAGAGCTTAGAGTAAACGTCTGCTTATTGTGAATCCACTGTTGTGACCAGGTTTTGGCTTTACATTATCTGTTCCTCTGGTAGGGTTCAATCCCAACAATAATACATCAGACTTCCTGTTCATATACACCACAGCAAAATGGTGTTGTTGAACAGACACATAGGCGTCTTTTAAACATAGCCAGAGCTCTAATGTTTCAGGGTGGTCTACCTCTGAGATTTTGAAGTGATTGTGTGCTAACTGTTGTTTATTTAATTAACAGGCTTCCATCCTCTGTGTTAGTAGGAAAGAGTCCTTATGAACTTATGTTTGGTTTTAATCCCTCCTTGTCTCACTTGAGAAACTTTGGGTGTTTATGCTTTAATACAGTGTTAAATGAGTTTGATAAATTTGTTTATCATGCTGATAAGTGTGTTTTGATTCAATATTCTAGTGTTAAAAAGGGGTATAAACTTTGGAGTTTGGATGAGAAAAAAAAAATATTTTTTTTTCTAGAGATGTGAAATTTTATGAACATGTTTATCCTTTCAAGTCCAAACTCATTGATGATCAAATGTTTGTTGATAAAGGTTTAATCATATTAACTTTTTTGACTTGTATGAAATGTTTACACCTGAAGTTTCTCACATTCCCAATGATAAAAGGGTACTGTTGTATCTCATGACACTCTCAAGGATGATCAGTAACCAGTTCCCTCTACATCTACCACTCCTAGACCGATTGAGTCTAGTCATAACATAGGTTCTAGTGTAGAAAGTAGTGTTAGCGTGGACAGGGGCGGATCTACCTCACAAGCAGGGGTAGCCTCCGCTACCCCTCAACTTTTCGCCAGAAGTGTAAAAAGAAAATAAATTCAACGTTTTTTGTATTTCGCTACCCCTGAAAAATATTATGCTACCCCTCCTCAGTAACAATCTTTAGAAGAAAAGATAAAAATGAAAATAGAAGACATCCAAAGTTTTTCTGATGACTGATATTAGCTGGTTGTTTTTCTTCTGAGAGGAACTTATGAACAAGAGAGAACGAGAGAGAAGATGAAAATGATGTTTGAATATAATATACAATTAAACCTAAAATATATAAAAGTTGAAAAGGTGAAAAGCAAAAACACTTATATGCTGTAGACCTATTAGGTAGACCTTCATTCATTACTTGCTGTAAATCTAATATCTAGACTTTCATTCATTATTTACTATTAGTATTAGTATTATTTTTTATTTCATAAATGCTTTTATTAATTAATTATTTTTAAACTTATTTCTCCATGAACTTATTTGGGTTGCGATAATAAAAAATTAAAAACAACTTTCGTTGAAAAGGTTATTTATCATTAATTGCATTTATTATTTACATGTTTATATGTTTTACATTCAAAGTTATTATTACTTTATACATCATTATTTAAGTATACATAAGTATCAAATATTGTCATCAATTTTTTAAGTTGTAGTATTAACAATTAATTTATATTCCATATTTTAAATTAATAAACTAATTATAAAATCACCCAGTTCGACCGACCCGACTAATAGACTGTTAAGGCATCCAGTTTGATGTGCAGTCCAGTTTTAAAAACATTGCTCAATAGCCCAACACGCTTATTCTCTCAAAGTTTAATTAAAAGCCCAAATGGCCTTTAGTTGTGAGATATGTTTATAAACTCGGAGTTGTTAAAGAGAGTTTAATTGGAGTTGCTCACTGAACATGATACTTTTCCTTTGGTTTAGCGAACACTGAAGCTAGTTTTGGTTTTACCAGTTGCAACCACAACCATTGAAAGATGTTTTTTTTCGAACATGAAGCTTATCAAGGCGGATTTACGCAATCGAATGGGTAAGGAGTATTTGAACAATGCTCTAGTTCATGTGGTCGAAAGATAAACTTTTAATAAAGTAAAAGAAGAGGATGTAATGACTCGATTTTAAGCTTTCAAAATACGAAGATAAGAAATCTATTAGATATATGTTTAAATTTATTTATTATTGTGTTACTATTTTTGTATCGTTTACATAGTATGAGGTACGGCAAAAAAAAATTTGAACGTTACCCCTAAATTATTTGTCTAGATTCGCCACTGAGCGTGGAGTCTGACAGGGCAGAGGACACTGAAGTGTCAGCTGATGAGATCAACCCATCTGAGGGGACCATTTCTGGTCTTAGAAGATCTTCTAGGAATATTTTGTTGCCAAAACGGTTTGATGATTTTGTGTTAAACAGTTATGTTAAATATGGCATAGAGAAAGTGATGAGTTATGTATGCTTATCTGCTGAGAATTGTATTTTTTACTAATAGTTTAAACAAGTCTAGTGAACCAAGTTCTTACAGTGAAGCTTCCAAAGATTCAAAGTGGATTGAAGCTATGAATCTTGAAATGGAAGCTTTACATAGGAATAGAATTTGGGAAATTATTGATTTGCCTAAAGATAGAAAACCTATAAATGGATATATAAAATAAAATATAAAGCAAATGGTGAGGTTGAGAGATATAAAGCTCATTTAGTCGCTAAGGGTTATAATCAACGTGAAGGGATAGATATTGGAGAAACTTTTTCTCTAGTTGTGAAAATGGTTACGGTTAGGTGTGTGTGCTAAGTATTACTGTTCAAAATGGTTGGTATTTGTTTCAACTTGATGTTAATAACACGTTCCAGTATGGGTCTATTTCTGAAGATGTTTACATGACACTTCTTAAGGGATATTATTCTAAAAAAGAAAATAAAGTATGTAAACTTGTTAAATCTTTATATTGGTTAAAACAAGCTCCCAAGAAGTGGAATGAAAAGCTTACCAATGTATTACTAACTGTTGGTTTTGTGCAAAGTGTGTGTGATCATTCACTGTTTACATTTTCTAAGGAATCTGTGTTTATTATTTTGTTGGTTTATGTGGATGACATAGTGATAATTGGTAATGATAACACCAATTCACTGTTTACATTTTCTAAGGAATCTGTGTTTATTATTTTGTTGGTTTATGTGGATGACAGGGTGATAATTGGTAATGATAACGCTAAAATTGCTAAAGTAAAAGCTATGCTAAGTAATACATTTCAAATTAAAGATATATGAACACTTAAATATTTTATGGGTTTAGAGGTGTTGTACAATAAAATTGGAGTGTGCTTAAGTCAGAGAAAGTATTGTTTGGAATTGCTGAATGAGTTTGGATATCTGGGTTGTAAACCGGTAATTACCCCCATAGAATTGAGTCATGTTATTAATTCAAAAACTAAAGTTTGTAAAGAAAAATTGAATGATGTTACTAGTTCTCAGAAGTTGATAGGGAAGTTGATATATTTGTCATTAACACGTCCTGATATTAGTTATGTTGTTCAGTATTTGAGTCAGTTCATGCATAGTCCTTTAGAGGCACATCTTAAAGTAGCTTTAAGATTGTTGAGATATTTAAAGTGGAGTCTAGGTAGAGGTCTAATGTTCAAGAAGACTATTAGTACATATTTGTCTTGTTATGCTGATTTAGACTGGGCAAAGTGTTTAATGACCAGGAAATCTGTTACTGGGTTATGTGTTTTTCTGGGTAAAAATTTAGTGTTATGGAAAAGTAAGAAACAGAGTATTGTTTCTAGGACAACTGGAGAGGCTGAATACCGAGCTATTAAAAGAGTTAAAAGTAAATCGTAAGTTGCCAATAAAAATTTTCTGTGATAGTAATGCTGCGATTTCCATAGCAGCCAAACCTGTTTTTCACGAAAGAACTAAACACTTTGAAATTGATTTGTACTCTTTGAGGGAAAAGGTCTTTACTTGTTTTATACAGAAAAGGTTGACTCTGAAAGTCAACTGGCTGATGTGTTTACCAAAGGTCTAAGTGTTAATCAACATGAGCATTTCTGTGAAAAGTTGGGGTTGGTTGATTTGTTTAAACCATATGAATGAAGGGGGAATGTTAAAATATACATTTAAAATATCATTCATGTTGTTATATGGGCTTCTGTATTGTTATATCGTTATGGGCTTTTGGGCTTATATGTTATGGGCTCAGAGGTTTTGATATGTGTTGTATTGTGTATATCTGTTTGGTTCATTATGAGCAGGTTATATTGGTCAAGGTTTTGATATGTGTTGTATTGTGTATATCTGTATATTTGTATTGTTACAGATCTTACAATTTGTAAGATCATTGGGTTCTTAGGGGTGACTATTTTGGGTTGGTTTAATAAGATTTTGTCAACTGATTTTGTCGCTATTTCTTGTGTTTGTTTGTTCGATCTTTATATCATGTTTCTTAACATTTTTCACTTTAATATATGTTTTACTATGTTTGTTGAATTGGTTTTCAGTTATTAACTTTAGATTTTTTAAAGTGAATTTGAAGTTAAATTTGAGTTGATGGATACATATTCATGTTAATTTGGATAAACTAAATAATAGGACGCAATAAATACCCAAATAATAAGGTATATAAGGGTTGTTCACGAGCTGAGCCGAACTGAGCGGATCTTTGCTTGTGTTTGGCTCGTTTACAAACCAAATCGAGTAGAGTGGCTCATATAAAACCAAGTCTCAAATCAAATGATTTTCCGAGCAGCGAATATCCCGAGGGAGCGTCGAGCGAACTTCGAGCGTTTTTGACAACTGTGTCGCCCAATTTAAATTTGCGGAGATAGATAGTGACAATATTGGATCTCAAATTTTTATGCCTTGAAATGTCACACCCCAACCGATGGCGGAAACATTGGGATGAGACGAACAAATTGCTCAAAACTTCATAACGCTATGTGACAATATAGATTAAATTCAAATTTCATCAAATTTCTAAAAATGTCATACAAAAATCAAATAAGGCAACATTGTTTCAAAGATACATTGATAAAATAGATTAATCTAGGTGTGTATCTAGTCCACCCTAAATCTTGTTTCATCTTGTAACATCACTTCATCAATTAACCTGCAACATGTAATAAAATAGAGTTCAATGCAAAAGCAAAGGCGAGTATACAAGTTTTGTTACATAGCATAAATAGAATAAAAAGTGCTCATATCCAACATGATTCATAATATGTGAGTACTAGTATGCAAATATGGCGTACAATATGTTCAAACCCGAGTATACAACGCGTTAAAATAGCCTAATCCCAATAGAGTAGCGGGAGGTAACATGTTTAACTTAACAATACCCCAAGTCTAACAGGCGGTGCGTTAATCCTATAGCGCTATAATTGTTAAGGGAGGCTAGCAAAGTTAATGAGCATATATCGACCAAGTAGTTTACATAGCATACGAGAATAACAAGTATCACACATAGTTTCATGTTAAGCATGGATAAAGTATGTTAAAAATAGTTTAAGTGTTATTTTGTATAATATACATGTTGCATCCCAAAATGGTAAAAGTAAAATGGGTTCGAGTATACTCACAAAATTGCATATGCTTTCCGATTATCCAATGTGACGAAGTTGTTGAGACTAGAAAGTTGAATGTGTTCGATTTAAAGTTTAAGAGGTGTTTACATATGGTTCTAGGGATTTGGAGTTTAAATAACATGAAAATAAACATATGAAAATAATCATCTAACACCTATGACACTTGTTCTTGACACTATGAAACTCTAAAAGAGTTTAAATGTTTTCATGGAACAAGGTTCCATTAGAATCGTGACAAGTTATCAAGGCCTAAGATGATACAATCTATTAGCTTGACGAATGTCCATTAGTTCATCACCAAGAGTTCGATTATTTGGTTGTTACATAAGTATTACATAGTGTATATTACATCATATATGTCAAGCATGAGGTAGAAGATTAAAGTCTTCATTTAGGCACCTCTAAGTATCATGGAATTCATACATGAGGTAGGAAGAACAAAGCTTCCATTTAGGTACCTCTATTGTTCACCACTTCACTTGTTGTTATGAACAACAAGGAGGGTCATGAACCTACAAGAATAATGAAATACAACAACTAATTTATGAGAAAACATCAAGAAGTGAGTGGATTTTTATGAAAGATAGCCTAAGCTAGTCTAACAATCACACCTTCATCAAGCTTCAAGCTTGAACACTTCTTGTGGGTAAAACCCTAACCAAAACAGAATGTTTATGAGGTTTTAACCTCTGATTTAATATTTCTCAGCCTTGTTTTTAAGCCCAACTAACCATTCGATTGATTATGAGCATTAGGACCTAGGTTTGAGATGAGATTAACTCAAGTTTACTAAGTTTAACAAAGTTTTAGATGAAAACAGAAAAGTCAGTCAACTTTGGAGCCTTTTTCGTGACGTTCCAGGGCCTGGTTTTCCATGGAAAACCAATGGAAACGTAGCTAAGGTCAATCCAAAGAAGTAGAAAAAAGAATCGAGTGAATCGGATAAGAAATGAATGAGTTATGCTCACTTTTGTAAGAGAGGATGAATCTGCTCGAACTTGTGTTTTGCAGCTGATTTGGAACTGATTTGAGAGAGTTTTTGATGATTAGAAAGGTGTAAATGGCTTGAAGAACACTTGGTATTTATAGGGAATGATTAGGTTAGGTTTTAGTTGGATATTTAATGTTAAAACAAGGTTTAAAACTAAAAAAAACATAAAAATCCCGCTAAAAACACGCTGAAAAGGGGGTCAGATCGCTCTGTTGGTTTGGGCCGCCGCAGAGAGTCCTTAAATATATTTTTGTCCGGGTTTCGTTCAATCAAAGGCTACATCGCAGCTGGTCAGGCGCGTGTGTGGTGTGGCTGTTGACCCGGGTTCAAGTCCCGTGGTTTTCAGCTTTTTTTGTTTAATTATTTTCTTTGTTATTCTATACTTTCGGAAGTTACAAAACCAGTCCCTGCACTTTACACTTTCAGAAATTGCCCAAATCACCCCTGAACTATTAGTTAACCAAGTTATATTGGTATTTTTAAAAGGAAACTAATTTTTTTTTTAATTTGAACTAACTAAGTTAGTTTACTAACTTTAATATACAAACTAACTAGGTTAGTTTATTAACTTTAATATCTAACGAGACTAACTAGATTTTATAAATTAAACTTTTTAAATAGAAATATTAATTAATTTAATTAATTAAATAAAATAGGATTAGGACCATATTTATGAACGAGTTTAAGTTAGGATAAAAAATCGTTAAACGATTATTCTTTTCACGAAGCTTTCGATTTTCGAGAATCAGGATCCGAACTTCATTATTTTAAGAGTTTTAATTATTTTAACGAGTAACAAGTGTCGATAAATAAAGAATCCTTGAATAATATTTCGTTCAAACGAGAATTTCATTGTGATTCAAGTCTCGATTCTACAAAGGTTACATCAAAACGACGATTACAAGAACGCAAAGTTTCCAAGAATAGGATTATAAACAAAGGTTTCCAAATATAGAAGGTACGAAATAGTAGGGCGTTACATGAAAAACAGAAACCAAATCAGAATTCGGTTCGAATGATAACTAGAAAATTGAATTTGAATATGTTATACTTTGAATCTTGAGATGTTCAAGTTCGAATCTAAAGATAGTCATTTTTTAATCGACTAATTCACACACTCTTCAATTCTACTCTTACATTCACACATTTATCCACTATAATATTTAAACTCACACTATCATGAGAAATAACACTTTTCTTTCATGCGTACGCCTTGATACCACCAGACTACACTCTCTTTTAAATCAAATAATGAGTTTGTTTTGGTTGAATATGATTTGACTTGATACAAATAAAAACAACAAATTTTTTTTCACAAAAGAAAACACATATCATTCCACACGAAAAAGGTCAATTACAAAGCAATGACAGGTAGTCGGGCAACAAGTTGCGCCGCCACCCCCTTTTGAATAGAAAAACCAATTCTACTAAATACAAAGTTTGAAACATTTAGCGACGAAGAATTACTATTAATGACTTTTTGAACCCGATTCAAAAGTCGCACAACGTCAGAAGCGAGACAACCAAAGGTATCAAACGCAAACGGGACAAACACATGTTGATTCTCCAGGCAGGCTTTCTCATGTTTTGTCACTTTGCTCGCCTCTGCCTTGAGCACCTCTTGCCCTACGACAAAGCCTTTGTCCTTGAGCCCGACAAGGGGGGAGACTCCAGTTAGATCTACACAAGCGTGTTTCCCCCCTTCCCATCCAAACACAAGGATGTCCGCCGGGCGTAAAGTGGACCTATCCTCTAAGGGGTCAGTCAGGAAATTTACTGGAGCCTCCTTTTTGGCAAAGATCCCGACCCGCTTAAGAACATCACATAACACATCTCTCACCCAATCATGCCGGTATTTAAACCCTGGTAGCTCTTTACAGTGGACCGCATGCTCGCCGAAAGAATCCAAACACGCTTTGCGGCATACCGGACATGGCTAGTCAACTGGGAACAACAAATAATAATCATTTTGTTTGGTCGGTTGAATATGAATAGACCTGCTTTAAGTACAAACATCAATTCAACCACAACAAAATTGGTGGCATTTTTACAAAGTGGAATATGCTTGTGGTGCCATTTTGCATGTTTCTTCGGATCTATCCTCATGTCTCTCTACTTTCACATCTGTCACGCGTGAAACTAATTTTCTACTTTAATTTTTAATAATGAGCTCAGATATATTTTTTAAATTTTTAAAAATTAAAAGTACCTTCAATACGTACACTTGTTAGGCCATGTGTAGTCATAAAGCCCCTTTGTGGGCGTTATGTGACACGTGTCGTGTCACGTCACACAGGGGCTTTATGGGGCGTTATGTCACTAGAGCTCGTAGTCATAAAGCCCCTACCTCATCATTTCTCAATTAATTAATTTTCGTTTTTTAATTAATTTCGAACTTTATAAAATTAAAAACCATTTTATTAAATAAAAAAAACATTACAATAAAATAAAAAAAAAAGCGTTAAAATAAAATAAATAAAAAAACCTTACACTAATTAACTCAAATTTTGGTGGAAAAAGTTCTCGCAGGGTGTGATATATGAGGGGAAAACCAAAGCCTATAAAAACAAAACACAAAACCAGCCCAAAGCCCATAAAAACAAAACCCTAAAATTATTCCTTCTTCCTTGTCTTCCTTCTTCTTCTTCGATATACCTGCAACACAAACACAAAAACAGAGCATTAAATATATGAGGGGAAAACCAGAAAAAAAAATAAATAAATAAAAATTCAAACAAACACACACATGACGCCGCTATGGAGATCGCGCCATTCAAAAAAATTTTGCCATACCGCCCTGCGTTTCGGTGTTTGGGGGCGTTTTCCGGCGCTATGTGGGGACATAGCGCCCCACTACGTTTGATCTTAGGGTGAAGGGAGTGGTTACCTAATGGAATAGGTAAACTCCCAATTCACCCAATCACATAGCGCCATGTCGTTTGTTTACCTAATGCTCAAAAACGTTGCCGGTAGTTTATCTAATGGGGTTTAGGTAAACTATTTAAAAAAAATGTGTGATTGGTTGAGAATGAATGGACCCCACCACATACCCATCTCTCTCCCCCTTCCCTCCCTCTCACCGAATCGGTGAACCTTCACCGAAAACACCCCCCCCCCCCCAATTCGGTAAAGTTGCTCGGTAAACAAAGCTTGCGGTGGTCACCGATCGGTGCCAAACATGTTTAACGACTTCACACCGTTCACCCTTTTTAATCTATACATTTAAAAAAAGGTCAGAATTTTATTTGTAGTGAATAAATTTCGTGTTACAATGTTATTTTCAATTTTATGATTAATATTTTGCATTTTATAACTTTAATAAAAATAATATTTTGCCATAGGTAGTGTAACAAATCCAAACTTATCTGATATCGACCGAAAGCTCGTCACATAGCGGGGAATCCCATTAATTTCTATGCAAGTTTAAGCAAATAACCTGACATATATTCATACGATGGTTATCCCTCGTTGTCTAATTGTCCTTTCATGTTATTAACTCCAAATTATATAGAAGAAAGATAGGTTTTATATTTTGTCAAAGCAAACTAGAAGCGACGAGGAATATATGTTGAATACAAATGATTGAATTATTACAAATCAGTCAAAACACTACTAGAAAATGAAGCTTCTAAGACCAACGTTTCATTCGTAAATCAACTGAAATTTGCATTTTTCAATGATGGTCACAAGAAAACTTGTAGTAGGAATTACATATATTCCCCACTAAATCAGAGCGCCTGAGGTGAGCATTTTGTGACCGATTATTGAAACCAAGCCATGTCACCATTTTCAAACACAAATTACAAAATTTTGTATAGTAGTCATGAATCACACTCATCTCCTCAATGATCAATCAAAAGTTAAAAAAACAATTTAATTTTGATTTTCAGTTTCTCATTTTAACACATCCATGAATATAACACTTTCATAAGATCAAACGTAGTGGGGCGCTATGCCCGCACATAGCGCCGGAAAACGCCGGGTAACACCGCCACAAGGGGCGGTATGAATGCAAAAATGAGGTGGGGCGCGAGATATATAGCGGCGTTTTGATTGTTTAAAGTTTTTAGTTTATACCTGTTTGGTCCCTGCAAATCGGAGAAGAAGACCGAGAATAAGCCAGAATTTCAGCCGGAAGTCGGCCGGAGAAGAAGACAGAGAAGAAGAAGGAGCGCCTATTTTAGTTTTAAAGTTTTACACATTTGGTCCCTGCATTTTCTCAAATATATAAAATTGGTTTTAAACTTGTTTTTCTCTTATTTTTAACATTAAAAATCTGGCAATTTTTTATTTAATTTTAATTTAAAAAAGTTGGAAATTAATTAAAAATTTTGAAAATTAATTAATTGAGTAATGATGAGGTAGGGGCTTTATGACTACGGGCTCTAGTGACATAACGCCCCATAAAGCCCCTATGTGACGTGACACGACACGTGTCGCATAACGCCCACAAAGGGGCTTTATGACTACGGATGGCCTAAGACCAACACAACAACAAAAAAAATCATAAAATCTCAAAAACAATAAGCACTTTTTGTCAGGGATGGATGCCACGTGGCAATGTGTGAACGGTGGTGATGCTAGTTTTGTCAAAAGTGGAAGAAAAAAGTGTAGTGATGTGCATGGTCAACCAAAGAGGTAGCTTAGCTAGAGAGCACCACCACCCACCACCACCACTATCTCAAATCCAACATTAAAGTAGTTCAAACTTTGATGAGGTTTGCAATGCTTATAAATAGCCAATGCTTCTTGTTCTTGTTTGTACCACAAACAACTCAAAGTTCAAAAAAAAAAAAAACACCTCACAAGTTACATTATATTGCATTGCATTGCTTTAAAACATATACACATATTGTAGTTATAGTTTGGAGTTTGATATGGCAAACTCAAAGGTCATAGCTATTGCATTTTTGGTGTTGATTGTTGTGGACCTTTCACTAGCTGCTAGACCTTCTAAGAAGATTGGTGGTGGTGGTGGTGGTCATGGAGGTGGTGGTGGTGGACATGGAGGAGGTGGTGGTGGCGGTACTGGTGTTGGAGAAGCAGCTGGCCGGGGTTCCGGGTCGGGCTATGGGTCAGGGAGTGGTTCTGGATATGGAAAGGGTGGTGGAGGCAAGGGAGGTGGTGGTGGTGGAGGGGGGTCAGGGAATGGTAGTGGGTCGGGTTCGGGCTACGGGTCCGGAAGTGGTTCCGGATATGGTTCGGGTGGTGGTAAGGGTGGTGGCGGCGGTGGCGGTGGCGGTGGCGGTGGAGGTGGCGGAGGTGGTGGTGGTAATGGTAATGGTAATGGGAATGGCTCGGGAAGTGGGTCCGGGTATGGGAGTGGCAGTGGGTCCGGATA